>CM034153.1:279621510-279997268 GCA_019776745.2 Taxus chinensis | reverse complement strand
CTTTTATATAATTACCCATATGAGATTTCCTTCTGAACCACAGTAGAGTATTTCAGTTCTTCTTAACTGAAATTTAATCATACTTATTAGTATAAAGAATAATTCCCAGCCGTAAGATCCAATTTAATGTTTGTCCTGCCATACTAGGACTAGGGATTAGTAATTTACCTCAGCTTGATATAGTGTTCTGTTTAGGTTCGTTTTAACCCTAATCGTTTTTAAAAAGACAATGATTTAATTCAATTGAGCTTTCCATAGAACAAATTAGAACTACTAACACTCATAAGAATTCAATCACTTTTCTTTAAGCTTTCATTGTCAATCACAAAATCATCCAATTACACAAAGATAACATTACCACTCTGGTATATAAACCGAAAAAGGTCAACTATCAGAATTAAGAATACATCACATAAGTATCAATACTTATTTTTATTCCTTTCATAACTATACAATTACATTTTAAGCAAGCAGCATACTTGATACAATGCTTAACAGAAAAGAAACATCTTTCCACATATAATACATTTAGAAAATCAAGCTGTAATTCATTATAAATCAACTTAAACAATCTGATCATTCTGTTAGATCTGCATTGCTTTACCACTTACGGTAACCATCTGCAAAAATAGTCAACATGAGTCAGTTCGATGAACTGAGCATGATAAGCATTAACTTTTAAAACAATTGCAATCCGTCAATTGTTTTCATTAAACACCGTGTTTAAATGATATAAAATCACCAACGAGTAAACATATTCAGAATATGCCTTGGTAATACAAAAATGATTACAAATGTGTAACTCTATCATTGTTACAGAATAGTCCTAAACATTTCTCAAATATTTCATCAAGTATTAAGAATCAAAGAACGAAAGTATCCAAACAATTATATTTAATCCAAGATCAGCAACATTGGGACAGATCTTTCCACTCATCCGAAAAGGAAATATCATAACAACTCTTGAGTACATCAATATGTTAAACAACTCCTACTAATACAGATATCAACATGTATTAAAGTAATAGAAGAGAAGGAAACCAATCATTCACACTTCCTTCCACACAAGTTCACTACTATACCGTCTCCACATATGGAAAACATTCATCTGGTAAGTATACGAACAAGTCCGACAAGCCACAAGAAGAATCACTATTTTAGTAAACAAATAGAACACAGCAATAAATCAGTGGAGACGTCAACAGCACACTGTATTATTTAAACCTTTAATTAAGCAACTACAGTCGGTAGCCCCTATGCCAAACAATGATGTCTATCTACCAGGTAGACTCAGAGTGACCTTTCATAAGAAGCGATGGACAAGAAGATAACACAACCGTTACCTGCTTTGGTACAGTCAAAACTCCAAATTCAAAACATACACAAGAATGGATAACAATGCGAAGAAAACATATTACGTCCTTCAATCCCAAAAACAACCTACAGCCTGTTCAAGCCTTTCTTACTGTGTAAGGCTTTAGACCCAAGGTCAAATTCAGAGGATCTCTTTGTTGTCACAGTCGACAAGAGGCTCGAAACATTAAGCCATGACATTTACCCATAACTAAGCAAAGAGATCTTAAAACGAAAACCACGCACCATGTACAGTCTCGCCAAATGGAAGTAAAATCAGGATGGAAGCATAACATGGGACAACGAAGCCACTTATGAACGCAATCAGAACTGAAATTATGTGTTTACAACCTTCTTTACAGAAGCCATAACTCATGGCATCAAGATATTGAAGAAAGCCAACAGGGCCAAGAACATTACCCATTCAAACTTGGGCTTATACATACAACAGTGACATGTATACCATTCGAGGATTTAAAACAAAGTCCATAAACAATATTCACCATTTAGCCTGTCTAAAGGCCGATATACAAAATATCCTTCCATACCCATGGTACCCAATGGTGTCAAAACAATAGTAAACCAACAGGCTTAAATTGAGTCAATAACACTGTTTAAAGAATAAGTTCAACAGAGTTTAAACAACAGTAAACAAAATAAAAAAAAGATAATGAATCCATCCATGCCAACAATGGCAACATTTAAATTCAGGCATAAGCCAATTCTGAATAGCTAATTTCCAAACAAGGAATCCAACGGAACCCTTACCAATATTTTTCGCACAAGATGGCACAGGAAGGAAACGTAGAATTTCATCCAAAGAGTATATACCACAATTTCTTACAACACGAAGGTAAAATAACAGAGGTCGTGTTACCAGTCACTCCTCGAGTACAAAATCAAATTACCAGTATTCAAATAGATATTTAAACGAAGTTTCAACAGTGATCCACAATACGAATCATTCAATGGACTCAACAGAGTTGTTCGTATACAACAATACCTATTTCCATAATGCGTACTGTCAACGGGTAAATAACTTAACCACAACACAAGAAATACACAATTTCCACAAAGGTCACTATGAAATACTAAAACACAACAAATTAACCGTTCATAATGAACTTAAATTACCATAGCGATACCTTACTAGACTCTGTAACCTTCAACTATGACAACCACCACGAAATATACAAGGAAGCCCAGTAAGACTGAACATTCACATAAAATTTCAACAGTATCTTTTCCGACAGTACCACAATAAGCCATCGACGACCAAAATTTGACAAGCATTACAGTTGGCCTATACCCATCCACAGGAATAATCTATGGACTCTCGCCGAACAGGCCGAGCAGTCATACTTTTCATATATATATCTCCCATATTTAGCTAGAATGAAAACATGAAGAATAAAGCCACAATTCGAATTTAACAAAGCACCCATCAAGGGATAATTGAAAAAAAAATCGAACCAGAAGAGATACAAGGAGTACCAAAAATCACACAAAACCACCATAGAAAATCATTCATTTCTATAATCATTTGAACAGAGTTGTTCTAATGAAATCACTTCGAAAGACAGCAAGATATTTAAAGGTTTAGGGGCCTAACATGCCTGGATTTTGCTCAAAATTCTGAAGCAGACCACTGGAAGAGCTCAGACTTCCTTTTCCTTTTCCAAGTTAGAGCGATCAACAAAATTTTGTTATCTCCATGACATATATATTTTCCTTGCCAGAGAAAAGAGCTAGATACCATCATACTCGCCATGTAACTCAAAGAAGACTGGTGCGAAGAACCAGTGAACAGGCAGAAGGAAAACTGAAATTTGCGACAAGCCAAACAAACCAACAACTTCCCAGTTTGCATGCCTTTACACGAGTTCCAAGCTCAACTACCGAGCACAATGAATGCATTTACACCAACTTTCCCGCTCAAACTCCACTGCCACCGACCGCCAAAGTTGGCGACAGACAAATGAAATCTCAAGTCCATTTCCAGTTTTGGCGACCTGCCACGTCAGCTTAGGTTAGCTACTGCTAAAACCTCCGCCAAGACCTATCCTTCATACCTATCCAATTGCATTTAAAGACATAGAAAAAGCCGCCCATGGTTCGCACCCCTCCATAGGTCCCCATACATTTTGTTCAATAGTTAGGTTAGTATCTTAGGTTAGAATTTAGGATAATACATATTCTAACCACATTACACTTAGATACCAACTTAGGACATTAGCACTTAGCCTAGGTCTAGGTTAGATTAACATTAATCTAACCCCTAGGTTAGGTTTAGTTTTTTTTTTTTTAGGTTACTAACCATTAATAATTCCAGTTAGGTCTACATTCTGTACACTCAGAAAAAGACCTACATCATACCTTCTTGAACAGGGTTAGATCCTGTTCTGCCTTAGGCTGTAGAATCGTATGTAACCGAATTATTACTTGTCCATGATCGAGACCTTCCAGATATACTTCCATATCGGGAACCAATTCATTTCACTTGATCAGCCTAAGTCATACTCCTGACTAGCTTATTCAATGCTTCTAGACCTTGCAACCTATTCAAGGTCTGTAATTTTAATTCATCATGAACAAACTTAAAGAAATACTTGGATCAATTCCACTGATCCAAGGTTAGATCTTATAGATAGATAACTCAATAATTCATTCTGAGATCAGATTAAACTCAGATGCAAAATGAAATAGATAAAAGAGTCCAATCATATTCTAACTCACCGTCAAGATCCTGCAATCTGCAAAGAAATTACAGTACCATATCAAGCATGATTTCTAATCGGAGGAACACATCCTTTTACAAGAAATCACATATCAACACTTGTATGCTCAGGAGGAAGTAACAACAGTTCAGGGTGTTACACCTTCAAAAGTAGAAACCATTATAGGTACTAGTCATGTTCGAATCATTACATACCTCCCTCCTAAAAAGCATCATTTCTTGATGATTAAATTAGTTAAAACAAAATTCAAAAAAAATATATAACCAAAATATATTTCTTTTATTCATAAGTTTCATAACAGAACCGATTTGAGAAATTCAAATTTTTATAATTATTAAACATTAAAATATCTATTCAATACTAAATAATTTAGTATCAACCAAAACTGGTAGGTTTAGTGAGATTCTAAGAATAAAATCTTCAAGTTTTATCAATCAACAAAATCAATTCTACTCAAATAAATGTGGAAAAGTAGTTTTTCATATCTTCAAGGTTTTCCTAGGTTACATTTTCTTCATTAAACTAGTCCCACTGGACCTTATATTGACTTATTTCATGATTTATTAAGTGCAAATGACAAGTTTCCAACACTCAAATGGGTTTAACCATAATTATTCCTGGGCCTTGGACCTACAAGGAATTCCAATTTAACACATTTGATAAATCTGAAACATATTTCTTGAATAAAGAAATATGGAAAACATCATGCATTCATTATAAAGCACTTGGTAAAGCTAAACGATAAGCTATAGGGTTGATTATTTCGAAAATTTTAAAGGGCCCCACATAATGAGGTGATAGCTTGGCATCCTTGCCAAAATTTATAGAACTCTTTTTTAGTTTAACCCGCAGAAAGACCCTTTCACCAAGTTCACCAATTTATTGTCAACCTTTTTTTAAGTCTACATAACTTATTTACCTATCTATTGCTTCCTTTAAACATTCACAAATCATTTTGACTTGTTGTTCCATTTCAGTAAGGATCTCAAGTCCAATTACCTCTTTTTCCTCTATACTATCCTAGCTTACTAGAGTTCTGCATTTTCCTTCCGTATAAGGCTTCAAAAGGTACCATTTTCAGATAAGTGTGATACATGTTATTATAAGAAAATTCAACTAATGGAAGGTAATCTTCCCATTTATACTACTAATCCATGGAATACATTCGTAACATATCTTCCAATACTTGATTAAGTATTTCAGTTTTCCCATCTATTTTCGGATGGAATGCTAAACTAAAATTTAGTTTAGTTCCTAAGGCTGCATTAAGTGTTTGCTAAAATCTAGATGTCATTCTTTGATCTCTATCAGAAATGATCAATTCAAGAACTCCATGCAATCTGAAAATTGCATGCACAAATATTTTTCTAAAACAAGTGAATCATCCTTAAGATTACAAGTAATAAAATGTTCCACTTTGTTAGTTTATCCACAACAACAAGAATAACTTCATGCTTATTTCTTGAAATAGACAACCCTTGAAAAAAATCCATGTTAATTACTTTCCATTTATACTGAGGCATGCTATGAGGGTAAACTAAACAAGTTGCATGCATATGTTCAGCCTTAACACACTGACATTCTAAGCAGTGTGTCAAAAAATCAATTACATCTTTTTCATCCATTTCTAAAAATATTGTTGTTTTATATCAACAAGAATTTTCGTAATGCCAGACATGTCCTGAAAAAGGTGAATTATGAAATTCATTTAATAATTTCCTTCTTAATTCATTTACCGAAGAGGTATATATAATATATTTTCATATCAAAATATTCATTCATCATCAAAGTGAAAACCTATATCTCACATCATTGGATCTGCAGCAAGTGTTGTTTTTACTTGTTGAAAATAAGAATCAAATTCCCATCATAATTTTTACGTCATCCTTAAACTAAGTTCTCAACGGTATAAGTGTAGAAATATGTTTCCTACAACTTAGTGCCTCTGCCACTCTATTTTCCTTTCCTTTTAGGTAACTTATGTCAAAATCATACTGAGATATAATTTTCAACCATCTTCGCTATCTTGCATTCAGATTTAGCTGAGTGAAAATATACTTCAGCGCAAGATGATCAGTCTTTATTTCAAAAGCTCTATCCCAGAGATAATGCCTCCATACTGAAGTGCGCGAATAATGGTAGCAAGCTCTAGGTCATGGGGGAACATATTTCAGTTCATGTTAACTTAATTTTTATACATTCATATGCTATAACATGCTCATTTTGCAACAAAATACCTCCAAGCCCTTCCCTAGAAATATTTGTTACTACAGTAAAGTCTCCATTAGGATTAGGTACCACAAAATAGGTGTAGCATTAGTTGGATTCTTTAGAGTCTTAAATGCAGATTCACATTTTTCACTCCACACAAATTTCTTATCTTTCTTTTACAACAAATTTATTGGTTAGGGGACCTTCGAAAAGTCTTTAAAAACTTTCTATAGTAACCAACAAGACCCATGAAGCTTATAACTTCATATAAATTCTTAGGTGTAAGCCACTCAGTTATTGCAAACATTTTTTATGGATCCACACCTATTCCATCTTTACTTATGAAATGTCCCCAGATAGTGTACTTCCATCTCGTAGAAAGAACATTTGGACAAATTACCATATAATCTTCTCTTTCTTAAGATTTCCAGAACTATCTTCAAATGCTCATGATTCTCATCAATTATTTTAGACTATATGAGAATATTGTCCAAGAATACAAGAAAAAATGTGTCCAAAGTCTTCTTGAAAAATAATTATTTATTAAATTCATAAAATCTACAGGTGCATTTGTCAAACCAAATGGTAAAATTGTGAACTCATAATGTTTGTACCTTGTCCTATAAGTTTTTTTTGTATGAATATCTTGATTGTTGATTATTAACGGATGATATCCAAATCAAAGATCTATCTTAGAATATATTGATGCACCATGCATCTGATCAAATAGATCACCAATTCTAGGAAGTGGATATCTATTTTTTGATTGTTGCTTTGTTTAACAACCTATAATCCATGCACAATCTAAGTGTTCCATCTTTATTTTCACACAAAATTAGCTGTGCTCCCCAAGGGCAAGATGCTTGGTAGTATCAACCTTTAGACAACAGTTATTGCACTATCCTTACACTCTACTAATTCAATGGTAGGTCATTCGATATGGTTCCTTAAAATAGGTTCAGTTCCGACTTGATCTCAATCTGAATCAAAATCTCGTTATTCGGAAGGACTGGGTTAGTTCTTCCGGAAACACATCGCTGAAATTTATTAACAGCGGATATCTTTCTAACAGTCACTATCCCCTTCAGATGTTTCAAAAAAAATTACTGCATACACAATGCAACCTTTTGGCTTTTTAAGTTGCATCGCTGATAATTTTCCTAACTGAAACCTCACGTTTTACCCCCTGAATGTATGTTTGTTTTCTACAGGTCCATCCAGATAACTAATATGATGTTAAAATCATCCCTTTTCCTTATGTTCACCTATCCATTTAACCCCTATGATTACTCATGAGACCCGAAAAAACAAAGAGAAATAAAGATCAACTATGGTGTAAAAACTAGCAATTCCAGGAATGCTCCAAAATACCGTATTAACTATGTGAAGTTTAGAAGCAAGTTTATTAGATATAAAACATTCAGTAGCTCCTGTATCAAAAAGAATAGTGACAGGTATGCCGAATAACTTACCCGGAACTTCTATAGGTGTCACTTGCTTTTCAGCTTGCTTGTCCGCTACTGCAGCATGTATCTTATGCTGCTGATTTCGATCATCTTTCTTCAAAGGGAACTGATTTGCATAGTGATCTTTACCACAATTGTAGCAGCCTCCTACAGGTCCCTTTTTAGGCTCAAAGTTGCCTCCAGTTTTGTAATTGTCACGCTGCCCTCCATAGGGCTTCTGTCCATTGTTATAATTTTTAACAAAATTATCCCTTACATTTCCAGCAGGCTTATTTACTACTGCTTTCTTATTGTTATCTCCTGGAAACTTACTCTTGTTTCCAAACTTTTTCCATGGTCCTTTTCTAGGTGCAAGAGGGTTGAAGAAGGGTTTGCAGTCTTCTTCCGCACTTCCTCCTTATGAGCAGAAATAGCCTTTAATTTTTGTTCTTGCCTAATGGCCTTTTCAACAACTCCTTCCATAGTGGTTGGACTGTGAACATCGACCTCTCCCCCTATCACAGGATTCAATCCCATGATGAATTTCCGTATTCTGAACTTTTCGTCAGTTTGATACTGCGCGGTACATACTTAAGGAGTTTTGTAAACCGCTCCCAGAATTCAGTTACCGTTAGCTTCCCTTGAGCTAAGTTCTGAAATTCTGTCATTTTCTGATCATAGAAAAGTTGTGGCAGCCAACATTGCCTAAAATAGCCTTTAAATTGATCCCAAGTAATATTGGTCTCATCAATGTTTAGTTCATCTTTACGGCTATCCCACCACGAAGATGCTTCGTGGGAAAGCTGATAGGCTCCCCAAATAGCTTTGGTTTCCTCTGAGAAGTTCCTTATTGCAAAGTACTTCTCCATTTCACTGAGCCAGTTCTCAGCTCCATCTCCTAATGTGGTGCCATCATACTTAGGTGGACTTATCCTTTTTTATATCATTAGTGAGTCTCTGCCAAATTTGGCCTTTTTGTTTTCTAGTTGGACAGGTGCATTCCCAGCATTAACATCAACACACCATGTCAGGGTTGTCCTCAGGAGGTTGCTGATTATTATTATCAGCTTCTTCATCCTCCTCATTCCCATCACCTGCTGTTCCAGTACAGCTAAGCGATCTCTTGTGTCCAACAGGGCAGCAAGGATCTCATCAAGTTTCTGGGTTGTTGCCGCTCCTCCTTCAGGTGGAGCATTACTCGCAATGTTCCCCCTTGTTCTAACCATTTTCTGTTACATGAAAATTTAGGTTTTTATCAGATTATGGACACAATAGGTCCAAGATCTGCAACCTTCAGCTCTGATACCAAGATGTAACATCCTCATTTTATAACTTAGAACAAGTGAAATTTTTTTTTTTTGATAAATGCATCCTGGTTCTAAATACATAATTTAGAACTCACAAATCAAATAACCATTCATTTAACAGATAACCATATGCAGCTGTAATGACTCGGAGTACCTCCGATCTATTCATTCATGACTCGGTTATCTACCGATCTATTCATGAGTAATATGAGTTGGCGTTATTATTTAACACTTCACTCCTGTGGTTCTCTTCCCTATTCTGGGATTCAGAATGCTCTGTCCAAGGAACCTAACTGAATAATTGTTACCATTATTCATCGGCATCTCATCCCTTAGACTAGGTGAATTAGGACAACGCAATCAGCAGCTTGCGATACTTTGGCCAAAGATTTGAAACATACTGTTTATGTCTCGTATTCCTTAACGGCATACTCGTCAATCTGGAATACGCCCTTCACCCCATTCTTATGTTATATAGAATGTCTTACACTGACTACTGTCAGTCCTTCTTTCACAACTTAATCACTCAGAGACATATTAACAAGGTGATAATGTTATAGGGATGCCCACGAGTATTAGGGATACGATGACATACTGGTTTAACCCTGCAGTTAGACCAGTGTGTCAAGATACCCCGAACCTCCTAGGCAGCCTTATAACATGGCCACATTCCTAATCGGTCCCTGAGTAACTCGTCGAGATCAAAGTGTAAATCTTAGCGATCAATGCAAAGGGTGTCGCAATAAGTCACCTACATTGTTGTAACTTTGAGAAGATCCTAATCTTCTCGGAGGTACAACCCTGCAGTTGACTTGTGTCGTCAACCTTTAAATCCGCCTCGAAAAGATCTACTTAATAATATGCGTTACGCACGTGGAGTTTTAAATTACTTTAAAGACTTTCCCCATAGGTTAGCCTTTCCCAATCCCTGGATTCTTCGTCTTAAGACGACCTTCCTCAATAAAACCCATTACATGGTAGAGGTATTAAGGTCAAGCTCTCATCAAGGAGTCATTAGAATACACATGATTCTAAAACAACAGAATTGGACATTATCTCATTACCTTCATATGAGATTGCCATCTGAACCCCATTAGATTTATTTCAGTTCTCTTAACTGAATTTATATCATACTTATTAGTATAAAGATATAATTGGTTAAGAATCCAATTTAATGTTGTCCTGCCATACTAGGACTAGGGATTAGTAATTTACCTCAGCTTGATTAGTGTTCTGTTTAGGTTCGTTTTAACCCTATCTTTTTAAAAAGACAATGATTTAAATTTCAATTTAGCTTTCGATAGAACAAATTAGAGCTACTAAACACTCATAAGAATTCAATCACATTTTCTTTAAGCTTTCATTGTCAATCACAAAAGCATCCAATTACACAAAGATAACATTGCCACTCTGGTATATAAACCGAAGAAGGTCAACTATCAGAATTAAGAATACAACACATAAGTATCAATACTTATTTTTTTATTCCTTTCATAACTATACAAATACATTTTATGCAAGCAGCATACTTGATACAATGCTTAACGAAAAAGAAAACATCTTTCCACATATAGTACATTTAGAAAATCAAGCTGTAATTCCTTATAAATCAAATTAAACAATCTGATCATCCTGTCAGATCTGCATTGCTTTTACCACTTACGGCAACCATCTGCAAAAATAGTCAACATGAGTCAGTTCGATGAACTGAGCATGATAAGCACTAAGTTTTAAAAAAATTGCAATCCGTCAATTGTTTTCATTAAAAACACCCTGTTTAAATGAGATCAATTATCCAAACAAGGAAACATATACATACTATGCCTTTGTAATACAAACTGACTATAAAAGTGTAACTCTATCATCGTTACAGAATAGTCCTAAACACTTCTCAATTATTTCATCAATATTTAAGAATCAAAGAACGAAAGTATCCAAACAATTATCTTGAATCCAAGATCACAACATTGAACAATCGTTTACATCAGAAAATCAGAATAAGGAATATCATAGCAAATCAATAAGATACAAAAAAACAATTCCAACTGTTAGACAGATATCGGCATGCATTGATATAAATAAAGAGAAAGAAACAAATCATTCTCATTTCCCTTCATACAATTTCACTACTGTACCGTCTCCACATATGGAAAGCATTCATTCAGTATGTATACGAACAAGTCCGACAACCACAAGAAGATTCACTGTCATAATAAAAATCGAACACAACAAAAACTCCTGTACAGTGGCTAACACCGTCAATAGTGCAGACTATCAACCAACAGACTCTACAGGAAGCGTTAAAAACAACATGAAAATCACCACATTTCCTGTCGAGGTACAGTCGACGGCTTATAGATCAGTCCAGCTCAAGGCAGGATAGTTATGCAACAGAAGACAAAACACGCCTACAATCCCATATATCAACCTATAGCCCCAACGCTAGTCCCTTTTACACGTAGTAAGGATTTTTGAACCAAGTTCGAAATCAAAGAACCTCTAGTATATCACGGTCAGCAACACACTTTATTTCATTAAACAATTTGATGTTTCCTTAAGAAATGCCAAGACAATCACACAAAATTTCCGAAACATACTCAGTCTCAATCGGACTGGGATAAACGGAAAGGAAAATAGCATATCTGTTCTCACCTGGACGCATTCAAGTTTAAAGTATGGTATTCGCGACTCACTTCAACAGAGCCAGTACACATGATAATTAACCATACTCAAGGAACTCAAACAGTGACAAAACGACAGTGTCCCAAAAATCAGGTTCAATATGAGACTAAAATACAGGTTACTTCCAAGAATTCAACTGGATCCGGACAACAGTAACCATACAAATAATTGCATAAGATTCCATCTGAGCAAAATCAATGGTGTACATATAAAAATCAGGCAAAAGCAATTTTAATTACCGATTTCAAAACAAGAAACACGACTGAACCTTTGCCAATTCTTCGCACAATTTGCACAGAATGAAAACGTAAAAAACAACACCCAAAGAATCTGTACCACAAAATCCATGCAACACGAAGGTATTCCTACAAATAACAGAGGTCTTAGTACATGTTATTATTTCGAGTCACTGGCTCATCAATCACCAAGGTTCAATTATATTTAACTTGAACAGAGGTCAAAATATAAATAAATCATTCTATCGACTCCACAGAGTCGTTCTGATTATAACAAATATATACTATATATATATTGCATACTGCTAACGGGTTGAAACCCAGAACCACAAAGCAAGGAATACACAATTCCAAAGAAAGGTCGCAACGAATATACAGAAACACAAGAAGTTATTCGTTCAAAATAACTTAAAATGCCATAGCGAAACCCTACTAGGTTCTGTATCCTTCACAAAAGATAACCACTACAACATGCAAAGAAATCCAATAAGACTGGACATTCACACAAAATTCCAACAGTATTTTTTTTTTGACAAGAAACAAGCCTTAACAACAAGTTACAAACAACAAGTTTCCATAAACAAACTTCTATCAGCAAATTTCTACCAACAAGTTTCTACCGTATCCTGAACCCAGCAAAAGAAGCATGCACGAGATTCTCACGGAGCAGGAAGATACTCTTCAAGCACATGCTTCACAAACCTACGCCGGAATGTGAAGCACAACAAAACAGTGAACATTTCGAAGTACAACACATACCCATTAAGGGTTAAATTTGTAAAAACAAACAGCATAAAGATACAGTATCAAATCACACAAGACAACCATAGAAAATCATTTATCCCATAAATCATTTGAACAGAGTTGTTCTAATGAAATCACTTGAAAGAGCAAGATATTTAAAGGTTAGGGCCTAACATGCCTGGATTTTTACTCAAATTCCGAAGCAGACCACTGGAAGAGCTCAGACTTCCTTTTCCTTTTCCAAGTTAGAGCGACCAACTTGAAAAATGACTTCTCCATATGAAGCGTATGCAGCATAATGCAGTCCCTTGCCCTTGTGTGAATGCTAGATGAATGTTTGAATGCTATTGTAAAATCCTTTGGATGCAACCTTGGGTGGGAGGACTAGTAAATGCTTAGTGTTTTGGTCCTTTATTATTGTCACATAGCTTTATATTTATATGATTTCCCTCACTCAAATTTCCTAATTAACCACTAAAAGGACAACTAGTAAAAAAAACGATTCCCAAATGGCTAGAAGAGCTCCAAATATGCGAGTAAAGTATAAATAGGTCGGGGCGGCTAGAGGGGACAAGGCACCTGGGGAAACTGGTGTCCTGGCTAGGCACTAGTGTCCAGAGTGAGAAATGCTACGTATGAAAGACAAACTGGGCAAGAAAGAAGGTGTGTGAGACCAAGAAGACAAGTAGGAAAGAAAGAAAAAATGCCTAAGGAAATGGTCAATTAGTACTTTTTTTTCTTAGGAATCATACAAATAGTAGTGTGTGATCAGGACTAGAACTATACCGAAAGTGTGTGATCAGGACTAGAAATTATACCCAAAGTGTGGTTTTTATTTTTTTGGTTTTCCTTGAGGAAAATATGCCTACTTTAAAGTCAAAGGCATGGAATTTTTTATTAAACATGTTTTATGCATTCTTGATATATTGAATGTGTTTCACAATCCTACACATGTTTAGAACAAGCATTTCCAATTTGTGTAATCATTTCTCTTGATAATCATTGTCTTTAATAATGTATTTTAATGATATGCAGAGTTAATGGATTTATGATTCTAATGATAAGACCTCTTTGGTCCCATAAATAAGAGAAAAGGGAGTAAACATTCATAGGTGTATGAACACTTGCACGGTAAGCCTAAAAGGCATAAATGGTCTGATTATGCTAGTCATAACCTCATTTATAAATAATATTTTGGAGGATTTCGAAATTTTTTTATTAGTAGCCTTATCTTTGGCCATTTTTTATTATGTGGTAATAATAAGTATAAAAATTATGTTTGATCTAAAATTTTACACAAAACATTAACAATACCATTCTTAAAATATGGCTTGTTATATGTAACGATTACAAAATGGAATCCAAAACAAGTGATGATGTGTATGAGTAAGAATTGGAAAATATCATCACATGTAGTATATTCCATGGATATAGCCTCAACCCATTCAGTAAAATATTTAGTGGTAGTGATGATAAACCTATTCCCTTGCATGGACTTGGGATTGATCTTGCCAACAAGATTGAAACCCCATATAGAGAAACACCATGGGAAACAGTGGGTTGTAATGCATGATATGTGACATTGTTAAGGTTGTTGTGGCATTGACATTGATTAAATCCTTTGGCATACTCATGATAGTCATTTTCCATTGTTGGCTAATAATATCCTTGATGTAGTAACTTCTAAGACATAGTTTTTTCCACTAAAGTTACCAACACACTCACTATCATGTAATTGAAATAAAATGAGCTATGTGTCATGATCTCCTAAAGAACATAACATACAACCATCAAAAGAATGGTTAACATGGATTGTCATATAAGGACATAACGCGTGGCTTCACGTCATATGCAATGACCTTATTTGGGGTGAGGCATTCTCAGAGAATTGTTGTTGATAGAGGTAATTATGTATATGAGTGAACCATTTAGGGTTTTCGTACTCTGAGTAGTAACTAATACATAAAGAGTGTCAATAGTTTCATTAGTAATAGAGGATTTTTGTAATTTTTGAATAGTGAAAGTGACACAATCATCATTTATATCTAAGGGTATTAATGAAGTGACACTAGCCATAACATCAGTGTGATGATTTTAATTTCGTGGAATATTAGTAATGGAGTAGGAATTAAAGTTTGAAAGTAGATTTAATGAGGGTGTTATACATGATCAAATATTCCTCTTTGTGTTGTAAATGTCCTATACTTGATGAACGAAAAGTTTTGAAATCCCTGAAGAGTTAATTATTTTGCATTATTATAGCATTGAGCATTATAGAGACCTAGGATTAATGCTTCATATTAAATAATATTTAGTGCATAAAAATCCTAAGCGATATGCAAAGGATAGGGTCTCACCTTGGGGGTGACAAAAAAATGCTGACACTTATGTCATTAGCACAACAAGACCCATGAAAATAACATAGTCCATACTTTGGTGTCACTTTTGTAAGTAATGATGCATCATGAAATTCCTCATTGATAGAGGAGGGGTCAAAGAGTGGGGATTTAATGAGCTGTTCAACAAGGAATTATCCTTTAATTGATTTTTGGGAGAAAAATTTGAGTTTGAACTTAAAAGCATCACCCACCATGTTATTTGACCAGATAGATGTGTTTATGCTAACAAGTAACATAAGGGATCATCCTTAATGATGTCATGTACTTCAGTGTTTAAGATATCGTGTTGTGATTTATATATGACAAAGGCCAAGTCTAGTTAAAGTTTTTCAATAGGGGTGTGGTTATACTTGTAAGGGAGTAGAGTATAAATAATATAGTAAATATCCCACTTATAGTTTTTATCATCATATTGGGTTAACAAGGCATCAAGGGCATGCTATGTAGCGAATATGTAGAGTAGTAATGGTTTTATAGGTATAAGAAGACAAGAATTGGTGGGTTGAGTAAATATTGATTAATGTCATCAAATGTTTGTTGGCAAGTGATATCCCATTCGAATTTACTATCTTTATTTAATATTAATGTGAATGATAAGGTTTTATGAGACAATTGGGAAACAAAACGTTTAATAACTTGAATTTTACTTTGGAGAGATTGTAACTTCTTTAGATTCCAAAGTGGTGGCATGTTGATAATGACTTGGATATTTTTAGGGTCAACCTCTATTCTTCAATGAGAAGTGGTATACCCTAGTAAGTTACTATAAGTGATACCAAAGACACATGAGTGTGGGTTTAAATGGATGTTATAAAAGCATACCCATTCAAATATGAGTCAGAGATAATGTGCATGGTTGTGAAAATGTGTAGACTTATGAACAAGTCATCAACATAATCTGTAGACACCAAAATTGGGTCACACTCCCCTTGGTCCCTTGTCGAATAGCCAACTCAAATATATTCACCTAACCATGGTCTAGTCTACCCCCCTTACTATTAATTTAATTAAATTAATACCCATCCTCACAATATTAATCATTTAATTACCTTAATTAACCTAATTTCCACCTCACCTAGACACCTCATCCAACCACCTCACCCTAGACCTATTCTTGGCATGTTTCCATAACTAACTAAGACCTAATATTACTTGCCTTAATGATCTAAGATTTGTTCTAACCCAAAAAACACATGCCTAAGATTTCTCTAACCACATTCCCACTCATTAGATGGGAAGCTTCTGTTCTGATCCGTGAGAATAAACCAACCTAGCCAAAAAAATTGGAGAGATATGCCATTTTTAGTAAACCTAGGGAATCCGGCCTTAACTGACGCTGATCACCCCTAAACCGACACTAGTCAACCCAAAACCATCGTCAGTTACCATTTATTCAACTTAACAACCTTGTTTTTGGGTTGGCAGATTCTGAGATCAAGGAGACAAGAAGAGAACTGCATGCAAGCAGAACCAGAGCCTTTTCACACTTACAAACATCCATAGCCAGCACCAGGATAGATCTAGAGGCATTCGTACTCACGGTGACATTCCCGGAAGTATCAATATTGCACCAAGATCCATCTCACCAATCAATCATCCCCACCAACCAACCATTAGATCTGTAACATTGGCAGTTCCTCCTAGCCAAAAGGAAGCTCTCACAGTCAACATTGGATTGAGAAGTCAGAATACGTGCAACAACCATCAACTGACCAACATAAAAATTATTCCTCCTTGGCCCCTACCCTTATCTATTTTTTCTTAATAATGTAAAGAAAACAGTGAAACATTTTGGCACGCTCGGTGGGACCCATCAGGGGTTATATTGCATTTTCTTCATTCCTAGGTGAAAGTTGTGTGTTTATCTCCCTTTAAAAGGATTACACATTAATATTCTTCTCTGGTAATCCTCTCTTCTTTCTAATATCTCTAAAAGAAACATTCCTCTAGGTGCATTTAAAAATAATCATTCTTCTTTCTTGCTTTCTGCATTTAGTGAAAAAGCATACCCTCTCATATTCATCATTTGCTTCATCGAACTTAATTTTTCAATTTGGGCTTAAAATTGGTTGCATTACATTCTGATTTGCTGCATTTAGCTCACATTAAAATGAGGGAAACCTATATGCTAAAATTCATGCCCAGTTGATGGTTGACATAAAGAATTGTAGAAAGCACATTCTCTCTCTCTCTCTATCTTACCAAACTGCACAAAATTGAAATATGCACATTTTTCTTACACAACATCTTACCTGGGAACACCTATCAGTGATCACATGATCTGAGGATTGGCAAGTACTCCCTAGCTTGTTACTTTTATCGAGTCATTACCTTAGAGGATGGATTTCCCCCACCATAACATAACCTGAAACCTCTCCTTTTAGATATCCTTCTTTGTAGAAAGCCTTCCTCACCAAAAACTCTACTCTAAATTCATGAGTCAGTCTTCTAAATAGCATAAGCTCAACACATTAAAAATAACTTGTTAGGTACGTATTTTTAGCATTTGATTGATGTGCATTTTGAGGTGTGAGGATACATTTCTCCATTTTTCCATTCTTTTTCCTTGCACACTCCATAATCAAAGTTGGAGTATTCTGACTTATTTTGAGTGTGTCAGGACTTCAATGCATCATCTCTAGACCTCTGGGTTGACTATTTATCTGACTCAATTTCAAAACAATCCATTTTTCTACATTTTTCCAATTTTCATAGTAACTGGCATTGGTTTATCCACCAGCATCGGTCCCCGCTACCCAACATTAGTTTTTCTTAACCGGAATCAGTTTTCTATTCTTTTAGGTTAAATTTCCCAAAGAACACTTATTTCATTTTCTTTGCTATTAGAGTTCCTATGAGTCTTTATACTCTCTATGCTTTGATAAACAGTTATCATACAACTTGTTCATCTCACCATCAATAGTCTTTGCATCATTTGTTAAAAATGTTCATGTCTCACAGTAACCGATGTCAGTTACCCCTGAACTGGTATCACTCATCCTTAATTGTTGTCTGTTACCCTGTGCTGAATATCAGCTGATACATTTCCCAAATCCACCTATAAACACCTATTTTATTCATTCCCACTACTATCTATGTCATCTATAGGATACATCATCACTTGATATACATTCATTCACATGATGTTGACTCGCAATCAAGCTAAAGCTTTTATATTCTAGGCAGGTCATCAACTACTCCTGCCTAGTCCTTCACCACCCTCTATCCTCTCACCCATGGATCTAACCCTACCTACCACCATTTCCACAGGTAATGAGGAATTCACACGATTCCTAGATCATAATCCCACGGCCATACAGTTATACCTTTTCCACTCTTCCACCTGGGACTCCTCAGGTCAGTTGATAAATGGCATGCCTGTATCCATCTCTCCTACCTGTATCCCCACTTCTACATCAGCCCCTTATAGTTCAACATTACCTTCACCTGCTTTACCCCCAGTGGTATCACAGCTGTGCCCCATATCTTCTATGACCATTGCATCTGCAGTATCAATCACACCTTTAGTATCTATTGTTCCCTCATTGACCACCCATACCATAACCCCATCCGCACCCATTGTCTCACATATACCAATTATAGCATAACCACCTGTAGTGTTGGTGACCCCTACTCCATTCCAGAATCTTATCCTCTCCATCCCATAGTCTCTACCCCCAATCACTACTAGAGTCACTGTGACTACCCTATCTACATATACGTATTATCAACAACCCCTATATCTTCTGACATTCATTTTGGATATATGCCCTCTATGTCAATCCCCTATTCTAAACCTTCCTATTCGGCACTTCCATACATTGGAATGCCACCCACATCACATGTTTAGTACCAGCCCTCTTACGTAATAGGTGGAGCTCTTCCATCACAACCTACCAATGACCTCATCAAATTAATGATGGAAAGGATGCAGACACTTGAAGCATCAGTTTCTGGCTAACGTAATTCTCTCACATAAGATGAAATCTATAATGATACCATCCATCCATCCATCCATCCCTATTCACCCATACCCTGTACATTAGGAAATGCCAAAATTCAACCGTTTTCAATAGTAAAGAAGACCCGCATAAAAATTTGTGGTCTTTCAAACATGGGTGTTACGTGATCTCCCATAATGATGCTTTATTCTTACGGACCTTCTCGATGTCCCTGACATGACCTACATTAGACTGGTATAGTGGGATATAGATACACTCCATCTACTCGTTTAATCAAGTAGCCCAAGCCTTCTTAGATCAATTCTCAATTAACATTTCTAAGAAAGTCACCATGAATGATCTTTATTCCACACGAAAGTATGAAGATGAGTTTATCACTGAATTTTTCGTTCGCTGGCGTAACCTAATTAACCAGCTCACATTTCAATCACATCAAATTAAACTCATAGAGTTGTTTACTTAGGCTTGTGCTAGACACATCTCACCAACCTTGTAGGTGCAGATGTTTCACACCTTTGATGAGGCATTCACCATGGCATGGAAATTGGAAATTCGTGCTATTAAAGAGAAGAAAATCCAGTTACGTAACAAGAACATCATGTTCAAATCAAATGATGCTTCTTCATCTTCAAAACCCCAAAATAAATATTCAAATCCTAAAGGATCTACCAATGCTGTAGTTCTCAAATCTTGCCCCCATCACCCATCAAACCAAGCCAAATCTCCTTCTAATCTCTCTCCCATCCAAGCTTTCTAGTTCAGACGAGAACAATAGAAGTACACTTCGATAGGAGAACCTTATTCTTATATTTTGGAAAAGCTTATTAAGGTTGGTTCCATTACCCTTCCACCTATAAAACTACACATTGGTTTTGAACCTAAGCACCCCATGCCCACATGGTATAAAGAACATGATTTTTGTAACTATCATTGTGTCAAAGGTCATAGCAACAATAACCACATCATCTTCAAGAATATCGTCTAAGAAATGTTAGACAATGGAGATTTAGTCTTGGATAGCTTGAATGCACCCACTAACCAAAACCTACATATCTTTAAGAATCCATTCCCTAATCATGCCCCATCTTCCAATCAAGTTGGTGACACTTCAACCAATGATAGCAATGTCCATGCTATTTTCGATGACATACCTGTTGTTTCCCAATTGCCTCATGTTCCTTCTATAGACAAAATCTTAGCCCAAACCCCCCTACCTACACAAGAACCTATTTCATCTACTCCTCCACCCACAGAAGAACCCCCTTCATTTTCTCCTTCACCCATGGAAGAGCCTATAATTAGCATGCCACCATTGGCCCCTCAAATTACCGAGCAATTGTAAGTGGCATCTCTCCTACTCATAAGAGATACATGTCCAAAACCTACACCATCACAAGGAGAGTCCACCTCATCTAGCCCATCCTCACCCCTACCCATGGAGGATCCTATAGAAATACCATTACCTTTAGATGACCATTTGCCATCAGAACTTCAAGATCCCGCTGATCTACTTTCGAGTCTCTTACCCAGAGAGTTTGAAGTTAACCATTTCCCTGTATCTCAAACACATTTTACGGGGATTACTATTTGATCCATGTTAGACCCTATTACAATAGTACCATTTTCATGCTTGGCCGATCACCTAGACTATGTTGATAGAGCCTTACTTTGGGGATGCCTCCTACTTCGTGTTTCAACCCAAATGCAACTATCACTCACCGACACCTCCACCACCTATCCAAAAGTGTTTCAAGTGATTAAACCAAACACAACCATGACTATCACAACACCTTCTATGTCACCACCCATGTCCCAACACACACCTCTTCCCACAACCCAACATACATCTACACCCAAACAACTACCCATGCCTATATCATCTCCCTTGCTTAAAACCATCACCACCTTAGGGGTCATGCCGAAATCAAACCTTACTCACCCACCCATCAAATCAGATTCAGGAACATCTTCCTAAACCAACACTAAACTTATTCCAGGCCCTAAAAAGAAGGCCCAACCTCCTAGGCCTCATTCACCAACCTCACCTACCACATTATTATCACCTTCACCCCTTCCGTCCATCCTAGGACCTCACCCCTCGACCCTGGCCAAAAAACCTCCTTCCACTAGTAAAACAAGAGCACAATAGCCAACCTCCTCATCAAAAACCTCTAATATACACAATTGACCCACACAACCTCCGCTGTCACATGTAACCTTCTTATCACCCATGCCACCACTACCGTCCATAACATCTTCACTACCCATGACACTTTCTTTACTTCCACTCACACCTTCTACCCAACCTCTGCCAACCACCTCCACAGTAACTCGGTAACCCCCATGGGTAACCCGTCCTCTTCCACCATCCACTTTTCCCTCTACATCGTGTACACCTGTGTCATCTTTTCCCAAATAGGTGCAACCTAAAGCTAAGAATCTACTACCCTCTAATAAGGTAGTTAAACTAGCTAAACCTTCCATCGCTAGCTCTTCTACCATGCACATACCTAAACAGATGCCTGAAATACCTAATACCACTCCACACACCAAACTAGTGGACTAAGCCATTACCCCTCCTATAAAACCTCTTCCTTCATAATCATCCGTACCTGTACTAAAACCCACATTCACCTCCCATTTTGATCCAGTAGCAGGGTCCTATGGTAAAATATTAACCAATCTCCTCGAGACTTTTGTCATCACATTATCACCTCTTAGACCTTACGAGCCGCTCAAAACCAAACCAAAATGGTTTGATGAAACTAAAATTTGCATCTACCATCGTGTGCCAAGACATGATGTAGAGAATTGTAAGGCTTTAAAAACTGCTCTTGTCCAATTGTGTCCTCCCGAAGAAAATTTTGACGACGAAGATCTTCTTGATGAGGCCCCCATTTCACCTTCACCAATTTCCATAGATCTTCATCCATTACCTACTCAACGACCAAAATCTCCACCCCTACAACTATTTGATCCACCCCCGAGATTTGAGATCAACATGGTTCGTATAAGAGAGTTGGCCAAACCACCACCAAAATGCCAATGTGCCCTACTCATTTCACAAGGATTGTATCCCACACTAGGGTTTTTCCCGTCATGCTGCTATACATTCCATGACACACCCTCTTCATCCATCTCCCCTCAAATTAACATGGTTTAGGTTACCACTCATGCTAAAAAAGACAAGGGCAAAGGAAAGGTAACTAGATCATCAACCAACCCTGTACCCAACATACCATCCGCACCCATAACCAAAGTCATCATTCGAGGTCTTACATATCCTATTTCCGATGGGGTCACACATCACACAATACTAAAACAACTGCATCAATCCCCTCTCAAAATGTCTTAATATGACCTCGTCCAAACCTCTGAGTCACATCGTCAAGCCCTCATGGAGGTCCTTCAATATATCAAGGTTATACCAAATGACCCCACACCCGTAGCCTCCATCACTACCCCTCACCATGTTTCCTCTCTCACTAGGTCATCACCTACCTCTACACCTCCACCTACTTGTGAAGTAGCTGCCCTCAGATTTTTAGATGAAGAGATCACTCCCTTCCAGTCTGACAACCTAGAACCCACTCTTTCATCTCCATTTTTATGGATAATACACACATACGATGCGTTATGATTGATGGTGGTGCTAGTATTAACATTATATCCTCCCATTTATACGACCAAATGTGAATACCTTCCAATTACATGCATGGTAACCTAGTTATTCTGTAATCCTTCAATGACGCCATGACCTCTACTCTGGGTACCATCGTTCTACATGTCTGCGTGGGTCCCCCCACTATCCTAATAGATAAGGGTAAGGGCTAAGGAGGAATACCTATTAAATGGGTTGGTTGATGGTTGTTGCACACATTTTGACTTCTTGATCCACAGCTGAATGTGAGAGCTTCCTTTTGGCTAGGAGGAACTACCTGTAATAGAAAATAAGACCACAAAAATATAGTTAAATGATATATGACAGTGGACTGCCTAGCATATGCTAGTTCTGAGAAGTGTGATACTTCCTAGACGGTTGTCAATCCACTATTTAAAACAAGTTAATGCAAGAAATAAACAAGGTCATACTATAGTTGATATGATTTAGGTATCTCATTCAAATACAATAAGAAAATTCAATCACAACAGGCTAGGCTATAGTTGGATCTGAGAGGTGAGGGGTCTGTCAAGGTTTTGGGACTGGTCAGGGTCAGATTCTGGGTTATGTAGGTCAACTGGTAGGGTGGTTATTGGGTCTGTTCTTGGTCAAGGTGTAAAACACAGAGATCGATGTCGACTAAATGTGACTGATGTTAGTTTAGGTAGAACCAATGACGGTTATGGGTAACCGGCATCGATATGGTCGGGGTGAAAGAAACTCAAAATAGGTTAAATGGTAGGGGTGATCTGAGGTCAAATAAAGTTTGGGCGAGTGAATGGGGGGTCTGTAGAGATCTTAGGTATGCTCAGAAGTATACAACATGTGAGAATAGGTGATTTGGTGATGTGGGTGAAGGGATCTTTGGATTTACAAGCAAGTGGGTGATGAAGCAATAAGCATGCAAAGAATAGATTAATAACAGGAGTAATAAAGATTACTAACTGAAATAAACCATACTGGTTAGGGCCATACTTACTGTGTTAAGGATATGATGGCTGAGTGATGGAGGTGGTTGATCGGAGAATACATGTATGGTCCTATAGTGGTGCTTTCCCGGAGTGCTCCCATGAATACAATGGCTCTCTGATTGATGTTGGTGATGGCTCTGAATGTCTGGATGTGTAAAAGGATGCTTGTTTCACTTGCATGCAGCTCTGGTCTCCTTTCTTTCTCTCAGAAAATATGTGCCAACCTCGAAATAAGGTTACCAAAGGAAATAAAAGATGACTGAAAATAGTTCCAGGTTGACTGGCATCGGTTTAGGGGTGACCGGTGTCGGTTAGGGTGGATTCCCTAGGTTTACTAAAAATGGGAGATCATGGCAATGATTTCTGCCAGATCTCTCTATTCATCTGGGCAAGAGTGGGAGTTACCTTTTCTTATGCGGGAATGTGGTTAGAGGGGATGTAGGCTTTGATTTTTAGGGTTTAGTTAGGTCTTAGTTAGTTATGGACAACATACTAAGAATAGAATTAGGGTGAGGTGGCTAGGTGAGGTGTATAGGTGAGGTGGATAGGGAATTATCTTAATTAGGATAATTAATTAAATAATAAATATTGTGAGGACATAGATTAATTTAATTAAATTAATTAAATTAATATTAGTGTGGGGTATAAGGGGCCATGGTTAGGTGAGTGTGTTCAAGTTGATTATTTAACGAAGGGTCAAGGAGCGTGTGACCCAATTTTGGTGTCTACATTTTTCCCCTTTTTGTTGCGTAGCTTGTATTGGTAAGTGACACTGAAAAAAATAAGATGTGGTTGTCCCATGTGTGGGTGAAGGTGATCCCCCTCAAACCAATAACTGATGAGGCAGAAGGTAGAATTGGTGAGTGGTTTGATAAAAGGTGAATGTGATGAAGAGGAAGGTGGAAACAATGGGGGTAAGGGGGTAAAGGTCCAATCGGGTAATCTAGGTAATGGGTCAGGGTCAAAGGTAGTAACATTCAAATGCACACACATGTATAAATTTTGGCATGGTACCAAGTTGAAGAGCACGCAAAATCTACATTGTTCTAAGGTTGATAGGTTTATCCAAACAAGGTTGAGGTGATTCCGGTATCCAAGGTATAGGATATGGTGCGGAAGCACTTCACAGGTCAGGTGCAAGAACGTTTAGGTATGTTCTGGTACACCAAAGGTTGGGTTAGGATAAATGGTCACGACAAGAGGCAAGGTAAGGTCATTAGGTCAAACAACATGGGTAACAGTGTTGCAAGGTATAGCAAGCACATGAGTTCACAGGTCACTAGCAATGTTTTAGGTCCAAGTAGCTAGGTCATGGGTAAAATAAAAAGTAGGGCCAAGGTATGGGTAAAATAACAAGTCCCAATATGCATGTAATTAAGGACAAGTATAGGTAAGGTAGGAATGGAGGTTGGTTGCAATAAGGGTGGATAAGGTAAAATGATGGTTGGGTTGGTAAGTGGGGACAACAATGGGGAATGGGCACAAATATGACAGGTAACTGATGCTCGGTCATAGTAACATAAGTAATGAGGAAACTAAAGATGGTCATATGGTACACTTAGGTAAGAACCCTACTGATCAACAGTTTTATGGGGGATAGGATGATGACCCTATAGTATAACTGATGAAGGGACAGTTTTAAAGGCCAGGTAAGAAAAGTTAATGATAGACCAAATTTGTGTTTAGGTGATCCCTTGTGTAGGGAATTTAGGTGATAGACACGACCGATGTGGGAGGTTTAGGATAACCATCATAAAGGCCCAATGGAGGATTTTGGAGGACATAGGGGAAGACCCAATATGGAGGATCTAGAGGTGATATCTGATAGTATATATACCTCCTGTGTTGTAAAATTTCATTTATTTTTGATATATACCCGGAATTTGCATGCCGAAGAGAGTGAGGATGTCTATATGAGAGTTGATTGATTTTGGTCATATACCATCGAGGCATGAAAGATGGTGAGGATGTACATGAGGGTATTTTGATAATGATTTTCCTGGATTCATTTGTATTAGGTGTACATATGTATGTGTACACAGATGTCATGATTTATAGATGATATTTATACTATGGATGGTGTGCTTGTTATAATTTCCATTATAATTTGTGTATGTGATGGAAACTAGGTGAATTAAGTATGATAGAGTTAGGGTCATAGGCATGGATTGAGTTAGGTCATAGAGGATGATTTGGGTGATGATTAGTAGGCATGGATTGGTTGAGAATAAGGGTTGAAGTATGGTAGAGTCATTAGGTATGATGAGGGTTAGGTTGGTTAATCAGAATATGGTTCTTAATTGATTGGTGAGTGAGTGTTTTAAGGCTCAGTTGACTGGGTAATAATTAAGGTGAAATTCAATGATGATGTGGGTCACTTTAAAATGATGTTCTGTAGTAAAAATGCATGATAATGGTAAAGAAATGATAAACATAATGAAATGATATGCATGAGTGATGATAGTAAAGATGTGAAGCAATGTTGCCCGTGTTTGGTTTAATTTCCAATTATTGATATAAAAAGTGAAACTAAGCTAGGGTAGAATGTGACTAGGAAAGGGGGAACATGGTCAAATTGGTTAGGGTAGAGAGTGGCCAGCTAACCTCTAAGGGCCCCATTAGGGATCTCACAGTGCTGCCTATATAGTCCTGAATTCAATATTGAGCATGTCTTATAGGGACCTCGATGAGGCCATGTAGTTCTCCCATAAGGGTAGGGAAGATTAAGGTGAAATAGTGGATTTATGGTCTGGATAGGTATTAGGCATGGGTGATGTAGGTCATAGGCATATTGTTGTTTAGGTTGTAGGTATGGTTGATTGATTTTAAATACATGTGCCGAGGATCTGATATCTTGTATAGGATAATTAATAAAGGTAATGAGGAAGGTGAATGGTAAGAAGTGGTAAAAGGGCTTGTATAATTGATAAGAACCCTCATGAGTCTGATCCTGCCTTAGATGGGAATTATGAATGTAAGATTCCCTCAGGCCTTGCATAATGGACTATTTTAAGGGTGAAGAAAAGTCACAAGATCACAAAATGTTACATTCGCAGGTAAGTCCCTCTGAGTAAAACTCGTAGGAATTTAGGTGGAAAAGAACAAGTGAGGGTGAGAATGAGAGGCTTAGCGTAACTTAGTGTATCGATGATGTTTTTTTCAGAACAAGAAACCCGAAACCAAAATATGCAAGTCCATGATGAAAATTTCATCTTTTTCTTGATTTGTTTTGTTATAATATGATTGATCGATGCAAAGTCTATATGGGATGAATATATTATCTCCTTGAGGTCTTTGTGAAGTGATCAATGTAGGAAGCTTCTGAATATTTATTACATTTTTGTAATGACCGTACATAGCTATCCTTTGAGGGAGCAGTCTATTGATAGTGGTAGAATATGGAGAAGAGATGTCCCTTTTGAGGGAGTCATCTTTTTGCTAGGAAGTTTGACTCAAGGAGTTGTATCCCTTTTTTATTTTGTTTTCTAAGTCATGGACAAGATTATAGAGGATGATTAGGTTCCGGTTTTAGAAGACAAGATTGTAGTACACAAAGATTAACTAGGAAAGAGGTGGTTTCAAGTGATGAATGACCATGGTATTCCATCTTGAAGAAGATGAAAAGTATCCATGAGAATCATGTTATGAGTAGAGCCATGGTACTCATATTGAAGACAAGGCTAATAGGTGATGGGTAATCACATGATTCTTGTTTAATCATGGATCCTCAAAAATGGGTAATAATGGAAAGTGAACAACACTCAAGGGATGAGTGACCAATTGACAAAAATTGATATAGGACTTGATATCAACAATAAAATGGTCAAAGATGCAAGGCATTAAGGGGCTCAGGTTTGGGTTTACCTTCAAGTGAAGACAAATGATAAGCACCTGATCCATAGGCATGGGTGACGATATAGGGTCCAAGCCAATTAGGAGAAAATTTTCCCCGTTTACTTTTCTCCTCTTTGGTTACATGTTGATTTTCCTTCAGGATGAGGTCACCAACTTGAAAGGTTTGTTTGTGAACATGTTTTTCATAGGCACGTTTGATACATTTTTGGTAGATTTGGAGATGGTCTAGGGCATTGAGATGACATTCATCTAATAATTCAAGTTGCACCAAATGATCCTGGAGAAATTCATCGTCGTTGAGCATGTCTTGTAGTGAGATGCAAAGGGATGGAATCTGGACTTCGAGAGGTAAGACAACCTCAATACCGTAGACCAGAGAAAAGGGGGTGGCAGCAGTCGAAGTGTGAATACTAGTGCGGTAAGCCCACAAGGTGAAAGGAATGTGCATATGCCAATCCTTCCCAGTATCATTGACCACCTTCATAAGAATTTTGTTCAAGGTTTTATTGGTTGATTCAGCTTGACTGTTGGTTTGCGGGTAATAAGGTGATGAGAAACTGAGTTGGATGCCAAAAGCATCACATAGTTTGCGTAGGGTTTTGTTTTTGAATTGTTTTCCGTTATCCATGTGATAATGCGATGAGGGACACCAAAGCAACAGATGATGTGATGGTTGATGAATTCACATATTTTCTTAGCTTTGGTGGAAATGAGGGGAATGGCTTCTACCCATTTAGTATAATATTCAGTAGCGGTTATGATCCATTGGTGGCATTGTGAAGAATGGGGGTTGATCTCACCGACAAGATCCAAACCCCATTGAGAGAAAGGCCAAAGGTCTCACGTGACCTGTAAGGCATGACTAGGGGTGTGATGGAGATTAGCATGTTGCTAGCATTTTATGCAACGTTTGACATAATCACAACAGTCATGGTTTAGGGTTGGCCAGTAATAGCCTAGGTGAAGAATGCATTTAGTGAAAGTGAGACCACTAAAGTGGCGACTACAAATCCCATCATAGAATTACTTAATGGTGTAAGGAATTTCAGAACTGGTAAGGCATCACAAGAGAATGCTGTTGAAACCATGTTTGTATAGAAGACCACCCATGATGACATAACATGAGACACTTTTAAGGAAGGCACATTGTCCATTATGAGTGAGATCGGTGGGTAAAATGGAGAGGGAAAGATAGTCTGTGTATTGCTTATACCAAAGGTCACTTGGGTCAGGAGCAAGCGGTTCCGATAGAGTAAACTTCACGAGGCAAATAAGAGGGTGATTGTAGTCTTTGTATGGTGACAAAGATTTTAGAGTCAGCGGGTGAAGTAGGTATCTGAGAAGCCAAGCAGGCCATGGTATCTACAAATTTATTGGTAGAACGTGGGGTGGTTTGAAGGGCATAACGGTCGAAGGTGGTCAAAAGTATGTCCACATGATGCTTATACTTTTGAAGTATCTCATTATGACACTGGTATATACCATTGACTTGGTTTATGACCAACTAAGAATCACCAAAGATGTTGATTGACTTAACATCTAAGGCATAAGTAGCCTGGAGACCCAATACGAGTGCTTCGTATTCAACAATATTGTTTGTACAATCAAAATCAAGTTTGAAAGATAAAGGCATAGGTTCAACATCAAGTGGAATGAGGATAACACCAGCCCCACCCCCACGCTGACACTTGGAGCCATCGAAGAAGAGTGTCATTTGGTAAGTGGGTTCGTCTAGGGAAAGGGTAGCAATAGACTCATCTGGAAAGTCAAAGTTAGAGGGTTGATCCCCAAAAATAGGTGCGTCAGCCAATTGGTCAGTGATAGCTTGGCCCTTGATGGACTTTTGATGGATGAATTCGAGGTCGAGGTCGGCCAGAAGCATAAGCCAAGCATGCGGCACATTGATTTTGATAAGGTTTGGCATACATGTAGTGTAATGGGTCTATATTAGTAATGACGAAGGTTTTGTGGTTAAGTAGGTAATGGTGGAGTTTGGTGGCAAATGAAAAAACTAAGGCTAGGAAAAAAAATTCGGCATGGGTATATCTAGTTTTGTAGTCAATAAGGGTATAAATTATGTAATAAACCGCTTTCTCCCGGTGTTGGTTGTCATGATGAGCAAGCATGAAACCTAGAGAATGGTCAGTGGGTGAAATATATAGGTAAAAGGGATGGTCATCCTTAGGAGGAATTAGCACTCATGGTTGAAGAAGGTATTTTTTCAAGGCTTTGAAGGCTTTATGGAAGTCATCATCCCATTTGAATGAAACATCTTTCTTGAGAAGATGATGGAATGGTTGATAGTGGTCAGAGAGCTGTAAGATAAAATGACAGAAGGATTGTAACTTACCTTGTAGGCTTCAAAGTTGACAGAGATTAGTGGGAAGAGGCATTTCCAGAATGGCCTTGACTTTAGTAGGATCGACTTCTATACCACACAAAGAAATGATAAAGCCTATGAGTTTCCCTAAAAGTACTACAAAGATGCATTATTTTGGTTGAAGATGAACACAATATTTGATGAGGTGGTCAAACATGAATTTAAGAATGGGTAGGTGTTCGGTTCGATGTTTGGATTTGGCAAGAAGATCATCTACATAATCCTCCAATATGTGATGCATGATGTCATGGAAGATGTAAGTCATGGCCCGCTGATATGTAGCACCAGCATTTTTGAGACCAAAGGGCATGACTCGATAGCAGAAAGTCCCCCAAGGGGTGATGAAGGTAGTCTTGTGTTGATCCTCGGGAGCTAGTAATATTTGATTGTAGCCCAAGAAACCATCCATGAGTGATAACATTTCATGGCCAGTAGTGAGATCAACTAGTTGGTCAATGCCTGGTAGTGGGAAATCATCTTTGGGACAGGTGAGGTTGAGGTCATGGAAATCTGTGCAAATGCAGAGTCCCCCTATCACTTTCGTGACAGGAACGATGTTAGAAATCCATTGGGGATAATCAATGGGTAGAATGAAGGAGACCGAGAGAAGGCGCTGAAGCTCTTATTTGACTAGAAGAGCAATGTGAGGATGTATTTTCCACAGCTTTTGTTTGATAGGTTTGGCATCAGGAATGGTCATGATATTGTGAACCATGATTTTAGGATCAATACCAGGCATATCAGCATAGGACCAAGAAAATGCGTCACTATGGTCCCAAAGGAAAGAGGTGAAGGATTCCTATTTAGTAGCATCTAAATATTGGCTGATCTTTAGAATGTGTGGGTCATCTTGGGTATTAATGTTGATTTCGATGGTCGATTCATTCAACATGGTTTGCGTCTTGGAGGGTAACGACTGGTGAATATAAGATTCTTCTGCACCAAGGTAGGTGAGGATGGACTCATCATCCTAACATTGAATGATGTTAATTGAAGGTGTATCATCATTGATCATGTCAGGATACATGAATGGGAGAGAAGAGGTAGCCTCACCATCACGTTGATAGGTCAGCAGTCCCAGGGAAATGGTGTTTACAAAAAAAAAGTTAGGAGGTATAGATTCAAGATCTATGGACTCCATGGGTGAGGATGGTAATGTGGGTGAATGAGAGGGGGAAGATGTCTCATCCTAAATAAGGTCGATGCAAACCTTCTTAGAAGATGGAGCGTCAAAACCAATGCCACTACGGTCATTGTGTTTACAAGAGGTACAGGAGATGACAATGTGGTGGCCTTGTTCATAAAAACCAAAGCCAAATCCTTTCCATGTGCACCAGTGGAGGAAAGTGTGAGTGAAATGACGGTTAGTGAGGGAGTGTAGGTTAGTGGAAAATGGTTGGGTTTGGGATGGAGGTTCAGGTTTATAGGTGGCCATATCAAGTCCCCCATACATTAGGTTAGTGCGAAGGTGGGGAGGGCCATAAGGGAAAATGTCACTAATGTGAATGTCATAACTGGGGTGTTAATGCAGATTCCCATATTGTTGTGGGGTGAGGAAGGTATCGATATTGTATAGGTGGTATTCCCCCAGAGTGAGGCATTGAAAAACACCTTCTAAGGGATCAGTAGTTGGTATGTGGGTAGTGGGTATAGATGGCTCACTAGATGAAGGGGAAGCAGGGGTGCTAGCGGTGGAGGCTACAACTGCAGTAGGGATGGTGAGGTTAGATGCAGCAGAAGTAGTGGCAATTTTGGTGGATGGGCTTGTGGGTGGAGGTGAAGTGGTTTTGGTGGTGGATGCCTTGACTGGTACAAGCACATCATTGGGTCGATATAGCATGTTATAGGTCTTGAAAGGTGAGGGGTCAGTAGGGATGGTGTAATTATGTCCCTCGTGTTCAAATTTGAGGCATCGATGTAACGTCGAAGGGACACAACCCATAACATGAATCCAAGGTCAGCCAAGCAGCAAGTTATACTGGAAATCCCCTTCTAGGACATAGAAAAGTTATGGGATGGTGCGGGGATGTACATGAACATGGAGAACAATGGTACCTAGTGTAGAGGTTATGGCATCATTGAAGGAACACAACATAATGGGGTTACTATGCATGTAATTGGTAGGTATTTACATTTGGGCATACACATGGGAGGAGATGATGTTAATAATAGCACCACCATCAATCATAACATGCCGTATGCGTATATTATCGATAAATATGAGATAAAGAGAGTGGGATCGAGGTCATCAGAATATAATGGAGCGATCTCTTCATATGTAAAATAGAGGGTGGCCACTTGGTGAGTGGGTGAAGGTGTAGAGGAAGGTGAAGACCTAGTGAGAGAGGCTACATGGTGAGGGGTAATGATGGAGGCTATGGGTGTGGGGTCATTTGGTAAGACTTCGATAGATTGAAGGACCTCCATGAGGGCTTGACGATGTGACTATGAGATCTAGATGCGGTCATATAAAGACATTTTGAGGGGGGATTAGTGTAGTTGTTTTAGCATTGTACAATGTGTGGCCTCGTCAGAAATGGGATATACATGACCGCGAATGATGACTTTGGGTGTGGGTGCACACGATATTTTGGGTATAGGGTTGGTTGATGGGTCAATTGTTTTCTCTTTGTCTTTGTTTTTTTGAGCATGGGTGGCAATGTTGATCATGTTAATCTAAGGGGAGGGGGTAAATGGAGAGGGTGTAGGATGAGTGGTATAATGACATGATGAGAAGAAACATACTGGGGGAGAAAATCCTTGTGAAGTGATCTGGGTGTAACGACATTTGGGTGGTGGTTTGGCCAACTCTCTTATGCAAACCATGTTAATTTTGAATCTCAGGGATGGATCGAAGAGTTGTGGGGGTGGAGATATTAGGTGCTGAGTAGGTAACATGAGAGGATCTGTGGAAATTAGTGAAAGTGAAATGGGGTCCTCATCAAGAAGATCATCATCGTCAAATTTTTCTTCAGGAGGACACAACTAGACAAGAGCAGCTTTCAAAGCCTTACAGTTCTCTACATCGTGTCTTGGCACACGATGGTAGGCACAAATTTTGGTTTTGTCAAACCCTTTTGGTTTGGGTTTGAGTGGGTCGTAAGGTCTAAGAGGTGGTAATGTGATGACAGAAGTTTCAAGGAGGTTGGTTAGGATTTTAGCATAGGACCCTGCTAATGGATCACAATGGGAGGTGAATGTGGGTTTGGGTACAGGTGTGGCTAACTGTGTAGGAAGATTCTTTGCAAGAGGGGGAGTGGGTTGGGCTACTAGTTTGGTGTGTGGTGTGGTCTTAGGTGTTGGTCGTATCTGCTTGGGTAGGGGCATGGTAGATGAACTGGCAATAGAATATGTGGTTGGTTTAATTACCTTATTAGAGGGTAGTGGATTTTTGGCTTTAGGTTGCACCTTCTTGGGTAAAGGTGATACGGACACATGAGATGTAGAGGGAAAAGTGGATGGTGGAAGAGGGTGGGTTACCCATGGGGGTAACCGAGGTGTTGTGGAGGTAGGTGGCATAGGTTGGGTAGGAGGTGTGAGTGAAAGAGAAGGAAGTGTTGTGGGTAGTGAAGAAGTTATTGATGGTATTGGAGGGTATGGGTGGTAAAAAAGTTACAGGTGAGGGTGGAGGTTGTGTGGGGCGCTTGGGTATATTAGAGGTCTACGATGGGGAAATGGGTTGCTGCATTCTTAGTTTACCAGTGGATGAGGGTTTCTTAGCCAGGGTCGAATGGTGAGGTCCTAGGATGGACAGAAGGCATGAAGGTGATAAGGGTGTGGTTGGCGAGGTTGGGGTGTGAGATTTAGGAGACATGCTCTTCTATTTAGGGGCTGGGTTAAGTTTGGTGTTAGTTTTGGAAGACGTATCTAAATCTAATTTGATGGGTGGATGAGTAAGGATAGCTGTTGGTATGACCCCTAAGGTAGTGATAGGTTTAGGCAAGGGAGATGATATAGGTGTGGGTTTGGGTGCAGATGTATGTTGGGTTATGGGTAGAGGTGTGAGTTGATCCATGAGTGGTGTCATGGGAGATTTTGTGATAGTTGTGGTTGTATTCGGTTTGGTCAGCCGAAACACTTTTGGATAGATAGTGGAGGTGTCAGCGAGTGAAAACTATATTTGTGTTGAAACATGAAGTAGAAGACACCCCCAAAGTAAGGCTCTATTGACATAGTCCAGGTGATCGACCAAGCATGAGAATGGTACTGCTATAAGTGGAGTTGGCATGGACTAAGTGGATATCCCTGTAAAATGTGTTTGCGATACCAGGAAATGGCTAGCCTCAGAATTTGTGGGTAAGAGAGCCAAAAGAATATCAACAAGATCGTGAAGGTATGATGGTGAACAGTTGTCTACAGGTGGTGGTTTTTCTATAATATCCTCCATGGATAGAGGAGAGGATGGGCCATCCAAAGTGGGCTCTCCTTGCATTGGTGAAGTGGGCTCAAAATTTTGAGGGGTTGAAGGTGGTGTGCTAATTATATGATATTTCACAGATGAAGGGGATTCCTCTATGGGCATAGGAGTAGATGAAATAGATTTTGGTGTAGGTAGGGTAACGCGGGCTAAGATTTCATCTATGGAAGAAATACGAGGCAATTGGGAAGAAACTGGTGCATCATTGAAAATAGCGTGGACCTCGCAGACAGTGCTATCATTGTTTGAGGTATCACCCACTTGGTTTGAAGATGGGGCATGATTAGGGAATGGCTTCTTGAAGATGTGTAGGCTTTGGTTAGTGGGTGCATCTGGGCTATCCAAGACTAAGTCTCCATTGTCTGTCATTTCTTGAATGATATTTTTGAAGGTAATGCAGTTATTATCGTTGTGACCTTTGACCCGATGATAGTTGTAAAATTTGTGTTCCTTATACCATGTAGAAATGAGTCACAACCAGTATGTGGTTTTATGGGTGGAAGGGTAATGACACTTGCCTTAACAAGATTTTCCAAAATAGAGGAGTAATATTCTCCTAGGGAAGTGTACTTTTGTTTTTCTCGTCTGAATTGGAAAGTTTGTATAGGGGAAAGATTAGAAGGGGTTTGGATGGGTTTGATTGATGAGGGGGAAAAAATTTGAGAACTACGACATTAGCAGACCCTTTGGGATTTGAATAGTTGTTTTGAGGTTTCGAAGATGAAGAAGTATCATTTGATTTGAACGCGATGTTCTTGTTACAAAGTTGAATCTTCTTTTCTTCGATAACGTGAATTTCCAATTTCCGTGCCATGGTGAATGCTTCGTCAAAAGTGTGAAAATTTTGCATCTGTAGGGTTGGTGAGATGTGTCTAGCACAGGTTGGAGTAAATATTTCTATAAGCTTAGTTTGAGGAAATTGGAATGTGAGCTGGTTAATGAGGTTGTGCCAGCGAGTGACGAAGTCAGCGATAGACTCGTCATCATATTTTTGTGTGGAATAAAGATCAGTCATGTTCACCTTCTTAACAACATTGATGGAGAAGTGATCTAGTAAGGCTTGGGCCACTTGATTTAATGAGTAAATGGAGTGTCTTGGTATTCCACTATACCAGTCTAATGTAGGTCCCGTCAGGGACATTGGGAAAGTTCTCAAAAGTAAAGCGTCATCATGGGCAATTTGGTAACACCCATGTTTAAAGGACTACAAATGTTGTTGTAGATCTTCTTTGCTATTGAAGTGGTTGAATTTTGGCATCTCCTAATGTATGGGGTATGGTCGAATGTGAGTGGATGGGTGAATAGGCTCATTACAAATTTCATCATAGGTGATAGAATGTGTGAGCTAGAAACTAATACTTCTAATGTTTGCATATTTTCCATCATCAACTTGATGAGGTTGTTGGTAGGTTGTGATGGGGGGACACATCCTGTGGTGTAAGGAGGTGGATATTGAACTTGATAGGGAGGTTGAGAGTAAGGAACTAATATGGAAGGCACATATCTAGAATGGGTGACATAATAGATAGGGGGTTGTTGATAGTAGGTGTATGTAGGTGGGATGGTTGTCGCGACTCTGGTAGCAATTGGGGGAAATGTTTGCGGGATGGAGAGGATGAGTTTTTGGAATGGAGTAGGGGACACCAACACCATGGGAGGTTATGTTGCAATGGGTATTTGTGAGACAATTGGTGTAGACTGTGCTATGGTCTGGGTGGTGGACAAGGGGACAATAGATATGATAGGTGTGAGGGAAACTGCTGATTTGATGGTCATGGAGGGTATGGGTCCTAGCTGGGAAACTACTGGGGGTGAAGCAGGTGACGGTAATGCAATAGTAGGAACAAGGGTAGGGGAGATTGATACCGACATGCTGTATGTCTATTGACCAGAGGAGTCTCGAGTGGAAGAGTGGGAAAGGTAGAACTGTAAAGCAAGATTTTGATCAGGGAGTTGTGCAAAATCCTCGTCACCAGAAGTAATGGGGGTAGGTAAGGTTAGATCCATGGGTGATAGGATGAAATGTGGTGAAGGACTAGGTGGGAGTGGTTGACAACTAGCGTGGGATATGAGGGTGTTAGTCTGGCTGCGAGTCAAAACCATGTGAACAAGTGGTAACTTGGTAAAACTGTATTCTATAGATGACACAAAAAATAGTAAAAATAGAGAATAATGGGGTCCAGGAGGTGACTCTAGTCAATGTCTAGATTTTGAAAAATTAAACACAGGAAACTGACGATGGTCAGGTTGACCGGTGATAGTTCTAGGTAAACTGATGATGGTCAAGATGACCGGTGATAGTTAGGACAACACCGATGATGGTTTCTGAAACTAATACTGGTCATTTTGGAAGAAACTAGTATAAAAAAATGAAGTGGGAATGTTAGATTTATACTGGTGAAACTGTGTATGACAGAAACTATCAATACGGGAGAAATATGATGATGCCCTGAGGGCTGGAAACAAAATAGAAGTAGTAATGAAAGTTGTTCTAGGTAAAGTAACTAGAAAGCCAGAAACTAACACCGGTTATGGTTTAATTGACGACGGTCAGATGTGAACCAGAGACGGTCACTGGATCGACGTTGGTGACTGTGAAATTAGAAAGAAATAAAGAAATTTGTTTTGTGAATCAAATTAAGTGAATAATCAAACCTAGAAGCCTTAGAATGAGGGGATGAGGCCTTAACACACTCATAAAAAGTTAAAATACTCCAACTATGATGGTGGAGTGTGCAAGGAAGAAGAAAAATGGGGATTCATAGTCTCAAACCTCAAAAGACAAGCCAAGAAGAATGCTAAGAAAAAATGTGATCCTAATAGTGATTTTCTTATATTTGTTTAGCTTATGCTATTTAGGACTGACTCTATGTATTTAGAACAGAATTTTTTGGTTGGGAAGGCATCCTATGAAGAAGGATATCTAAAAGGAGAGGTTTCAAGTATGTTATGGCGGGGACGGGCCGTCCTTTGAGATGATGACTTGACAGAGGCAACGAGCTGGGGAGTACCTACCAATTGGATCGTTTGATCACTGAAAGATGTTCCCGGGTCAGATGTTGTTTAAGAAAGATGTGTATATTTTATTTTGTGCAAGTTTGGTAAGACACAGAAAGAGAGAAAAATGTGATTTCTATGATTCTTTGTGTCAACCATCACTTGGGCATGACTTCTAGCGTATAGGTTTCCCTCGATTTTAATGTGAGCTAATAATGCAAAAAATTAGAATGTAATGCAAGTGTTTTAAACCCAAATCAAAGTGTGATATTAAATGTAGAAAAAGATGAATATGAAGAGGGATGATCTTTCACTAATGCAATGCGGAAGAAAGGAAGATGTGTTATTTTTAAAGCACCAAAAACATGATTGTTTTTAGACAATAGAAAGAAGGAGAATGATTCCAAGGAAGAAAAATTAATGTGAAAGATTTTCTAAGGGAAAAAACACACAACTTTCACCTAGGAATGAATAAATGCAAAATGACCCTTGATGGGTCCCACCGAGTGTGCAAAAATGTTTCAACATTTTCTTTACCTTTTCGAAATGAAGAAATAGATAAGGGTAAGGGCCAAGGAGGAATACCTATTAAATGCTGGTTAGTTGATGGTTTTTATGCATGTGCTAACTTCTTGATCCATAGCTGAATGTGAGAGATTCCTTTTGGCTAGAAGGAACTACCTGTAATAGAAAACAAAACCACAAAAATATAGTTAAATGATATATGATAGTGGACTGCCTAACATATGCTAATTCTGGGAAGTGTGATACTTCCTAGATGACTGTCAATCCGCTGTTAAAAACAGGTTAATGCAATAAATAAACAAGGTCCTACTGTAGTTGATATGATTTAGGTATCTCATTCAAATACAATAAGAAAATCCAATCACAACAGGCTAGGCTATAGTTGGATCTGAGAGGTGAGGGGTCTGTCAAGGTTTTGGGACTGGTTAGGGTGAGATTATGGGTTATGTAGGTCAACTGGTAGGGTGGTTTTTGGGTCTATTCTTGGTCAAGGTGTAAAACACAGAGATCAAAATCAACTGAATGTGACCGATTCCAGTTTAGGTAGAAACGATGATAGTTATGGGTAACCAACGTCGGTATGGTCTGGGTGAAAGAAACTCAAAATAGGTTAAATGGTAGGGGTGATTTGAGGTCAAATAAAGTTTGGGTGAGTGAATGGGGGGTATGTGGAGGTCTTAGGTATGCTCAGAAGTATACAATAGGTGAGAATAGGTGATTTGGTGATGTGGGTTAAGGGATCTTTGGATTTACAAGAAAGTGGGTGATGAAGCAATAAAATGCAAAGAGTAGATTAATAACAAGAGTAGATTACTAACTGAAATAAACTATACTAATTAGGGTCATACTTAATTTGTTAAGGATTTGATGGTTGAGTGATGGAGGTGGTTGATCAGAGAATACATGTATGGTCTTGTAGTGGTGCTTTACCAGAGTGCTCCCATGAATACAATGGCTCTCTGATTGATGCTAGTGATGGCTCTAGATGGCTGGATGTGTAAAAGGATGCTTGTTTTGCTTGCATGCAACTCTGGTCTCCTTTCTTGCTCTCAGGAAATGTACCAAACTTGAAATAAGGTTACCAAAGGGAATAAAAGGTAACCAATGATGGTTCTGGGTTGAGCGACGTCAGTTTAGAGGTGACTGGCGTCGGTTAGGGTGGGATTCCCTAGGTTCACTTAAAATGGGAGATCATGGAAATGATTCTCACTAGATCTTTCTATTCATTCCGGCATGAGTGGGAGTTACCTTTTCTTATGTGGGAATGTGGTTAGAGGGGATGTAGGCTTTGATTTTTAGGGTTTAGTTAGGTCTTAGTTAGTTATGACAACATATTAAGGATAGATTTAGGGTGAGGTGGCTAGGTGAGGTGTATATGTGAGGTTGTGGTGTGGGAATTATCTTAATTAGGATAATTAAATAATAAATATTATGAGGACATGGATTAATTAAATTAAATTAATTAAATTAATATTAGTGTGGGGTGTAAGGGGCCATGATTAGGTGAGTATGTTCAAGTTGATTATTTAACGAAGGGTCAAGGAGCGTGTGACCTTATTTTGGTGTATACACTTTCAAGAATTCTAACATGATATGCCAGCCCAATGATGTGCTTATAACAGTCAAGGCATCTACCACTATCCCTACTTCACCTTCACCTACAAGTCAATCCACCAAAATTGCTAGTACCTCTTTCACATCTAACCTTGCTATCCCTACTACTACTGCAACCTCTACTGATGACTCACTTATTTCCCCATCATCTAGTAAGTCGTCTATCCCCGCTACCCACATATTGACTACTTATACCTTAGAAGGTGTTTTTTAATGCCTCACTTTGGGGGAATTCCACCTATACAATATCAACACCTTCCTCACCTCACAAGAGTATGAGAACCTGTGTCAACACCGCAGTTATGACGTCCACATCGGTGAATTTTTTCCTTATGTCCCTCCCCACCTTCACACAAATTTAAATTATGGGGGACTTGATATGGCCACCTATAAACTCGAACCTCCATCCCAAACCCAACCATTTTCATTCAACCTACACTCCCCCACTAACCGCTGCTTTGCTAAAAATTTCCTCCACCGATGCGCATGGAAAGTATTTGGCTTTGGATTTTATGAACAGGTTTCCATATTGTCATTTCCTATACCTCTTGTAAACACAATGATCATAATGGCATTGGTTTTGACGCACCACTTTCCAAGAAGGATCACATTAAACTCATCCAGGATGGAAAACCTTCCTCATCTCCTTCACCTACATTACCATCTTCACCCACGGAGTCCATAGATCCCAAATCTATTCCTCCCAAGTTTTTATTTTCGTAAACACCATTTCCCTAGGACCTCTGACCTATCAATGCTATGGTGAAGCTCCCTCTTCTCTCCCATTCCTGTATACTAACATGATTGATAACGATACACCCACTATCAATGTCATTTAGTGTCAGGATAATGAATCCATCCTCACTTAACTTGGTGTGGAAGATTCTTATATTCATCATTCGTTACCTTCTAAGACATAAACCATGTTGAATGAATTGACCATCAAAATCAACTTTCACACTCAGGATGATCTGAACATTCTAAAGATAGGCCAGTCCTTAGATGCTACTGAACAGGAAGCCTTCACGTGTTTCCTTTGGGACCATAGCAATGTGTTTTCCTGGTCCTATGCTGGTATGCCCGGTATTGACCCAAAAATTGTGGTCCATAATATCGTCACCATTCCTGATGCCAAACGCGTAAAAAAAATCTGCAGAAAATTCATCCTCACATTGCTCTTCTAGTCAAAGAAGAGCTTTAACACCTTCTCTCAGTTTCCTTTATCTTACCCATTGACTATCCCTAGTGGATTTCTAATGTTGTTCTTGTCACAAAGGTGATAGGGGGACTCCGCATTTGTATAGAATTTCATGACCTCAACCTAGCTTGTCCTAAAAATGATTTCCCCCTTTAGGCATTGACCAACTAGTTGATCTCACCATTGGCCATGAAATGCTATCGTTTATGGAGAGTTTCTCAGGCTATAATCAAATATTATTAGCTCCAGAGGATCAACACAAGACTACCTTCATCACCCCTTAGGGGAATTTTTGCTATCGAGTCATGCCTTTTGGCCTAAAAAATGCTGGTGGTTCATATCAATGAGCCATTACTTACATCTTCCATGAAATCATGCATTGCATATTGGAAGATTACGTAGATGATCTTCTTGCCAAATCCAAACATCTAACTGAACACCTACCTATCCGTAAAGTTATCTTTGACTGTCTCATCAAGTATTGTGTGTGTCTTCAACCAAAGAAGTGCGTCTTTGTAGTACTTTCTAGAAAACTCCTAGGTTTCATCATTTCTTTGCATGGAATAGAAGTCAATCCTACTAAATTCAAGGCTATTATGGATATGCCTCCACCCACTAATCTCCGTCAACTTTGACGCTGACAAGGAAAGTTGTAATCTATTCGACATTTTATCTCACAACTTTCTAACTACTGTCAACCATTTCATCATCTTCTCAAGAAATACTTTTCATTAAAATGGGATGATGAATGCCATAAAGGATTTGAGGCCTTAAAATAATACCTCCTTCAACAACCAGTGCTCATTCCTCCTATGGATGACAAACCCTTTTACCTATATATTTCTACCACTGACCATTCTGTAGGTGTCATGCTTACTCATCATGATGACCAACACAAGAAGAAAATGGTTTATTACATAATCTGTACCCTTATGAACTATGAAAATAGATATACCCACGCCAAAAAAATCTTCTTAGCCTTATTTTTCATCACCACCAAACTCCTCAATTACCTACTCAACCACAAAACCTTCATCATCACTAACACTGACCCACTACACTATATGTATGCCAAACCCTATCAACATCAACATGTTGCATGGTGGCTTATGATTCTCACCGACCTTGACCTCAAATTCATTCATCAAAAGTGTATCAAAGGCCAAGATATCGTTGACCAATTGGCCGATGCACCTCTTTCCGAGAATCAACCATCTAAATTTGATTTCCCAGATGAGTCTATAGCTACCCTCTCCCTAGACAAACTTTCTTACCAAATGATACTCTTCTTCGATGTATCTAAGTGTCAACATGGGGGAGGGGATGGTGTTATCCTCTTTCCTTTTGAGGGTGAACTTATGCCTTTTTTTCAAACTAAAGTTTGATTGTATAAACAATATTGCTGAATACGAAGCACTCGTATTGGGTCTCTAGGATGCTTATGCCTTAGATGTTAAGTCAATAAACATCTTTGGTGATTACTAACTAGTCATAAACCAAGTTAATGCTATATACCAGTGTCATAATGAGATACTTCAAAAGTATAAGCATCATGTTGACATACTTTTGGCCACCTTTGACCGTTATGAACTTCAAAACACCCCAGGATCTACCAATAAATTTGTGGATACCATTGCCTATTTGGATTCTCAGATACCCGCTTCACCTACTGACTCTAAAATATTTTTCACAATACAAAGGCTACAATCAACCTCTTATTTACCTCGTGAGTTCTACTCCGTCGGAACCATTGCCCCTGACCCACATGACCTTTGGTATAAAAAATATGCAGACTATCTTTCCCTTTCTATTTTACCCATTGATCTCACTTGTAATGGACAACGTGCCTTTCTTAAAAGTGTCTCCCGTTATGTCATCATCGGTGGTCCTCTTTAAAAACACATCTTCGACAACATTCTCTTATGATGCCTTATAATTTATGAAATTCCCTACACCATTAAAGAAGTCCACGATGGAATTTGTGGAGGTCACTTTAGTGGTTTAGCTATCGAAATACACATTCTTTTCCTAGGCTATTATTGGCCAACTCTAAACTGTGACTGTTATTTCAAACATTGCATGAAATTCCAGTAACATGCTAATCTCGATCACACACCTAGTCATGACTTACAGGTCACACGGGACCTTTGGTGTTTCTCTCAATGGGGTTTGGATCTTGTCGGTGAGATCAACCCCCTTTCTTCACAATGCCACCAGTGGATCATAACTGCTACTAAATATTACACTAAATGGGTAGAGGACATTCCCCTCATTTCTACAAAAGTCAAGAAAATATGTGAATTCATCAACCATCCCATTGTTTTTCACTTTGGTTTTCCACATCACCTCATCACTGATAATGGAAATAAATTCAAAAACAAAACCCTATGAAAACTATGTGACTCTTTTGGCATCCAACTCAATTTCTCATCACCTTATTACCCACAAACCAATGGTCAAGATGAATCAACCAATAAAACCTTGAACAAAATTCTTATGAAAGTAGTCAACGATACTGGAAAGGATTGGCATATGCACATTCCTTTCACCTTGTGGGATTATCTCACTAGTATTCACACTTTGACTACTGCTACACCTTTTTCTCTGGTCTATAATACCGAGGCTGTCTTACCTCTCGAATTGCAGATTCCTTCTCTCCGCATCTCATTATAATACATGCTCAATGATGATGAATTTTTCCAAGATTATTTGGCTGTAACTTGAGTTATTAGATGAACACTCATCTCAATGCTCTTGACCATCTCCAAATCTACCAAAAACGTATCAAATGTGCCAATGACAAACATGTTCATGAATGAACCTTTCTAGGTTGGTGACCTCTTCCTAAAGGAAAATCAACATGTAACCAAATAGGATAAAAATAAACAGAGGTAAATTTGCTCCTAATTGGCTCGGACTCTATATCGTTACCCATGCCTATGGATCAGGTGTTTATCATTTTTTTTCAATCAAAGGTAAACCTGAACCCGAGCCCCTTAATTCCTTACATATTCAACCATTTTATTACTGACGTCCTAGTTCTATACCACTTTCTGTTAGTTGATTGCTCGTCCCTTAAGCATGTGTTCAAATTCCATATTACCCTTTTTGAGGATCCATGACTCAACAAGAATCATGTGATTACCTGTCACCTTTCAGCCTTATCTGCAATATGATTACCATGGCTCTACGTCATTAGCATTATTCTCATGGATACTTTTTTGTCTTCTTCAAAGATGGAATCCCATGGTCGATCATCACTCAAAACTGCCTCTTTCATAGTTAATCTCTATATGTTACGGTCTTGGCTTCTAAACAAGAACATAATCTTCCTCTATAGTCTTGTCCATGACTTAAACGTCCAAAAACAAAAAGGGATGCAACTCTTTGAGTAAAAATTCTAGCAAAAGATGAGTCCCTCAAAAGGGACATCTCTTCACTCTATTTCCACTGCTATAAATAGAATTCTCTCTTGAAGGACAACTATATAAAGTCATTAAAAAATAAATAAAATAAAATTAAAATTAAATAAATAAATAAATAAATATATATAACCCGAAGCTCCTCGCATCGATCAACTTTAGGAATACCTCAAGGAGACAATATACTCATCCCATATAGACTTCCCGCATCGATCAGTCTATTAAAAACAAACAAATGAAGAAAAACATGAAAATTTCATCATGGACTTGCCTATTTTTGATCCTAGGTTTCTTGTTCTGAAAACACGTTGTCATACACTAAGTTACGCTAAACCACCCATTCTCACCTCCCTTCCTTTTTAGCCTAATTTCCTCTTTACTCAAGGGACTTGCTACAACCACAAAATTTTCGTGATTATGTGATTTTCTTCACCCTTAGAATGGTTAGTTATGCAACACCTTTAGGGTCTTAGGTTCATGAGCCCCTCTTAGGTATGGTCAACTCATCATGGTTCTTATCAATTAAGTGGCTCTTTTACCCCCTCTTACCATTCATCTTCCTCATTACTTATTGATTATCCTATACATGACCAGATCATCGACACCTATATTTACAAACCACTCCACCATGCCTATGCCTATGACCTAAACTCAATCATGCTTATGACCTAAATTTACCCAAGCCTAACACCTACCAACCCATTCCTCTATTTTATCATAATCTTCCCTAGCTTATGGGAGAACTACATCGTCCTGAGGTCCCTTTTCAAAAAGACTATGTAGGCAGTATTTTGAGGGCATGGGGCCCTTAGAGGTTAGCTTGGCCAGTCTTTACCCTAACCAAAAACCCCTTTCAATTTCTTATTTACATTCTACCCTAGTTAGTTTCCATTATATATCAATAACTGGAAATTAAACCAAACAAGAAATAATTGTTAAACATTTTTACCATCATAACACATACATTCATTTCATCACGTCTACCATTTCTTTACCATAATCATACATTTTCTTACAAATCATCTTAACATGATCCATACCATCATTAATTACACAAATTAATGAATTAGAAATTCAATCAACCATAAAACCTGACTCAACCATGCCTAACCAACCTAACTCGATCATGCCTAACCAACCTAACTCACTCATGCCTATGACTTGACTCAATCATGCCTACACCAACCTGACTCAATCATGCCTAAATTAACTTAAGTCCATCATGCCTATACCGACCTAACTCCACCATGCCTAAATCAACCTGACTCAATCATACCTAAACCAACCTGACTCAATCATGCCTAAACCAACCTGAATCAATCATGCCTAAACTGACCTGACTCCATCATGCCTAATCCACCTAGTTTCTATCACATACACACATAATAACAGAAATTAAAATCAATAACCCCATCCATGCTATAAATACCATCAAATATAAATCAGAAAGTTTGTGTATGCATACATGTGTCCATGGATATAAATAATTACAAGTATCTTAAACAACCTCTCATAGACAACCTTACAGTCTTTGGCATGCATGTCGGTATATGATAGAAAATAATAAAAAAATCTCGTATACATCCTCACTCTCTTCAGTACGTACAGGCCAGTAGATATCAAAAATAAACAACTATATAGAATGGAGGGATGTATGGTTATCAGGTATCCCCTAACTGGATATCCTCCATATCTATCTCACCTGTCTCCTCCTCCTCTACCCCTGTATGGCATCTAGCTAACAACTCACCACCCACCATGTGCCTCGATCTGCCCTCGGCTGGTACCACACTTTGAGCTAGCCTTCGTACACTGGTGTCCTCTCCTTGAACCTGTCTCACGGCTCATCGCCCCCATATGCTCTCCACACTATTGGTGTGAGAGCTGGTCCTCTCACTTGAGGCCTACTTGTGCTCTATACTCTGCATAGGATGGGACATGTGTATCCTGACAGCCATCAAGTGATCTTGATAATACCATGCCTCTCCTAGGGAATCGCTAAACCTGGCCATAGGTACTATCTGTGGAGGTGCCATTGGTCTTAGCCCCTGTACCTATCTCTCAGGACCCTGTCCCACTGGTACCTGTAAAGAGGGACACTGTCCCTATTCCCGTGCCTATCATGAGGGACCCTGTCCCACCCTTTCCTATATCTAGGCCTGAAGGGCCACAACGTGTGCCTGTACAGTGGCCAACTAGCCCTGAAAACCTATAACATATGCCTGTAGGGCAGCCACCTATAACCCATCCCCATCTCCACCCTATGTGGGTGTATGTCCCTGCGCTACTTGGGCCTGTAGAGTGGCCACCTGTGCCTGCAAAGTGGCAACATGTGCTTCTGAAACATATCAAATTCCCCTACACTATCCCCAACTATGTAATCAGGGTAGCCACCTACCCTTGTAGGGCATCCCTCTACACTATGATGGTGGCTAAATCTGGCTGCCCTGGCCTCGATGGTACTGCTCGTAAATGTGTAGCCCACCACTGTCTGTATCTATCAGTAAACCCAAAATCATCAATCCACCAGTCTATCACCTGCTCCTCCTACCCTGTTCAGCACTTTTGGCTATGGTAGAGGTAGAGGCCTCTCCATGTCATCCCTCCTATACTGTGGGAAGGGTGGGGGTATATCTTGAAGTAGCCCAAACTACCATCTGACCCTATCTATAGGTATCATCTCGTGCTCTCCTGCACATTTCCCCTCTATCCATTGGAGAGCTACATCTCCTAGCTCCTTGACCATCCACCCATATGATGGGAAACCCACATATGGCCTCGAAATGATGTCCATCCTAGAATAACCCTCTAGAAAATTCCTGTAATAAGCTACATCATGTGTAGCTCTAGCAGCTCAGCACTCCCCAATTGCAGGCACCCATCACCTGAAGCCCACCTGAAAAAAACCAGCTTGAATGCATTAGCCTGGGGCATACCAATGGGATGCATACACATACAATGTGCTCATATGCCCAAAAATGAAGTAGGAAATTACAACACAGGCTAAACCTCTATAGCCACCCATAAGCCCATATCTCTTTGTATAATTGTATTAGGAATGTGGGTACCCATTCAAAACAGGTCTTGTCCTCCACCATATCATGTAGAACCCCCATCAATGATCATGGGAATCTCCCACCCTCTTTATTTGACAGTGTAAAACAATAGAATACCTCCATCAGCAACACCACTAGCCTCATGTCCTATGGATGGGCTCGATACATATCTCCGTAGCTCATACTAGCACTATGGAACCTAAACTGCACTAGCCCCTTACCAAACACGATCAACATCAACTCCTTAGATGCCTTTGAGGAGATCGAATACACCTATGTCCCCACTATCAGTAACCGTAGGATCTTGTACACATCCTCCAGTGTGACTGTGATCTCACCCATCTTAAGATGGAATGTATTGGTCACCGAATCCCATCTGTCGATGAGGGTGACCATCAAACTCAACTCCCAGACTACGTGTTGGTAATGTCTAACCCTAATCAGGCCAACCTTTACAACATGGCACCAATCATTGAATGTTGCACTCCCTTGTACCTCCACGAGAAAGGGTGGTACCCTATCTCACATCCGCAACTAATATCTTTCCTACATCCAAAAAACCATCACATTAATACACCTTTCCCATACCTGCAATCACCCTTGACACCTCACCTATACTTATTACCCTACCTCTTTTCCCCTCGCAACTTACCTTCTTATCACATGTCCTATGTACCTACTCTAACCCTAACCAATTAATCTTCCACCATACCTATTTAAACCTCTCATCCATGCTATTTTTCCATCCAAAACATTTTCTTATACCATTACGTATCTCACCAACTCACCCTACCTCCTTTTTTACCTAGTTTTCTCCAAATAATGACTGACACCGATTTAGGTGAGACTGACCACGGTCTAATACAACTGACATCGGTAACATCATCTATGACCATTGCTGGATCACACCAACCAACGTTAGTGAACCCTTGATTGACATCGGTCACTATCGCGGTAACCAAATCCGTGAAACCCTACCCTATTTCCCCACAAACACATTGTTTTACCCTCCTGACCTATCCTTCCCTACCCAAATCCCCCATGAATTCATCCCCATCCATCATTCACCTAAATATACCCTTCTCCCTTCCCATTTTACCCATTTTTCATCCCAAATTCAAATTTACCTTTTCCCCCCAAAACCTATTTGCCCCTAATCTAATTTCTCTACACAAATCTACCTACTAAACTAGGAATGGGATTGAATCATACCTCATCCCAATACTGTCTATGTGATGGCATATTGGGCCACTACAATGGTGGTCCCCCCAATCTGTCTCCTACCTCAGCCATCACCAACCAACCTCCTCACCTCCAACCAACCAAAGCGATGAAATAGATCTAGTGGACCCACCTATCGCCTATCGGTCACCTACTACGAGGATTTCCAAATCATATCTCTATCTTGCTCAGTCACTTTCCACCTTTTCCTCTCTCCTCTGTCATTTTATCCTATTTGGAAAATAAAAAAATGATTCTACAAAAGGTAGAAATTTACTTTTTTAAACCACACCCTGTTTTGACCAACGTCAGATGTACCTAGATTGACATCGGTCATGTGCCCTATAAAACTGTGGTCAGTTTCCCTAGACCATCATCGGTTAAGCATGATTGGTGTTGATTACCTATTTTGGCCCCATGACAACCCATTACACCTTATCTACTTGCCCACAACATTTTTCACCTAACCCGCCGCTGACCCTGACCCTCCACCTCATCCTCCTGACCTCATCATTTATCACCCCACCTCACCATCAGTTGGCACATATTTTTACCTCTCCTATGGCCTTTCCTATGCCACACATTCTTTTTACACACACCTGACCTCATGTGCCATAACCTATAAGCCTAGACCTAGAACATTTTTAGTGACCTTTGAACCATTGTACTCACTATACCTTGCAACATGGTTACCCATATTTGTTTAGCCTACAGACCTTACCTTGCCTATTACCATGATGTTTATCCCGACCTGATCTTTGGTGTACCCAAACATACCTAAACATTCCTGCACCTAACCTCTGTTGTGTTTCTACACCATATCCTATACCTTAGATACCAAACTCACTTCAACCCTGTTTGGATAGACCTATTGACCTTGGATGATGTAGAGTTTGCAAGATTTTCACTCTGGTATTGTGCCGTAGTTTATACGTGTGCATACATTCAAATGTCACTACCTTTGACCCTAGCCCATTTCCCTATTTTCCCAATTTTACCTTTACCCCATTACCCATTTTTACCTCCACCTACCCTACCCACACCTACCTACCTAACCATTGATTAAGTGGATATTCCCATGTCCTCACCCATTGCATCTTGCGATGATGGTACCTATTTTTCTTAGCCTAATAGCCTTACCTTGCCTATGGCCGTGACCCTTATCCAAACAAACCTTGACCTTTGACCTTTTGGATGTACCGGAACCACACCTACGTGTTCCTGCATCTTACCTTGTTGAGTTCTTGGACCGTATCCTTTACCCTGGATACCAGACCTCAACAACCCTTGTTAAGATGACCTTTATGAACCTAGCTAACGTACATTTTTTATGTTGAGCAACCCTAGTATCTCATGACATTTCACAACATATGCATACGTCTGAATGCTCTACCTAATCACCCACCCTACCTCTTACAATCACCATACCCTTGACCATCACCTTCTTCACACCTAACCCTATTTTCTTAAACTACCCACCTCCTCATTTTATCAAACCACTCACCGCTTTCATCTCCCACCTGATAAGTTCCTAATTTTAAGGGGGTTACATTCACCCATGTTTGGGGAAACACCACCCTCACTTACACTCAACACAACCATTTCCTATTTTTTGTCAACGTCGCTTACCAATACAAGCTATACAACAAAAAGGGGTAAAATGTAGACACCAAAATTGTGTCACACTCCCCTTGGCCCCCTGTTGAATAGCCAACTCAAATATATTCACCTAACCATGACCCCTTCCACCCACATTAATATTAATTTAATTAATTTAATACCCATCCTCACAATATTCATCTTTTAATTTTCCTTAATTAACCTAATTTCCACCTCACTTAGACACCTCATCCAACCACCTCACCCTAGACCTATTCTTGGCATGTTTCCATAACTAAATAAGACCTAATATTACTTTCCTTAATGAGCTAATATTTGTTATAACCCTAAAAGCACATGCGTAAGATTTCTCTAACCACATTTCCACTCATTAGAAAGGAAGCTTCCATTCTAATCCATGAGAATAAACCAACCTAGCCCAAGAAATTGGAGAGATCTACCATTTTTAGTAAACCTATGGAATCCTACTTTAACCAACACTGATCACCTCTAAACCGATGCTGGTCAACCCGGAACCATCGTCGGTTACCATTTATTCACCTTAACAACCTTGTTTTTGGGTTGGCAGATTCTGAGATCAAGGAGACGAGAAGAGAACTACATGCAAGCAGAACTAGAGCCTTTTCATGCCTAAAAACATCCATAGCCAACACCAAGACAAATCCAGAGGCATTCACACTCACAGTGACATTCTGGGAAGCATCACTATTGCACCAAGCTCCATCTCACCAATCAATCATCCCCACCAACAAACCATTGGATCTGTAACATTGGTAGTTCCTCCTAGCCAAAAGGAAGCTCTCACAGTTAGTATTGGATCGAGAAGTCAGAATGCATGCAACAAGCATCAACTGACTAGCATAAATAGGTATTCCTTCTTGGCCCTTACCCTTATCTATTTCATCTCAAAAATGTAAAGAAAATGGTGAAATATAATCTTTAATAATATTGTGGATGTGATCATGGAATTTTTGTGTCATTGCGCATTGATAAGTAACACCAAAATTCTTCTACCCAAAGGTCATGACAATGTAGTAAAAGGTACCCTAGGGAGTTGTAAAGGAGGTTTTCTCCTGGTCATCATATTTTTTTTAATCTGATTATACTAAGAAACATCATCCATAAAAGATAACATGTCATAGCCAACAATTGAGTCAATGATAATGTTTATATGTGGGAGGGAAAACTATCTTTAGGGAATGCTTTATTTATGTCTCGGAAATCAATACAACAATGGATATCGCCATTTGGTTTTCCACCAAGATGATATTGGATACCCACTAGGGGTAATCCTTAGCTCAGATGAATCCAACATTTAAAATCCACTGAAATTACTTTTTGACTACGAAATCTACTTTAGGTTGCATCTTATAGATTTTATATTGGAAACATTTAGTATTATCGTGTAACAAAATGTTATGAATAACAACATATGGATTGATGACATGTATATCATTATAACTCCAAGCAAGAAAGGTCAAGGAAATCTTGTAAATTTTTGTATTTCATCCCTCTTTGTGTCACAAAGAGAAGTAACTAGGATTATTAGGCGATAATTATTACTAGTATTGACATAAAAAGAAGTAGTTTTTTCATTCAAAAGGGTGGAGCGGTCTTCTAGATACATGTGGGTAGGAATGGCGTTTAGGGAATCATGTAATATTTCAGAGGAAACCCTGTCACTGAAGTATGCATGAGGTTGTAAATGATGAGGAAACCTATTCTTATGAAATAAGGAATAGAGATCCTCGTATATGCCCAGGTGTTCAAGGATGGAATCCTCATTAGTAAATTCATCCAAGGATGGGATAATAGGTGAAACAATCTCATTAATGAGATTGGGTCTTACAATCTTCAAAGTGGGATTTGAATGTGTAGTAAAAACCTCAAGGGAATGCTTGCATGATACATGAAGGAATGTCAGGGCTAGTGAAGGTTTATAAAAATATCATAGAGAATATCCAATGCCTTCATTAGACTGTTGAGACTGAATTATTATAGGATCTTAAATTCCTTGGCCATAATGACCAAGTCCATGTTTGATAAAGCCATGTTGTAATAAATATTGGTAAAATTTACCATAATGGTGATAATAAGGGAAACCAAGGTGGATATGAGGAGTGAACATGTCATTAGGAGTTATAGTGGCATAATATTTAAAAGGTGCATGATCAACCTTAATGGTGTGCATGGTTCCTTGGTAAGAAAATTTGAGATAATTATATAGGTATATGGAACTACATACATTACATGAATCCAAGGGAATCCCAATAGAAAATTGTAACTAATAAAATTAGGCATAACATGAAAAATAGTAGGAGAGTGTAAGGGCATAAAGTAATTGGTAATGTTATTTTTCCAAGCACCTAACGGGTCATATTGTCAAAGCCACAAATATATATATGTATATATATATATATGTATATATATATATATATATATGGGGTAAGATCATGGGTTGAGATTCCTAACATATTAAGAAAGGATGTGCTATAAATAATGAGTCCATATCCATTGAGTATGAGTTCATGTTTAACCAAATTGTGATGTATTATCACTTGAATATATAGAGGAAGTCCAATATCAATAACATCTTGTGAGGGTAAGCTAGTGGAAGTAAAATGTATAAGTTCCTCATGAAAAGAAAGAGCCACTTTCATGACTGATTGTGCATAATTAATAGACATGCAAGGATGGATTTAAACATCATGAAAGATATTAAGGATGATATCCTTAAATGTAGGATTAACTTGAATGAACTCGAGGAGGGATATGTTGGGATCAAGAGGGGAAGTAATTATTGCAATCATAAATAGAATGATCAATCCAAGAAGAAGAAATATATAACAAGATAGAACAAATGAACCCTAAGGATTTTAGGGTATATGGCTAAGATTGAATATCACATTAGGCTCACATAAAATTTTAAACTCTAATTAGATTTATGTGAAATCTAAGAATTAGTGAAATGAATACACTAAAAAGATGTAAGGGTTAACAAAAAGAGGTTATTCTAATTAATTAACTTCCAACATTAATTACAAATATGAGAACACCACATTAATACTTGCAACTTGACAACACAAGGAGGTCAATGTATTTAGTTGATTACAGATGGTTTCGGGAAGTTATGAGAGTGTATAATGCTAGAACAAGGAGATTTGGGACTGATGTTGCTTTTTTTTATGAAACTCTAATTGGATACTTCCCTAGTATGGAACCATACAACTCTTCTAGGACCGCATAGTATAGTCTTAAACCTTCTATATAGTCTTATATTTGCTTAGATTTTGGATATGTAACTTTTTGACACTATCAATTTCCTAGAATTGTTTGTCGCTATCAAACCCTAACTTATGACCATTTTGTGAAGTTATTTGAACATTCTGAATGAGATCTCAAACCCTAACCATAGGTAAGAGACCATGGAAAACAAAAATTAGTTGGGTTTTGGACCCCCCCCCCCAATGCACCACTGATGTTGGCACTACTTTGAAGAGGCCTTAACCCACACATCATTCTCCACCTAGCATGTGATATATAAATGAAAGAAACTATGACTTGGCCACTCTCTTTGACAATGCTTGAGTTGAGTTGGCTCTTGCTAAAATATTGTTGTCACTTGAAATTGCACCCTTGCTGAAACTAGGCTCCAACACCTCAAAAAAACATGGAAATACCTCCAAAGTGTGCAAAAATGACACCTTTTGAGGTCAATTTTTGAAGACGGATGGATTCTTGTTATCCTATCTCACTGCAACTATCTAGCCAACACTAAATAACTTCTACCTAATCCTATCCTAAGAATTACAAGTGAACACGGTTGAGAGAAAGAGAGAAATGCTAAAATAAAAGAGAGACGATGCACCAAACTAAAATAGGACACAATTCCAGTTCCAAAGACATAGATATAACATTTCATGTGAAATTTGAAAGAAATGCATAGAGATGTCTATAAGAAGCTATACGATAAGATTGAAGTCATGTAAGAGGACTGAAAGATTCATAATAAAGACTAAAGCTTTCAAAGGAAAGGATTCACACTTGCGTATATAATATCATGAACTTATCCATTTACAACTTCATAGGGAAAAGGTGCATGAAACTTCCATAGGAATATTACAGAGGCCCAAGAACACAAGATGTGAGATGAAAAGGGCAGAGCTCTAGGAATTAACAAAATTGACTGATTTTATGTGCCAATACACTTACATTTATTGATAAATATGGGAGTATGAGGAGATAATAATATTTCATCCCTCATTAAATGAATCGAACCACCTTGCTAACCCTTAAGGATCAATCATCATTGAATTTTTAGAGAAGGTATGGGTTCATGACATTCCTTCCAATCAAATGCCATCACAATGCTAGTACAAGAGGAAAATTCCTTCTGACATTAAATTTTGGTTTTTGAAGTGGTTGAGTGCCTGGTTCATGGTTTCATTGTGCTTCAAGGACTTTTGATATTATTCTATGATGTTTAAGTCTTTTATTGGTTTATTCCTACCTTTTGAAGCTTTAGTGATGTTTGGAAAGTCATAGACAACTTGCGGTTCCTTTTACTTCCACTTTAATATGTAATCTAGAATTTTCTCCACAATATTTAACCTTTGTGGGTTTATTTTCCACCTTGCAGAATTTTTTGCATTCCGCAGAGTTTTCATTTGTTACATGGATCCTTTGTTTCACGGACTTGCTATATTCCATAAACTTATGATTTCCACATATTTTATTTGCCTTATGTTGTAGCTTTTAATCTTTCTTGTTCCAAAAACCTATGACTTGTGTGGAATTTTATCTCCCATAGGTTTCTCTCTATTTCATAATTAGCCTTTACTTTTGTATCCACAATCACCCATAACACAATCTCTCCATTCCATGACTTTCTGACCTCCGCAGATTCTCGTTTGTTACACGGATTCTAAAAATTCTACGACACACTAACTTATCCATTTCCATGGAACACTAAAATCCTTTATTCCACAAATTTTCAAGTGAGTTCCACCTAAGTCTAGATGTTAGATACAATTGTCAAAAACAACACAAGTGCTATTTTGAAATGATTTGGTGACTTTCGGGGGACAACTTCCTGCTAGATGTATTGGTCAATAACTTGTCATATCTGTTGGGCATGGAGTTATCATCTAAGTTCATTTCTTCCTTAGAAAACTTATTTTCTTTGTATCTTTATCATTTTTTGGCTTTTCAAATTTATGTGGTATCTAACCTTTGCTTCGCAGATTCTGTAACTTGTGAAAATTGCAAATGGGACCAATACTTGTGCAACATAACACTTATTTAAAGGATCACCACAAAAGGATTGAGGAAGTAAGTTAAATCATTGATCACAAGAAAACACAATAGAAAGGAACCTCCAAAAACAACAAGACAAAGGAAACACAAAACATAATTATGTACATGATGCAAGAAAAAAACTCAAAAGGAAGGTTTAAGATAAATCCCATTGACCAGGATCTAGACTATCTCTCCATCAAAGTTTGAAATTTCAAAAGAGTTAACCTACTTACAGGTTGTGATTATTGGGATGATGAACTATAGCCTAAGTATTAAAGGTGCATAAGGATTAGGGGTACGGATATAGGGTGTGTAGTGCACATGGAATTATAGGGAAATAGGGCGCACCCAGGAAAGTATAAAGTCATGACTTAGCCATTTTCTAGTATAAGGCTAAATATAGACGTGGAGTGTGGAGCACATTTTGTAGAAGACTTGGAAAGCATGAAAAGGCTATTTTAGACAAGTGGAAGATAAATCAACATGCATAGTTTTGAAGCTATTAATAGGATTAGAATGAAGTCATATTATTAGATAATCTATTATTAGTGATCTTTTACGTGTTTATATTTATCATGTAAGGGCGCATGGCTAATCTTACCAGGCAGTCTATTTTGAGGGTGCTTAGGTGGTAAAGGGAAATTCCCCACTATCTATAAATATGTATTGATTTACATGATTTAGGGATCCATTTTTTAATAGAGTTATGTTGTGGATTTATGAGCACGCGTAACTTGTGGTGACTATGCTATGTATGCATAAAGATTATGTGTTTTACAACAATTAATGTAATAGATCTTTATAGATGGATATTGGTTGTTGATATATTTGTGATTGGTTCATGCATGGTAAACTTAATCTTTATTCTTGTATGAGTAAACTTGCATATGGTTAAGATGTAGATCTAGTTTATACTTTGTAATATACTTTATTATCTGTTATGGATCTATAATATTTGTATGATCATGTTGTCTTCCTAAACAAGCTAACATAAAATATGGACCTGGTACCCTTGCACACTTTGGATGAGTGATGTGTGAGCATGCCTTGGGTTGTTTGGTGAAATAATAAGACTACATTTTGGTTCTGTTGCCGTGACCTCTTTTTTAGTTGTTTTCCAAGATGTTGTGTGATGAAGACATAATGGTCGACTTTTTCCAGTATTGAAGAATGGTTGGACAATTTAGAGGAAGAGTATGCTCACAGATTTATCAATGGACCTGAATTTAATACATGCATGTGGGTTGAACAGAATATGCATTATGAGCTGTATGAGACGTTCTTCTAGATTTTACCTATAGATTTATACGAGTGGCTGGTTGCTTATGCATCAAAGAGAAATTAGGGGTTTCGAACACTTGTTTGGATGTATGAAGAATTCTAAGATTTGCATGATGCTGATCTAACTTGGAAATGAATTGTAGATCATTAGTGGAGTGGTGTTATGAATAGATATATTTTGGAGTATGCAATTTCTAATTATTCTTGTCTAGAGGTTGTTGAGTTCCAGTTATTGCTGTAGACAATAAAATTAGGTCACACTCCCCTTTGGTTCCTCATAAAATAAATAACTTGAACACATCAACCTAGCCATGCCCCCCTTCACCACACTATAATATTAATTTAATTCATTTAATTAAATTAATTCATTATCCTCACCTTATTTATTATTTAAATATCCTAATTGGGATAATGCCCACATATCCACCTCACCTAGACACCTCATCAAGCCACCTCGCCCTAAGACCCATTCTTAGTAAGTTGCCATAACTAACTAAAACCTACCCAAACCCTAAAAATCAATGCCTAAATTCCCTCTAACCACATTCCCACATTTTAGAAGGAAGATTCCATGCTAATCTGTGGAGTAAATGAAATGAGATCCTAGAAAATCAAAGGGATCTGCCAAGTTTAGTAAACCTAGGAAATCCTGCCCTAATTGATGCAAGTTAAGCTGGAACCACCGTCGATTACCTTTTAACTCCCAAAACAACCTTATTTAAAGGTTGGCAAATTGTTTTAGGATTTGGCACATTTCTAAGAGAAAGAGACATCTTCTGAGAAAAAGTGACGAAACCAAAGCTGCATGCAAGCAGAACCAACATCTGTACAAGCATTATAACACCCATAGATAGTACCAGAAGCAATTACATAGCCACATGCCTTCACAAGAGCATCTCAGGAAGTTCCAACACTACACCAAGTTCATTTGATCACCCACCATTACCAACCAGGCATCAAGCTTGTACAAGCAGTAAGTTTGTTAACTTGCATTGGTTCCTTGTCATCAGATCCTTTTACATTTGTTATTAGTTTCTTCTTTCATTTCCATTCCCCACCCTTTTCCCTCTATGAAAAATTGACCATCCTTTTGTCCACACCCTTGCACTGCCCATACCTAGACCTATATCATCCTTGTGCATATTCAAGACCCATACAAAGCTTGCCATTTCCCTTCCACCTTCATCTAATCCCAGATCTATCACCTAGCCAAATTTTATTGAGTTTCTTGTACCCTGACCATAGCAATGCCAGTCACCCATAACCATCACCGGTTACCCTAAAACAACATCTGTCTCTATGCCTTTTACCAGAAACCCAAATCAGAGCCTAAAACCACAACCAAATACCCTAAATTGACCAGAATTTGACCCTGACCAATAACAGTATCTCGACAGTGACCTTGACCTTCAGATTCAATCATAGCCTAGCCTTTTGTGAAAAAATTTGATTATTGTAGATGAATAAGATACCTAAATCATTTTAAATACAGTAGGATTTACTTTATTACCAGCATTAAGTTATTTTAAACAGTGGGTTGACAACCATTTAGGAAGTATCTGTTATCAACGAATCACAGCACCCCTAAGTGTCTGCAACTCGATGGGTTGAGACTCTTAGTGTGATTACATAACATGGAGCTTTTCCCAAGTGTGGGACCTTACAAAATCGGAAAAGCTCTCTGGATGAAGGCTGGTTCGTATTCCTCTGTTCAGATGCACACATAAAAATGTAGAGGGTTTACTAAAAGACCTAATCTAACTTGCCAACGAGACAGGGTAAGAAGATGCATAAAAATAAACCTAAACTAACAAAGGTGATGCACCGAGGAATGAAGAACACCTGTCTTGCCAAATAAACACAAACCATTAAAATGCAATGCAAGATCATGCACAGATAACAAAAATTGTAGTGAAAGATCAGGAGGATGCAAATGAACACAAAAAGGGTTGAGAATCATCCACAGATGTGCGTTATTTTCTCCAAAGATTGATACAATACCCTACAAAATTCTAAGAGGAAAAGTTGCATTACAGTTTTAGATGGGAGGTTTGAGCTCCACAAATTCACCTACCAAAGAGAAGAAGGGAGGGGCAAAACAAGAATGCCCAATGCTTAGAAAGAAGCCCCTCCTTACAATTTATAGGAAGAATGAGAGAGGGAAGAGAGAGGAAATCTAAATCTACCCCAACCACCTCTAGGTTGAATTTAATTCATCTCATTATGGTGGTAGGTGAGAACCTTAGCAAACTTAAAAGCAACGAACTGTATTTTGCATTAAAGCTGGTTGTTGAAATGTCATTTCTGGCCATTACAACATGCCAGAGATGTTTCTTCGATTTTCTCTCTCTAAACTGAACCAAAATGCATTATTGACCCTAGAATCATGTAGATAATTTCACTATCTTTCCATTGATATAAAGAACACGAAAAATCCGAGCTCTGGATCGAAAGATATGGCGATTTGAAGATCTAGGGAAAAAACAAGCCCAAAATCGGATTGGCAGGCAAAAATAATTGAAATTTTGACCGGTTTTGGTCCTTGGAATATTTTTTAAATTTTTCCCCCACTGGGCCGATGAGGTGAAGACACATGTCTGGGTGCTGATTAGATCCATGGGCTTCATCCTTTCCTAAATTTCTTGCCACTTTGGACACGTCGCTTCGACCTGATTCGTTGACTTGGACAGCGTGTCAAAAAACTCCATTTGGATTTTTGGTTTGAAACACAGCCAAAATTTCCTTGCGGGCTTTTCCAATTTCTGGTGCCACCTAGACACGTGGTGAGATTCTGATTGGATCGTAATAAGGGGGGCGGGATAAAACACTTGTCTCTTTTCGGATATTTGGTGAAACAATTAACGTCCAAATGCATCCAACTCATGTACCTCACGTACCTTCTGACCCAACTGTGGCAGACAAAAATATCTTGATTCATCCGATTTGGGCCTCCTTGTTCTCTGTTTGCGGCCTTTTCACCTTTTCACACGTCCCAAGCATCCCTCACGTACCTTTGTCCTGGCTGTCCTAGACTACCTGGGACAAATATCTCCAAACCACCAGATTCGGGCTTCCTTGTTCCTGTTTACGGCCCTTTCACCTTTTCACGTCCCACGAGTCCCTCACATACTTTTGTCCCAACTGTCCCGCGGCCTGCCTAGGACAAATATCTCCGAATCACGCCTGAAATGGAATGTCTTTTGGCAAACCAACTGATTCACGCCCCACGCATACTTTTGTCCCGGCTATCCCAAAACCATGCGAAACAAAAGACTTAGGTGATTTTTCTTGCTTTCGGCTCGATTCGGCTTTTCGCGTCCCTCGCGTCCTGACGTCCCAACTTTCCAGTGCAGACCGTCCTGGGACAAAAATGTCTGACTTAGCCGATTTTCTTTCTTTTTTTCAGCCCCAAGCCCTGGTATGATGAACCTCAGTACGACCTGAACCCTTCAGATCGGAAATGCTCTAAAACAGTCTTGTAACCTTATTTTTTGCATTTTTCATTTTTTTCTAACTCGTTGGGATTTCTTCTTGGATGGGAGAGTTAGAGAGAAGCCGAGGGGCCCCCAAAAACATGATTTTGGGCCTTGAATCAATCTACTTGCTCGGGACTGAATAATTTGATGCATGTTATCAAAATTACCTTGAGGGGTGAATTTTGGATAACAATTTTGGCGACTCAGCGGGGTCATCTGCCTGCTGGATGAAGTTACCAGTTTCCTGAAGCATCCATTGGGCATGGAGTCAGGAGTTATATCCTGTAAACTGATATGAACTTTGAAAACCTCCTCTCTGAGCCACTTGGGAACCCACTGAAATGGACTGTGCAAGAGCAAGACCAGCACCACAAAAACTATGTACAAAACTGAAATCATACATGCTGCAAATGGAACATGCAGAGTGTGCACAAGAACTTGGAGGAAGGAAAACCTAAGCTAATATTTACAAGGGTGAGATGCTATCTTTTTAGTAGCAACGTTTGAGATAGATCCCATTGACTAGAATTTACAATTCTTCACCATCCAACTTAGCCAGTCGGAAGGCATTGCTACCTTTGCATTTAACGATCATGTACGGGCCACTCCAGATGGAATCAAACTTGGAATGCTTTCCCAGATTTGCATGATCTGCATCCCATTTTAACACTAGATCTCCAACTTGGAAAGATCTACTCTTGGCCTTCCTATCAAAGGTCTTCTTGATTAAAGCTTGATCCTTCTTCATTGCTTGGGATGCCTGATCTCTGATCTCTTGGAGCTCCATCAACTCTGCATATCTCACCTCCATGGGCCCAAACTCTAGCAACTCTAACTTCTTCATGAGTTCCAATGTTGGTAACTCAAGTGACATGGGCAAGATTTCCTCTCTTCCATAAACAAGCCTGAATGGAGAGTTACCTGTGGATCTCTTGGGATTTATCCTATCATCCCATAAGGCTGATTTCAGTTTGGTATGCCAAGACCTCTGGATTCTCATCAAGAGTCCTCTTAATGATCCTCAACAAATTCTTGTTTGTAGATTCAGCCTGGCCATTACCCTGAGGGTAGTAGTTTGATGAAGTACTTAGGAAAATCCCGTTCTTGACAGCCCACTCAGTCACCTTGGATCCAATGAATGCTAACACATTATCTGAGATTATTGTAGTAGGTATGCCAAATCTGGTTACTATCCCCTCATATAAGTCTAAGATGCTAGACTCATTTGCTTCATTGAGTGCTGCTGCTTCGGTCCATTTGGTGAAGTAGTCTGTGGCTGTCAAAATCCACTTATGCCCTTGGCTTGAATTGGGATTAATGATTCCAATGAAGTCTAAACCCCATTGCATGAATGGCTGGTCAACTGAAATTGGATGCAATGGGAGGGTAGCAAGCCTCTCTTTACCTATGAAGAATGCACAATTCTTGCACCTTTTGATCCACGTAAAGAAATCAATGAAAATCTTGGGCCAATAATAACCAACCTTCATGATTTTTAAGGCTGTCACTCTTGGTGTAAAATGATCACCAGTTGGTCCACCATGGAAATCTTCCAACACCCTTTGAATCTGATTTGTACCAATGCATCTCAGCAGTACTCCATTCACATCTTTCTTGAACAAAACACTATCTACTATGGCATATGGGACAGCCTGTAATCTGAAGTGTCTTCTTTGGGTCTTGTTCATCTCTAGAGGGCATAGGCCCGTGCTTAGGAAGTGCATTATACCTTGGGTCCAGCAAGGAGTGGGGACAACATTATCCTCTTCTTGAGTGCTACCTTGCACATGGCTGTCTTGAACTGTCAAAAAAGCCTCTTCTTCATTGCATACTTCCATTTGCTTGCCCATAATTAGCTGCTCACACAATCCTTTTCCTCTTACCAGTTTGGTGACCTTGATCTCTATGTCATACTCCATGACACGAGTGATCCAACCTGCTCTTTTCTCATTCAAATCCTTGTTGAGAAGGAAGTCCTTTACTCCCGCATGAGATACCAACAACTGAACTTTGTTGTTTGAGACTAGATGCTTGAATTTCTTCAAGCTTCTGATTATTGCAAGTACATGCTTCTCAATAAAAGAATATCTCACCTCATAGTCCTCCAGGCTTTGGATGAAGAAAGCAATTGGCTGATCATCATTGTCCTTGTTCTGCTGCGTCAAAATGGCAGAAATAGTATCATTACCTCCAAATGCATCGAGGATGAAATCCTTGGAGAAATCTGGGTTGATGAGAGTTGGTGCTTGGGAGATGGCTTCTTTGATTGCTTCAAAACCCTCCTTGCCTTCTGTTGTCCACTTGAAAGCCATGATTTTCTTCAACATTTTGGTGATAGGTTTGACAAGGGCTGCAAAATCTGGGACAAACCTCTGAACAAAGTTTATTCTCCCCAAGAAACTCTGAAGGGCCTTCTTGTGGCTTGGTAATGGTAGTGCTCTTATGGCTTCAATCCTCTCTGGATCAATTGCTAATCCTTCTTTGGAGACAATATGACCAAGGAGCTTTCCTTTATGTGTTAGGAAGATACACTTCTTAGGATTCAAAGACACTCCAAATCTCCTGCACCTTTGGAAGACTTGTCTCAAATGAGAGAGGTGGTCTGCTAAATTATTTGAAAAAATAGTGATATCATCAAGGTATATCAGCACCATGTTGTTGATCAAACCTTTGAATGCCATGTCCATTGCTCTTTGGAAGGTAGCTCCAGCGTTGGACAGCCCAAATGGCATTTTCCTATATGCATAAGTTCCCCATTTGGTTGTGAAGGCTGTCTTGAACTGATCTTCTTCCTTTACCATAATCTGATTGTAGCCCGAGTAGCCATCAAGTAGTGAAAACCTCTCGGAGCCAGCCACCACTTGCAAAATTTGCTCCATAGAAGGGAGTGGGTAATGGTCCTTGAGAGATGCTCTATTCAAGTCTCTGAAGTCAACACACAATTTGATCTCTCCACTCTTCTTTCTGACTAGAACTAAGTTGGCAACCCAACTAGAATGCTTGATTGAGAATATGATTCTTGAATCAATTAACTTGTTCAATTCCTTCCTCATGAGAGGTTCCATGTGTGGATTGACTGGCCTTTGTTTCTACCTGATGGGATTAGTATTTTGATCCAACTCAATGGTGTGTCAAGCTAACTCGGGATCAAAACCTTTCAAGTCTTCGTAGCTCCAAGCAAACACATCAGGGAACTCTTGACACAACCGTATGAACTCATACCTTTCTTGTTTAGTTGTCATCTTTCCAATTTGTAATGGTTTGTTCTTTTCCACCAAGATGGATACTGAATCTTCTCTCTTGACCTGAATGTTTGCTTTCTCTTTCCTAAACTGATCACTGGGATTGAAAATGGACTCCAAAGTGATAAGTCCCTTGGGCAACTTGTTAGTTCTCAGCTATACCACTTGGTCACCATACCGTTGCTCTAACTTTTCCTGATTTTTGGCTGAGAATTCAGCCTCTTCTTGCAAGAAATGGATGATTTGCTGATCATTTTCAAACACTTGCCAACTTACATTGTTATCTGGCACTGAAGGCCTCACAATCACATGGATGTTTGTCTATACCTTGTCTTTTTGAATGATCTCCACAACATCAAAGGCTGCCCCAACTACTGCAAGCCTATCAGTGGCTTGGTTCTCTTTTCTAGGAACTGATTTGATGCCAAAGCCCTCAAAATATTCAATGAGGTCCCACACCCTGTTCTTGTAGCACTTGAGTAGATCATTCTTGGCAGCATGCTGCCCTTTGACCTGATTTACAATCAATTCACTGTCACTAAAGACTTGCAAGTTCTTTATTCCTCTCTTTATTGCCCAATGCATCCCTTGCACCAAGGCTTCATATTCAACAGTGTTATTGGAGCATGCAAACTGAAATCTAAAAGCTGAATAGTACCTTACTTCTTGAGGTGAAACCAGCATGGCTCCCCCTCCGACACCTTGTCTACTCCTTGATCCATCAAAAAATAGCTGCCATACCTCATTGTCATCCTTGTGGTCTGGATTGGTGATGCTAGGAATGGGCTGATCTTTTTCATGTATGCAATAGACTCCTAACTCAGATTCTTCTACTTCTTGATAAGGATCAAAAGCATGCACCTTGTTTTCCCATTCATCAAGAGTTAGATCTGGGATGCTTCCAACCTTGGTGTTAGCTTCATTAGTGCTTGGGTGTTCTTCTTGATCAAATGCCGAATAGTTGGCATTGATTTGACTTGAAGTGTAGGGTTCAATGTGGAAGTTTGCAATAGGTTCACACCTGATTGTAGCTTTGGTTCCATACCTCATTTTGAATAGCATGTGTGACCAATCAATAGACAAATATCCTCCAATCTTGGCTATGAAATTTCTTGACAAACATAGGGCAAAGAGTGGTGGAAGGTCTATAACTGATACATCTTGTAAAACAACAACATTTGGACATGTATGCAAGGTAAGACTCAAGTTTCTAATCACCCCAACTATTGTTACTGCTGTCCCATCCAACTGCACTACCCCTTTGGATATAGTTTCATATTGAAGTCCTAGCTGATCAGCTATTTGCTTGGGCATCACTGAGCTGCTTGCCCCGGAATCAATCATGCAATTGTGCACCAATTGGTTTCCAATGATTAATGAGACATAAAAAGGAGGGGGCTTCAACATTTTACCTTGCTATCCTCCATCATTCCCTTCAGGCTGGGCAACATTTGTGAGCACCTTCTCTTACATTTGGACTTGCTGATTCGAAGTTGGCCAGTCCTTCATGGTGGCTTGTAGAAAATCTCTCTGGCCTGGGATAGATAGGGATTCCCACATTGATATATTTACATTTGTCCTCTTCATCTAATCAATGATACTAAATAGTGATGAAGGATCTCTTTGTTGTCCCTTGGTTTACATATTCATCCCTTGCATGTGGGCAGCAACAACTAGTTTTTGAGTTAGTTTAGGAGCTGGTTTGGGTGCCCCTTGTATGTTTTGGACTACATTTTATTTGCCAAAAGCTTGTGGAGTGGTAGAAGGTTGTGGATTACTTGGAGCCAATGGCTGTCCTTCACCCAAATTTCTCCTTTTTGACCTTGTGTTGGTTGCAACACCTTGAGAGGGTATTTGATTCATACCACATAAATCTTCACCCTGCCAATTGACAAGAGTAGTTTCGTTCGGAGATGTTCCTTGCTGAGGTGCTTCTTGCTGCTAATCCTCTTTGTCGCTGGACTCTTGCGACCCACTAATGGTTTGCACCATAAGAGCCTAATTTAATGCACCGTTAAAGCACATTGATTGGTTATGTGGCTGACCGCATGGGAAACACCAATCATATTCTTGGGCCATGTTATTTTACACCGGTACCAAAGCTCTGGATGTGGATGCAACATTGAGGTTATTAGGCTGAAATGGTCTGTTGGCAGGAGGCCTTGCTTGATTCTGATTTGTAGCTAGATTGGGTGGTCTTTGAGGATGATATGGCCACCTATTAGGCTGAGCTTGAGGCTGGAAGGAAGGTCTAAAAGCTTGAGCTTGCTTCCTTTTGAGTGTAACCAGCTCATTACCTAGATTTTATAATTGCTTCATGACTTCTTGAAGCTCGTTTGAGGCACTAGAAGATGAAGTAGAAGCTTCATTTGAATTTTGATTTCTAGGAGTGGGAATAGGAGCTAAGACAGGCACTTGACTAGTACTTGGGCTCTCTAAACTTGGATATAATGGCATTGGAGACCTAGGAGCTAGCTTTCCAGCTTGAATCAAATAATTTTCAGCTCTAATGGCAATGCTATAAGCAACAGGGATAGTTATGCCTCCCATGGATTGAATCAACATAGAATTATCAAAATTTAAGGCTTTAAGGTAATATAGAAAAGCACCTTCTGCTGCTGGCCTTACTGCCACTAGAATCCTCTCCCAAGTCCTTTGAAATCTGAAATTAAAATCAGTCAGCTGCTCATTCGGAGCTCTTTTGATAGTTGTCAGCTACTCCAAAAGGGACAAGTTGTCTCCCTTTTCCCCAAACTTCTCATGGAGGGCTATACATAGTTGATTCCAATTTTGAATAGAACTTGAGGCAAGGCTTCTGAACCATTGTAAAGCTTTCCCCTTGAATGAGGATGCCAGCAATTTGACAACAACTTACATCTCATTGATCTCATGAATTGCACAAAGGTTGGAAATTTCTGTAACATGATCACCAGGAGTAGTCTGGTTCTCTCCAGTGAAGTATGGAATGTTCTTCAATGCTGCAACTGGGATTGGATGTTGTGCATTAAGAGCAAGTGGGCTGCTGCCAGTGAAATTAACATACGGATTCGGTGGTTGAGCCATTATGATCGGCCTGAGAACCCTTGTTGATTGGATGAAAGGCCTACCAGGTTGAGGTATTGGCAAGGTTCTATTAGGTGGAGATGGAGATATTTGAGCTCTTATTCCCCTTCTTTCTCTTCCTGGAGATAGGTGTAGATGAACAAACAATCCTTCCTCCCTAGTTCTTGACTTGGTCTATATTCTTCTCATAAATTTTCCAGGCTTGGACTGCTGAAACCAGCAGATTATGCTTCTTTTGGAGTCGCCAGATGTGTGATTTTAAGCTCCTTCAAAGCTGGAACTTACAAAAAGTGCACACCGATCTTGTTGCAATAAAAGTGAAGACCTCTAAGGTCCCACCGGGCATGCCAAAACTATTATCAACGAATCACATCACCCTTGAGTGTCTGCAACTCGATGGGTTGAGACTCTCAGTGTGATTGCATAACATGGAGATTTTCCCAAGTGTGGGACCTTACGAAATCAAAAAATATCTCCAGATGAAGGCCGGTTCCTATTCCTCTGTTCAGATACACACAAAAAAAATGTAGAGGGTTTACTCAAAATCTAATCTAACTTGCCAAGGAGACAGGGTAAGAAGATGCATAAAAATAAACCTAAACTAACAAAGGTGATGCACCGAGGAATGAAGAACACCTATCTCGCCAATAAACACAAACCATTAAAATGTGATGCAAGATCATGCACAGATAACAAAATTTGCAGTGAAAGATCAGGAGGATGCAAATGAACATAGAGAGGGTTGAGAATCATCCACAGACATGCATTACTTGCTCCAAAGATTGATACAATACACTACAAAATGCCAAGAGGAAAAGTTTCATTACAGTTTTAAATGGGAGGTTTGAACTCCACAAATTCACCTACCAAAGAGAAGAAGGGAGGGGCAAAACAAGAATGTCCAACGCTTAGAAAGAAGCCCCTCCTTACAATTTATAGGAAGAATGAGAGAGGGAAGAGAGAGGAAATCCAAATCTACCCTAACCACCTCTAGGTTGCATTTAATTCATCTCATTATGGTGGTAGGTGAGAACCCTAGCAAACTTAAAAGTGGCGAACTATATTTTGCATTAAAACTGGTTATTGAAACGTCATTTCTGGCCATTACCACGTGCCAAAGGTGTTTTTCAATTTTATCTCTCCAAAATCCATCAAAATGCAAAAATGACCCTAGAATCTTGTAGAGAATTTCACCAGCTTTCCATTGATATAAAGAACATGGAAATCCGAGCTCCGGATTGAAAGATATGGCGATTTGAAGATTTAGGGCAAAAACAGGCCCAAAATGGATCAGCAGGAAAAATAATTCGAATTTTTACCTTTTTGGTATTTGGAAAATTTTTAAAATTTTCCCCTACGCTCCACCACTTCCTAACACATGTCAGGCTCTGGTTGTTCCACGGGCTCATCCTTTGAAAAATTCTTGCCACTTGGACACGTGGCATGACCTGATTCGTTGGCCGAGGCAGCGGGCCAAAACACTCCTTTTGGATTTTTGGTGAAACACTTAGCCAAATTTCCAACTTTCCCTCTTTTGACACATGGCACATTCTGATTCATCTGCGGGCCTCCTTGTCTCTTTTCGGCCATTTCACCTTTTCGCATCCCACGCGTCCCTCGCATACCTTACGTACCTTTGTCCCAACCGTCCCAGACGAAAATCTCCTACTTCGGCCGTTTCAGGTTTCCTTGTTCCTGTTTGCGGTCCCACGTGTCCCTTGCATACCTTTGTCCCAGATGTCCTAGACTTCCTGGGAAAAATATCTCCGAACCGCCCGATTCGGGCTTCCTTGTTCCTGTTTGCGGCCCTTTCGCCTTTTTGTGTCACACGCGTCCCTCGTGTACTTTTGTCCCAAATGTCTCGGACTGCCTGGGAAAAATATCTCTGAACCACCCGAAATGGAATGTCTGTCGGAAAATCGGCCGATTCGTGTCCCGCGCGAAACAAAAACTTGATGATTTTCCTTGCTTTTAGCCGTTTCGACTTTTCGCGTCCCGACATCCCAACTGTCTCGCGGACTTCCTGGGACAAAATACTTAGCCAATTTTCTTGCTTTTTTGGCCCCAAGCTTGGTACGACAAACCTCAGTACGATCCGAACCCTTCAGACCTGAAATGCTCTAAAACAGTCCTGCAACCTTATTTTTTTTGCATTTTTCACCTTTTTTCTAACTCGTTGGGATTTCTTCTTGGATGGGAGAGTTAGAGAGAAGCCGAGGGGCCCCCAAAAACATGATTTTGGGCCTTGAATCAATCTACTTGCTTGGGACTGAATAATTTGATGCATGTTATCAAAATTACCTTGAGGGGTGAATTTTGGATAACAGTATCACACTTCCCGGATCTAGCACACACTAGGTAGTCCACTGCATATATTGTTTAACTTTTATTTGGTGGTCTTGTGTTCCATTTCAAGTGGTTCCTCCAAGAAAAAAGGAAGCTCTCACGATCAGCTGTGGATTCAGAAGTCATATGTGCACAATAACCTATCAACCAACATCTCAACAGGGAATCCTCCTAGCCCAGTTCCCTTATTTGTTTCATCAACATTCAAAGAAACGATCTAGAATCAAGTGAAACATTTTGGCACGCCTGGTGGGACCCATTCGGGGTTCCTTGCATTCATTCATTTATAGGTGAAAAGTTACATGTTTTTTTCCTTTCTAAAAGGTTCTCACATTAAAATTTCTCCCTTGGAATCTTCTCTTCTTTCTATTGTCTTAAAACAATCGTGTTTTTGTGCTTAAAAAGAAATATTATTCTATTCCATTTGCATTACATTAGTGAAAGATCATACTCTCTCTTATTCCTCTTATTATGTCATTGAATTCCATATTTCAATTTGGGTTTAAAATTAACTTCATTTCATCCTGCCTTTCTGCATTATCTCACATTAATTGAGGGAAACATATACACTGGAAGTCATGACCAGCTGATGGTTGACAAACGAATCATACAAAATAACTTATTTCTCTTTCTCTTTCTCCGAGTCTTACTAAACCTCACAAAAATTTAAAATATACACATTCTTAAACAACATATTTCCTGGAAGAAGCTGTAGGTGATCACACGATCGTGGCATAGTGGGTAGCCAGCTCACTGCTCTGTCGAGTCATACTTCAGAGTGAAGCCCACCCCCACCATAACATACCTAAAACCTCTCCTTGTAGATATCCTTCTTCATAGGAAGCCATCCTCACTAAAAAAATCTATTCTACAATTCATGAGTCAGTCCTTAAATATCATAAGCTAAACAAACATAATCGAAAAAGCACTCTTAGGATCATATTTTTCTTAGTGTTTCCGCTTGGTTTGTGTTTTGAGGTGAGAGATCATGCTCTTCATTTTTATTATTTCTCCTTAAACACTCCTCATCATAGTTGGTGTATTCCAGCTTTATCTGAATGTGATTGGACCATATTCTCATCATTCTTAGAATTCTGGGTTTGATTCCACATCAAATTTTAACTCACAACCACATTTTTCTTCATCATTGTTTCAATTTCACAATGACCAGTGTCGGTCCAATGACTGTCGTCAGTAACCCTCTGACCGTCATCGGTTATACCCAACCAACATCATTTCATTTTTCTTTTGGTTGACCTACCTAAAAAAACACATATTCACCTTCTTTGACTATTTAGAGTCCCTGTAACTCTTATCATATCCATTGACCTGGTAAATCTCATTAGTATTTGGCATACCTAGAAAATTTGGCCTTATACCTTGCTTTTGGACCAACTGTCCACTTTCCATAGTGACCGACAATGGTTACCTGTGACCAGCGTCAGTTTACCCTAACTGGCATTGGTTAGCCTATGTCATTTTCTAGTTGACATTTTAACCCCATTTCACCTACCACCACCTATTTATCCTACCTGTGCTGTATTTATGTGTCAGTTACAGAAATTAGTCTTACCATATTAGTACTTGTTCACATGGTACTGACACGTCGACAAGCAAATGCCCTCGTATTCCATGCCAGTTGTCAACCACTCCCACCTAGCCCTTCACCACCTTCCATTTTATCACCTGCCATGGAATCTATCCAACCTATCTCTATCGCTACTAGAGACAAGGAGTTCACATGACTCAACCAAAATATTTCCGCCTTGCAGTTTTACCTTTCCCACTCGTCTACTCAAGATTCCTTAGGTTAGTTGATATACGACATGCCCATATCTATCCCCTCGACACTCACTTCTACTTCTGTTCCAGGACCCGTTAACCCCATGTTTCCTACATCTACCTTACCCCCAGTCGTTTTGCAGCTAGGACCTATACCCGCTATGATTTCGATGTCTATTACATCCATTGTACTCGCCACATCCACTATACCTCCACCAACCACCCAGAACATATCCTCATCCGCCCCTATTATCTTGCGTATACCCATAGCTACACTACCACCCCCGGTGTCAATGACCCCTACCCCTTTTCAAAACATTGTCCTTTCTATTCTATAATATTTAGCCCCCATTTCCACTAGGGTCACCATGACTCTTCCACCTTCATATACATACTATCATTAGCCTCTTGTTTCATCTATTATTCACTCTGGGTACGTACCCCCTATTTCATTGCCTTCTTCTTAATCTACCTACATGGCAACACCATATAATGGAATTCCACCCTTATTATAGGCCCAACACCAACCCTCTTACACTACAGGAGGCACCCATCCATCACAACCTACCAATGACCTAATCAAGTTAATGATGGACAAGATGTAGACATTGGGGGCATCGGTTTCTTGCTCCCACAACATTCTCACCTATGATGAGATTTGTAACAAGCCTATACACCCATCCATCCCTATACATCCATATCCCATGCATTGGAAGATGCCTAAATTCAACTATTTCAATATCAAGGAAGACCCACAACAACATTTGCGGTCTTTTAAACATAGTGCTACCTAATCACCCATGATGATACTTTACTCTTGAGGACCTTTCCCATGTCTCTGACTGGACCTGCGTTAGATTGGTATAGTGGGTTACCTAGACACTCTATATTTTCATTTAATCAAGTAGCCCAAGCCTTCTTGGATCACTTCTCCATCAATATCGTTAAGAAGGTTACCATGATTGACCTATAATCCACACATCAGTACGATGACGAATCTATCACAAATTTCATTGCTCACTGGTGTAGCCTGATCAATCAACTGACATTCCAACTACTACAAAATGAACTCATTGAGCTCTTCACATGGGCTTGCGCTAGACATATCTCTCCAACCATGTAGGTCCAAACTTTCTAAACCTTTGATGAAGCATTCACCATGGCACGAAAGCTAGAGATTCAGGCCATCAAAGAGAAGAAAATCCAATTACGCAATAAGAACTTGACATTCAAGTTGAATGATACCTCTTCTTCTTACAAAACACAGAACAATTATTCAAAGGCCAAGGGGACCGCTAACATAGTGGTACTTAAAGCCGGCCCAGCTCATCCGTCAAATCAGGCAAGCCCCTTATCTAATCTCTCACCCGTTCATAATTTTCAATTTAGATGCAAACAATGGAAATATACCCCAATTGAGGAACCTTATCATTTTATCTTAGAAAAGCTCATAAAAGCTGGGGCCATCACCATTACTCCAATAAAACCACACACTAGTTTTGACCCTACTCACCCCACACCCGTATGGTATAATGAACATGAATTCTGTAATTATCATCGAGTAAAGGGTCATAGTGACGGGAATTACATCACTTTAAAAAACATTATCCAAGAAATGCTCAAGAAGGGTGAGTTAATCGTGGATAATCCTAATGAACCTGTCAATCAGAACCTACACATATTCAAGAAACCTTTTCCTAATCATGCCCCTTTGTCTGATCAAACCAGTGAAACCTCAACTCATGATAGCCATACCTGTGAGGTCCATGCTATTTTCAGCGATGCATCCATTGCTTCCCAATTACCACATATTCCTTCCATCAAGAAAATTCTAGCCTGAAGTCCCCCTTCTACGTTAGAACCCACCTCACCTAATCCTCCACCCACAGAGGAACACCTTTCACCTCCTTCCTCACCCGTGGAGGAACCTTCCACTAATATCGAGGTTATTTCACCTTTGATTTCTCCACCTAGAGGACCGTCCCCCAAAGTAATTCTTTAGTCCATGGAGGATACTTGTTTATCTCCTCCACCCATAGAGGAGCACCCATTTTCTCCTCCACCTATAAAGGGTCTAGTATATATATCTTTGCCTCTAGGTGATCATTCTCCATCAGCTACCCAAGATCCTGTAGACCTACTTTCGGCTCTCTTACCCATGGAAGCTGAAGCTAGTAAATTCCCCATCTCTAAGACACATTTTATGGGAATTACTATTAGGTCCTCATCAACCTCACATGCAGATGTTCCGTTCTCATGTTTAGCCGATCACTTAGATTCTGTGGAAAAATCCTTACTGTGGGGGTGTCTTTTGCTTCCTGTCTCAACACAAATGCAGATGTAACTTGCTGACAGTTCCACTATCTACTTAAAAATATTTCGACCCATCAAACCAAACAAAACCCCTTCTATCAAAACTTCTTCCATGATACCCAACACAGATCAACATACACCCTCATCCATAACCCAACATACATCTAAATCCAAACCCACACCTACATCATCTTCCTTGACTAAACCTATTACTACCTTAGGGGTCACCGTAACCACTAGCCTTACTCATCCACCTATCAAACTAGATTTAGCTACATCCTCCATAGTCAACACCCAACCTACTCCGGCACCAAAATAGAAGAACCAAAACCATAGAACTCACACCCAAACTACACTAATCATACCTTCATCACTTTCACCCATTCTGTCTGTCTTTGGACCTCAACCTTCCAGCGTGGTTAAGAAACCTCCACCCATCAATAAACCAAAAACACAACAACCCATTCCTTCCTTGCAAACCTCTAACATACTCAAGCACCAGACATGACTTACACCCACACCTACATCATCTTTACCACCCATATCTCCAATACCCTCAGCAACTTCTTCACTACTCCCTACACTTAAGTCTCTGTCTCTCATACCCCCTGCATGATCCGTGATATCTACCTTCACAAAACCTTCGTTATCCCCATGGGTAAATTGTCCTCTTCCCCCTTCCTCTTTTCCCTCTAGATCTCGTATGCCCATATCACCTTTACCCAAGAATGTGTAACCTAAAGACAAAAATCTGCTACCCTCCAATAAGGTAGTTGTTAGGCGAAATCACAGCACCCCTGGATGTTGATCAGGCTTCTAGGTTGATCACTCTAGCATCCAGTGTGATTGCACAACATTGAATCCTTTCTTTGAGTGTGGGACTCATGAAAATGAGAAAGGAATCTCCAGAGAAGGCTGGTTCCTCTTCCTAAACTACCTGCCATAAGCTATTCCAGTGCAGGCAAGCTAATCTAAACCTAATCTAACCATGCTAAGGAGACAGAGAGAGAGAGAGAGAGAAAAGGGAAAAATAGCACCTACACTAAAATGGTGATACACAAGAGAAGGAAAAATGTTGAACATCTATCAAAACTGCCATGGGACAAGGAGAGGTGAGCGATGGGAAGGATGGATAGATGCATCATAGGCCCAAGGATAGATTTCACACAGAAAATGTCCCAAAACTCCTTGAACACAGCTCTAAACCTGCAATGAACATTTGAACATGCAAAAATACCTACAATGAAGAGAGGCAAGAAGAGAACAAGAGAAAAAACGAGCAAGGATGGACAGATGCATCACAAAACACGTTTTTTGTTGCTCCAGAAGTTTGCACAGAACATCATTTCAATAGTAAAAGGAAAAAATGCCATTACAGAGCAAGGGAGGAGGTTCAAAATCCATTTTCAACCCTGGAGAAGAAAAGAAGGGAGGACAGAGCTGAAAAGATGAACAACTTGTAATTTTTTTCCAAAATGAGCCAAATCTGGATTTTACATTGCATGGGTCGAGCCCATGAGAGAGAAAATGTACAAAAATGTGGGAGCCCATTCCTCCTTGACTGAAAATGCATTAAATCAACATGGAGGACCTTACAAACCCATACCCTGTCATTTTTGACCATACTGAAGAAGAATGTGACCCATTCTGCATTGAAACTGGTTGTTGAAACATCACTTCTGGCCATTATCCTGCGCCAGAGACGTTTCCTGATTTTCTCTCTCCAAACTAAGCCAAAATGCAAGATTGACCATGGAATCCTGTAGAGAATTTCATAAGATTTCCAATGATATAAAGAACGCGCAAATCTGATCTTTGGATCAAAATATATGGGGGTCTGAAGTTTTAGGGCACAAAACAGGCCAAAATGGATTTTAAAATTTTTCCCGCGCTCTGCCACCTGGATGACACGTGTCGGGCACTGATTGGATGAGCAATTCTCTCTCCTTCCCTTACCCATGGGTTTTGCTTGAAAGTTTTGACTTTTATAACACTTTGGAAAATATTTCATTTTTTCCCCACGTCTCTGCCACTTGGGACACGTGGCATGCATTGATTGGTTGACAGGGGTGCGGGGAAGACCTTTTCTTTTAGCTTTTTGGCCATTTTTTTTTCCAAATTCTTCAAAGTTTCCCCAAGCTCCACACTTCCCTGCTCCATTGGACATGCGACCTCTTCTTATTGGCTCGAGCCGACCCTTCGAACCTCACCTTTTGAAATTTTGGATGTTTCCCCTTGTGACACGTGGCGTTTCCTGATTCGTTCGTGGGACTGCCGGCTTTTCGTGTCCCTCATGTGTTTTTGGCTTGGATGTCCCAAACCTTCTGGGACAAATTTCTCTGATCCGTCTGATTCGGGATTCCCTGTCCCTCTTTGCATTGAAGACACGTGGCAAGATTTGATTGGCTCTTGGCTCCTTCGGCTTTTCGCGTCCCTCGTGTCCCAATTGTCCTGGACTGAAGTTCCTTATTTCGTCTGATTCGGGCGGTTCGCGTCCTCTGCGTAAATTTGTTCCAACTATCCCAGACTTTCTGGGACAAATTCTTTCGAACCACCCGAAATGGGCTTCCTTGCCCCTCCTTGAGGCGAAGACACGTGGCATGATTTGATTAGCTCTCAGCTCTACCAGCTTTTCGCATCCCACGCGTCCGTTTGGCCCAACTGTCCTGGACGAAAGTTCCCTATTTCGGCCGATTCGGGTGGTTTACGTCCTTTGCATCCTTGCAGCTCAGATGTTCCAGCCTTATTTGCACAATAGTTAGTCAAATTTTTCACCTTTGGCTGGTTCGCCCTTTCACGTCCCGCGCGTCCCCATGGCCCGGATGTCCCAATTGCTACGTGGACCACCTGGAGGCTTTTCGGCCGGTTTGAGTCCCGACGTGCCAACTGTCCCAAGGGCCACCTGGACCAGGACTTAGCCAATTTTCATGATTTTTTCTGTCCCAAGCTTGTTTTTTGGATTTCTTCCATTTTCTCAACCTGTTGGGATTTCTTCTTGGATGGGAGAGTTAGAATGGAATAGAGGGGGCCCCAAAAACATGATTTTGGGCCTTGAATCATTCTATTTGCCTGGGACTTAAATATTCTGATGCATGTTATCAAAATTACCCTGGGGGGGTGAATTCTGGATAACAGTTTTGGTGACTCAGCGGGGTCATCTGCCTGCTAGATGAATGATTAGTAGCCTGAAGCAATCCATTGGGCATGGAGTCATAAGAAATAACCTGAAAACTGATCTAAAATTTGAAAACTTCCCTCTGAACCGCTTTGAAACCCACTGATATGGAGCCATTCTCACCAAAATGCCACTGAAATGGACTGTGCAAGAGTAAAACTAGCACCACAAAAACTATGTACAGAACTGAAAATCATACATGCTCCAAATGGAACATGCAGAGTGTGCACAAGCACTTCTTCTGCTGAAAGCAAACCCACCTACTCTACTTTAACTGGAAGCAAAGGCAAGCTAAACAAACCCTGCAATTGGTTATGAGAAATAGCTTCCTTTTCTCAAAAGTGGCAGCCATGCAGTTGATTTGAAGCTAATCATGGCTGTTAGGATGAGTGGAAAATCAACAAGAAGCTAGTCTTCTACCCAAATCATCAAGGTATCTGCTGAAGGAAAATTCAATACTTCTTTTAGTTGCTCTGCATTTGGATTGAAGAAGTATGACAGCTGATCCTCAGTACTTTGTAGCTCATCCTCATGCTCAGAAGCAAGCATGACTGGTTGTGACTTCTCCTTTGGCTCCAATGCAGCCAAATACCTGATCGGGCAAGGTATGATCCGTTTGATATGCCCATAGCTCTGATTTTCAACTCCAAAAATGGAGTCTTCTTGTAGACCTTGAATGGATGGTGTGGAAGAAATGGTGAAATTCCTCTGTCCTTTCTCTTCCCCCAGTGAAGAACATGAAAGATTAAAATCTTCCAATCTTGGTTCCAAAGGGCTGCTATAAGATGCAGGCTGCTGCAAATGAATGCTCTCCTTCATGATAGTAGAGTCGAGTGTTTGGAATGTAGATGATGAAAGAGAGAAAGGTGAAAACTCAACCGGCTCTTCTCCATCAAAATAGTCCTCCAAATCTGACAGATAAACTACCTCATTGCTGTCCTGCTGTAAATGTTCAATCTCTCCCATGGTGTTCTCTTGATCTGCAACTTGACCACCATGGTTTCCTTCACCCTCTAACATTGAGTTTGAGAGATCAATCTCCTCTTCAGTACTAGAACTTGAGAGAGATGAAGTAGAAAGAATAACTGAAGGTTCTCCTATAGCCTGCTTTGTGCTCAAAGCCCCTGGATCTGCACTTTTCTCCTCCACAGCTAGGATGTGCTCCTCTTCTTTTGGATTTGGAGCAACTTCTCCCTCCTCTAATGTTTGAAGACAATCTTGCTCTTGATTGAACTCTTCCTCCAGCGTGAATTTTTTCAAGTCAAACTCTTCAATCTGCTGCTCTAGAGGACAAGTTGGGACTGCAAGAACTTCTTCTTCTGCTGTAACAAAATCGGTCTTAACCACCATTTGTTCAACCTTAGCCTCCTTTGTAGGTTTAACCATCAAGGGGATATTCTCAATTCCAAATTTAAGAGCCAAACTTACTAAGCTCTTAATCATTTCTTCTTTTCTTGGCTCTTCCTCTTGCTGTCCTTGATGACTGATTTTTGTAATTTCTTCTTCCCCACATGGAATTGGGAATGCAAGAGGAGGGATGGGTTGTAACTCAATTGATTTGGAATTTTGTTGTGGTGGTAAAGGAGGTGAAACCTCTTGTTTCTTTAGAGGAGGGGGTATTTCTTTTAGCTCTTGTGGAGGGGATGACTGTTTAGAAGGAAAAAGGAAAGAAGAATTGAGGTGTGGTGGAAGAATGAGAGGTGGAGACATGGGATCAAAATTTGGGACAACAGATGGAGAGTTTAAAACTTGACACTACTGAGATAAAACAGATTGGGAAAGAGGAAAAAGAAAGGCATGAGATGGCGTGCTTACCCATTGACAAGGTTGCTGAATACTCCTCTCATACATTTCTATTTCTTCAATCCACTTTGTAAGTTGGGGCAGGATCTTCATCATGAAGTCCAGCTTCTCCTGAGGGATGAAGTGTCTTGGAAAAGGGCCTCCCCATGGACAAGGAGTCCTGTAACCAATTCTAAAAGCTCTCATTTGAGCTGTTGCTCTGGATTGCACCATCTTTACCTCCATATTTTGGATTTTCTCCAACAGACCAGCATTTTCTTCTTGACTACCCTCACGACCAACATACCCTTGTGCTTGACATGCTTCATATCCAAAGTGACTTTGGCACTACTGCTCATATGGGTATGCATACTGATCTTGAATTTTTTCAAAATGCTGATTTGGAGGATTTGTAAAACATGTTGGAGGTGGGAAACATTGCTGCTGTTGTAAATGTGAGTTCCATGATGGAAATGAAGTCATGATTGCACAAATTCATGGAATGGAAAAGAATGAAAGAGATGGAAAGAAGGATGGATGGGAATGGATGAAAAAAAATAGGTCTGCAACTTCAGAAATGGGTTGCTGATTAGATGGAGTCGCCAGATGTGTTTGCAAGTGCCTCCAAAGGCTGAAATCTTCACAGGAACACACCAACCTGCAAAAGATGAAGTGGAAGACCTCTAAGGTCCCACCGGGCGTGCCAAAACTGTTAGGAAAAATCACAGCACCCCTGGACGTTGATCAGACTTCTAGGTTGATCACTCTAGCATCCACTGTGATTGCACAACATTGAATCCTTTCTTTGAGTGTGGGACTCGTGAAAATGAGAAAGGAATCTCCAGAGAAGGCTGGTTCCTCTTCCTAAACTACCTACCACAAGCTATTCCAGTGTAGGCAAGCTAATCTAAACCTAATCTAACCATGCCAAGGAGACACAAGGAGAGAGAGAAAAGGGAAAAACAACGCCTACACTAAAATGGTGATACACAAGAGAAGGAAAAATGTTGAACATCTATCAAAACTACCATGTGACAAGAAGAGGTGAGCGATGGGAAGGATGGACAGATGCATCACAGGCCTAAGGATAGATTTCACACAGAAAATGTCCCAAAACTCCATGAACATAGCTCCAAACCTGTAATGAACATTCGAACATGCACAAATACCTACAATGAAGAGAGGCAAGAAGAGAACAAGCAAAAAAATGAGCAAGGAAGGACAAATTTATCACAAAACACGTTTTTTGTTGCTCCAGAAGTTTGCACAGAACATCATTTCAATAGTAAAAGGAAAAAATGCCATTATAGAGTAAGGGAGGAGGTTCAAACTCCATTTTCAACCCTGGAGAAGAAAAGAAGGGAGGGCAGAGCCAAAAAGATGAACAAATTGTAATTTTTTTCCAAAATGAGCCAAATCTGGCTTTTACATTGCATGGGTTGAGCCCATGAGAGAGAAAACATACTAAAACATGGGAGCCCATTCCTCCTTGACTAAAAATGCATTAAATCAGTATGGAGGACCTTACGAACCCATACCCTATCATTTCTGACCATACTAAAGAAGAATGCGACCCATTCTGCATTGAAACTGGTTGTTGAAACGTCACTTCTGGCCATTATCCCGTGCTAGAGACGTTTCCTGATTTTCTCTCTCCAAACTGAGCCAAAATGCAAGATTGACCATGTAATCCTAAAGAGAATTTCATAAGCTTTCCAATGATATAAGGAACATGCAAATTTGAGCTTTGGATGAAAAGATATGGGGGTCTGAAGTTTTAGGGCACAAAACAGGCCAAAATAGATTTTGAAATTTTTCCCGCGCTCTGCCACCTGGATGACACGTGTCGGGCACTGATTGGATGAGCAATTCTCTCTCCTTCCCTTACCCGTGGGTTTTCCTTGAAAGTTTTGACTTTTATAACACTTTGGAAAATATTTCATTTTTTCCCCGCATCCCCGCCACTTGGGACACATGGCATGCATTGATTGGTTGACAGGGGTGCGGGGAAGACCTTTGCTTTTAGCTTTTCGGCCAAAACTTTTGCCAAATTCTTCAAAATTTCCCCGAGCTCCACGCTTCCCTACTCCATTGGACACACGTCCTCTTCTTATTGGCTCGGGCTGACCCTTCAAACCTCACCTTTTGAAATTTTGGATGTTTCCCCTTGTTACACGTGGCGTTTCCTGATTTGTCCGCGGGCCTGCCGGCTTTTCGCATCCCTCGCGTATTTTTGGCCTAGATGTCCCAAACCTTCTAGGAAAAATTTCTTTGATCCACCCGATTTGGGATTCCCTGTCCCTCTTTGCGTTGAAGACATGTGGCAAGATTTGATTGGCTCTCGGCTCCTTTGGCTTTTCGCATCCCTCGCGTCCCTCGCATCCCAACTGTCTCAGACTAAAGTTCCTTATTTCAGCTGATCCGGGTGGTTCACGTCCTCCACGTACATTTGTTCCAAATGTCCCAGACTGTCTAGGACAAATTCTTCCGAACCGCTTGAAATGGGCTTCCCTTCCCCTCCTTGAGGTGAAGACACGTGGCGTGATTTGATTGGCTCTCGGCTCCACTAGCTTTTCACGTCCCACGCGTCCCTTTGGCCCAACTGTCCTAGATGAAAGTTCCCTATTTTGGCCGATCCGGGTGGTTCGCGTCCTTCACGTCCTCGCGGCCCAGATGTTCCAGCCTTATCTACACAACATTTAGTCAATTTTTTCACCTTTGGCCAGTTCGCCCTTTCGCTTCCCACGCGTCCCCACGGCTCGGATGTCCCAATTGCTATGTGGACTGCTTGGAGGCTTTTCAGCTGGTTCACGTCCTGACGTCCCAACTGTCGCAAGGGCCGCCTGGACCAGGACTTAGCCAATTTTCATGATTTTTTCTGCCCCAAGCTTGTTTTTCTACATTTCTTCCATTTTCTTGACCTATTGGGATTTATTCTTGGATGGGAGAGTTAGAATGGAACAGAGGGGGCCCCAAAAACATGATTTTGGGCCTTGAATCATTCTATTTACCTGGGACTTGAATATTTTGACGCATGTTATCAAAATTACCCTGGGGGGTGAATTTTGGATAACAATAGTCAAAATAACCATACACCTTCATACCTATTCATCTACCACACCCCTACCCAAGCAAACATGACCAACACCTAAGACTACTCCAGCACCCAAAACCATAGCTCGATCCACTCCCCCTCCTACAAAGACTGTTCCTCAACAATCAGCTGCACCTACACCCAAACTCACTTTCAATTCCCATTACGACCCACTAGTAGGGTCCTATGCCAAAATCTTAACCAACCTCCTTAAGAGTTATGTCATTACATTACCAGCACTCAAACCTTATGACCTCCTCAAACCCAAGACAAAAGGGTTTGATGACACTAAAATTTGTGCCTACCATCATGTTCTAGGGCATGATGTGGAGAACTGCAAGGCTTTGAAAACCATCCTTATCCAGTTATGTCCTCCTGAAGTAAACTTTGACGATGATAACCTTCTTGATGAGGACCCTATTTCACCAACACCTATTCCCATAGTCTTTCCCTCATTTCCTACTCAACAACCATGACCTCCATCCCTCAACTCATAGAGCCACCAAAAAAATTCAAAATTAACATGGTTTGCATCAGAGAACTTGCCACACCATCACCTAAATGTCATTATGCTCAGCTCACTTCATAAGGCTTTTCTCCCCTGGTGGGTTTTTTCCCGTCATGTTGTTATACCACTCAACCTACACCTTATCCATTTACCAACTCCCCTCAGATCAACATGATCCACATTATTACCCATGCTTAGAAGGACAAAGGAAAGGAAAAGGCAACCGAATCACCAACCAATCCTATACCCAATATACCATCTACGCCCACACCTAAAATTACTATCTGTAACCCCACATATATTATTTCTAATGGGGTCACACATCACACAATGCTCAAACAACTGCACCAATCCCCCCTCAAAATTTCCTTGTATGATCTCATCCAAACCTCAGAATCCCATCATCAAGCGCTCATGGAGGTCCTACAATCTATTGAGGTTTTACCCAATGACCTTACACCCGTAGCCTCCATTATCACACCCCATCATGTAGCCTCTCTCACAAAATTTCCACCTTTATCCACACCTCACACTACTCACCAAGTATCCTCCCTTAGCTTCTCAGAGGAAGAGATCGCACCACACCAAACTGATGACCTAGACCCAACTCTCTTCATCTCTGTCCACATCGATGATATACGTGTATACTATGTAATGATAGATGGGGGTGTTAGTATTAACATCATTTCATCACATGCATTCACGCAAATGCGCATACCTAATAATTGCATGCATAAACATCCTATCATGTTGTGTTTATTCAATGATGCTATCACCTCTGCACTAGGCACCATCATCCTCCACATTCACATGGGCCCCTGCACAGTTCCAAAGTTATTTTACGTCTTGGAGGGGGAATTTCAATATAACCTGTTGTTTGGCAGACCTTGGATTCATGTCATGGGTTGTGTTCCTTCCACTTTGCATCGCTATGTAATGTTTGAACATGAAGGACACACCTATACTATTCCAGCTGATCCTTCACCTTTTAAAATATGTAACATGCTTTACCGACCCAATGATGTGCTTATACCCATTAAGGCGTCTACCTCCACGACCACTACCACTTCACCTACACCTCCGCTTACCAGTATAGTCGCTACCTCAACCACACATACCTCCTCCATTCCTACCACTACCACTACCTCCACAACCAACCCATCAGCCTCCCAATCCATTAGCTCCACCTCTATTTTGACCTCCAACACATCATCTATTCCAGCTACCCACATACCGACCACTGATTCCTTGGAAGGCATTTTTCAACACCTCACTCTAGGGGAGTATCACCTCTATAGTATCAACACATTCATTACTACACAAGAGTATGGAAATATTCACCAACATCCTCGCTATGATCACCACATAGGATAATTCCTTCTTTATGGTCCTCCTCACCTTTGTACCAATATCACCTAAGGGGGACTTGATACTACCACTTACACACCCAAACCACCATCACAAACCCTCCCATTTTCTGCTAACTTCCAATCTCTTACCAATCACCATTTCATCCACACATTCCTACACCAATGTGCATGGAAGGATTTTGGTTTTTTCTTTTACAAGAAATGGCGCCATACTATTATTCCATGTACTACCCACAAACATAACAACCATAGTGGTATCAGCTTTTCTGAACCACCTACCAAGTAAGCTTGCATTGAACTCATCGAGGACATCAACCCTTCTCCACCCTCTTCACCCATTCTGACTTCACCACCGCCTTCGCCGATGGAGTCGATGGATATAGAATCCATCCCTCCTAACTTATTTTTTTCATAAACACCATTTCCTTGGGGCCTTTGACTTGTCAACCTGAGGGCGAGGCTTCTTCCTCTCATCCCTTCCTGGATCCTTAAATGATTGATGATGATACACCTTTAATTAATGTCATTTAATGTCAGGATGATGAATCTATACTCACCTACCTTGGTACAGAAGACTCATATATTCATTGGTCGTTACCCTCTGAGATGCAAACCATGTTGAATGAATCAACTATTGAGATCAACATTCATACTCAGGATGACCTGCATATCATAAAGATCACTCAATCTTTAGATGCTACTGAACAGGAAGCCATCACTTCTCTTCTCAAAGACCATAACCACACTTTCACTTGGTCTTACATAGACATGCCTGCTATTGACCCCACCATAGTGGTCCACAATATCGTAACCATTCCCAATGCAAAACCCGTCAAACAAAAACTGAGGAAAATTCACCCTCACATTGCCCTTCTCATCAAAGAAGAACTTCAGCACCTTCTTTCTATTTCCTTCATATTACCCATTGATTATCCTCATTGGATTTCTAACATTTTCCTTGTCACCAAGGTGACAGGAGGACTTTGCATTTGCACGAATTTTTGGAACCTCAATCTAGCTTGCCTAAAAGATGACTTTCCTCTAGCTTGTATTGACCAGCTAGTTGACCTTACCACTGGTCACGAGATGCTATTGCTAATGGATGGATTCTCAGGTTATAACCAAATCTTTCTTTCCCTAGAGGATCAACACAAAAATTCATTCATCACCCCTTGGGGAACCTTCTGCTATCGAGTCATGTCATTTGGCCTTAAAAATATTGGCGCCACATATCAATGGGCTATGACTTATATCTTCCATGACATCATGCATCATATATTGGAAGATTACGTGGATAATCTCTTAGACAAATCTAAATGCCACTCCGAGCACCTTGCCATCCTCAAATTTTTTTTTGACAGCCTAATTAAATATTGCGTTCACCTTTAGCCAAATAAGTGTGTCTTCATGGTTCTATCAGGAAATCTTCTGGGATTTATTATTTCCCTATGTGGTATAGAAGTTGACCCTACTAAATTCAAGGCCATTATGGAAATGCCTCCACCCACTAACCTTAGACAACTCCGTAGCCTGTAAGTTAAGTTGCATTCTATTTTTCGTTTCATTTCACAATTGTCGGATCGGTGTCAACCATTTCATCATCTGCTCAAGAAGGATGTCTCCTTTAAATGGGATGATGACCACCACAAAGCTTTTGAATCCTTAAAACAATACATTTTCCAACCACCCATACTTATCCCACCTAAAGATGATCAACCCTTCTACCTATACATCTCAGCCATCGATCACTCCTTGGGAGCCATGCTCGCTCATCGTGATGAACAACATAGGGAGTAGGCAGTTTATTACATAAGTCATACTCTTTTAGACTATGAAACCTGCTACACCCATCCCAAAAAACTTTTCTTAGATTTAGTTTTCATGGCCACAAAAATCTGCCATTACCTACTCAACTACAAAACCTATGTTGTGACCAACAACGACCCCTTACACTTCATGTATGCTAAACCTTACCAAAATCAACATGCCACACATTGGATTATTCTTCTAGCTAACCTTGAACTCGAATTAATTCATCAAAAGTCCATCAAGGGCCAAGATATTACCAACCAATTGGCCGATGCACCTATTTCTGGGGATCAACCCTCTAATTTTGACTTTCCAGATGAGTCAATTGCTACCCTTTCCCTAGACAAACCTGCTTACCAAATGCCACTCTTCTTTGATGATTCCAAGTTTTAGCATGGGGGTGGGGCTGGTATTATCCTCATTCCACTTGATGGAAAACTTTCGTCACCAATCCGGCACTATGATAATTCTTCACCAAGACTATGGGAGAAACTTTACAATTACACCTCTTAATGGCTTCTTCAACACACCTTTAAACTGATGGCTTCCTTCACACACTTCCTACAATATTTCTCACTACTTCCTTCTATGCTAAATGAGGGGGGTGGCCTCTCTATTTATAGAACTTCCAGGCTTATCCATCTTATCTCTAAGATAGGATAAGAAATCCACTCTGACGAATCATATTCCATACCTTAACTCTTATCTGTACATGTAAGCTTATCTGTTAAGATAAGATAAACTTTATCATTTTACATGGGTTTCCACATTTTTTAGACTTTTTACAAATAAAATACACAAAAATATTTATGACCTTCACTCCTTGTCTTTATTACCAATATAATATTTCTAATTCCTAATCATGTAGACCCTACTTCTCTAATTACCCAAACTTTGACATTTTAACATTACCGGACCACTTATGACAAATATTTACTTTTTACAACATTTATATTGTACTTTGACTGTTACCATACTCCACATTATTGGCGGCACCGTACTGACGGCGCCGTTATCTTCTATCAGACGCTACTACTAATTATACTTAACAACATCCTATTCCTAATACATACATTAATGAAATAGAAATTATGGAGGAAAATTTTAGTGTCGACATCTTCCCCCTTCCTAGCTTCTACTCCGTCCTTGGAGTAGACTCTTCTGGTGCTTGAAAAATATTCAACTTGTCGTGGTTGAACCATTTCGTAATGGGAGTGCCATCCAATTCCTCTAGTCAGTACATACCATTTTCATGCACAACTACTATTTTGTAGGGCCCCATCCATTTTGGAAGAAATTTTCTCTGTCTTCTTTTTTTTGTATCTGGAATCATATACTAGAACCAAGTCATTCACATGAAATGGAGACCACCGGATCTTTTGATCAAAGTATTCCTTCTGCTTCATTTTCTTCTTATGGCTTGTATCCTTTGCTATTTCTCTCATTTCCTCCAGCAAATGAAGATGTACCAACCTTTCTTTTACTGAATCACTTTCATCCATCCTTTCATTTTTCATAACTCTCACAGTGGGAATATCAAACTCAATAGGAAGAACTGAATCAATGCCATAGGCCAACTGAAATGGGGAGTATCTTGTTGCTACTTTGATGTTGCCCTATATGCCCATAATGCTACATGAATCCTTTTATCCCATTTATGTATGTGCAAGGCTGCATCTTTTGCTAGAATTTGACACAACACAAAATTTGTTCGTTCCACCTGTCCATTTGTGCTTGGCTTGTATGTTGTTGCCTTCCTATGATTAATAGAAAACTTATTGACTAGGGCTTCTACCACCTCATTAATGAAGTGGGCTTCCTTGATCTGTTACAATTTCTAATGGGCAACCAAATCTGGTGACAATGCGTTCATACATGAACCTTGCCACTTCATCCATGGAAGCTGTTTTCAATGGCCCTAAGCTTCAACCCACTTGGTTAAATAATCTGTGGCAACTACAATATACTTATTTTGGCGTGATGCAGTTGGAAGTGGACCTACAATGTCTATTCCCCACTTTTCAAAGGGACCAAGGGGAAGAATAGGACATAATGGAGCTGATGAAGTCTTACAGTTACCATGTGTTTGAAAAATATCACATGTCTTACAATAACTATAACAATCTTTAAAAAGAGTGGGCCAGTGATAACCTGCATCCAAGATCCTTCTTACTGTAAGTTGTCCAGAGAAGTGCCCTTCACATGTACCATTGTGGAATTCTTCTAGCAGTTCCTTCCCTTGATCATGTCTAACTTCCCTCTTATACTGTCCATCAGGTCCTATTTGAAATAATACTCCATGTAGAATAGAATATGGACGACTGGCTTGAGTAATCTTTCTCTTAGTCTTTGCATTGGCACCATCAGGAAACTTGAATTCATTCAGATAATTCCAAATATGTATGTATTCACTAGGGATTGTGTCAAGGTATAACAATGCTACATCGGGGAAATCATCATCATCACAAGATGATCCTAAACCATCATAGGCTCGAGAGAGTGCATCTGCATTGACATGCTTCTTTCCTGGCCTATCTATAATATCAAATTCAAACTCTTGTAGCAAAAATATCAATCTTGCTATCCTCCCTGATGGGTTAGGCTTATTTACAATATATTTTAGAGCCTGATGATCTGTTACAACTAGAAATTTTTACCCTAGCAAGTAATTTCTAAACTTCTTTACAACAAAAATGATAGCCAGAGCCTCTTTTTCAATTACAGTATAATTTACCTCAGCACTGCTCATTTGTCTACTCCCAAAGTAAATTGGATGTTCATTCCCATTTTCATCCTTTTGGCTCAAAGTACTTCCTAGTGCTGCATTTGAGGCATCAGTGTACACAATGAATGGCTTGCTCCAATCTGGATTCTTCAAAATAGGTGAAGACACCAGGGCTTCCTTCAATTGTCCAAAAGATTCATGTGCCTTATTTCGCTGGTTCATAAGTAACATCCTTCTTCAAGAACTGGGTTAGTGGCTGTGTAATCTTTGAGAAATTCTTGATGAACCTTTTATAGTAACCCACATGGCCTAAACATGATCTCAACTTACTTCTATTAAGAGGAAATGGTAAATCTTTGATTTTTGAAACTTTATCAGGATCAGTACCAATACCATCTCTGGATACAACATGTCCTAACAAAATGCCTTTAGAACATCCAAAGACACACTTTGTAGGGTTTAGTGCGGCTTGTGCTTCATCTAACCTTTGAAATGTTGTCTCCATTTGGTGCAGGTGGTCCAACTTGCTCCCATAGATGTAAAAATCATCCAGAAATACTCTGATGAAGGTCCCAATGTAGGGTTCGAACACCCTATTCATCAAACGCTGGAATGTTGCTAGAGCATTACACAACCCAAAAGGCATAACTCTATAGGAAAAAGTTCCCCAAGGAGTGGTGAACGTGGTCTTCAGCTGATCTTTCTCTGCTATACGAACTTGGTTGTAGCCGCTATATCCATCAGCAAAACTATAGCACTCCTGGCTAGCTACTTCATCCAAGATCTGATCTGAAAATGGAAGAGGGTAATGATCCTTCTTTGTTGCCTTATTGAGCTTCCTGTAATCAACACAAATGCGTAGCTTCCTATTTTTTTTTATTGAGATCACAATGGGAGAAACCCATTCTGAATTCTCCACAGCAAATATGAATCATGCATCAAGCAACTTATCTATTTCTTCTTTTACAGTCTTGGAAAAATTAGGATTTATTCTATATGGCATTTACTTTATGGGCTTAGCACCATCTACCAGCTCAATACAATGTTCTACCCAACTTACTTGACGAAGTTCCTTGTAATCAAAAGTGAATAGGTGTATGTACCTTTAAAAGAGCTGGAGGTAGGATTCCTTCTCACTCTCCATCACAGCATCACCAATCTTTATTTGTTGGAGACGATCATCAACTTCTTCTTCAGATAATTTTATGGGGTCATGAGTTGGTGTGACTAGAAGGATATCCATGACTGAAACATCCACCTCGCTTTCTTCATCTTCAGTGTCCACTTCACTGGTACTAGAGTAATCAGAGGATGTCCAATCATCAGTTTCATCACTTGAATCCACAGGTTCTGCCTTATGATGTCGAGGGATCACATTTATCTTCACCCTCTCTCTACCACGTCCAAGTGTCATGAAACCTTCATTCCAGTAGTTTCTTGCATGAAATCTCCTTAGCCATGGTCTTCCCAGTAGCATTGGGTACGCAACAGTACCATTTTTCATCACCTAAAAGTCTACCACACATACCACACCCATAACAGATATTGCCACATTTGAAACTACACCTTCTGGTTTAGTTTTTCCTTTATTTAATGACCTTAACATAAGTGCTGAAGGGCGATCAATTTTTAAACCCAACATATTCATTACAGACTCGGTCATTACATTAACTGCAACACCTCCATCAACTAAGACATCATGAATTGAAATACCATTACATAATACCTCAGCTTGTGGAGCATAGGGATCTGCCTTTGCCTCCAAAATAGGGACCTCAACCTCCTTCCTTCTTAGAGCATTGAGTCCACCTCGCAACTCCCGCCTCTTCTCAGAAGACATAGCCAAGAGTTGACCATATGTAATATTTGCAGGCCTTTTGGACATATCTTCCAAGATGGAATATGATCCTTGCCCCTGTGAAATCAAAAAATCCTGCACACCCAACTTTCTTCTCCTATGTTTCTTACTAGTTTCTTCTTTCATCTTCTTAGGATCATTTCCATCTTGATTATCTTTTTCTTTCTTTCTTTTTGTTACAAACACATCTACTTCATTATTTCTACTCTTATCTACTACATCAAAAGAATTCACAGGTGATTTTCCTTTATCATTATCTCCTTTACCAGATGTAGAAGCTCTATCTGGACAATTATACTTATAATGACCATTTTTATAACAACCATAACATACGACTTCAGAAATATTTCTTTTTGGACCTCTATCTCCTCCCTGAGAACTAAATTATTTTCCTTGAAGAAGATTAATAGTTAACTGACCCATCTTTTTGAGCAGATCTTCATACTCAGTAGATGTACTAGGAGAAATATTTGTGCTCACCCAAGTGGTTGTGGATTTTGGACCAAAGGCGTTGGTGTAGGTTCTACTTTAGCCACAATTTCTTTGGGCTCCTCTTCCATGCTTTCTTCTTACCTTCTTGTAATCTCCTTTGCTTGTTCAATGGTAGCTGGGTGGTCATACTTCACTCGTTGTCTGATCTCTGGCTTCATCCCAAGAATGAAGTGCTTACAGAGGAGATTATCCACGCCATTCATCAACCCATCCGCTAATCCTTCCTTCCGGATCTAGGCATCGAGCTTCCTCCTTAGCTCTAGAACACGAGCACGATAATCCCTTATCTTCTCCTTCTCTCATTGGGATAGCTTTGTGATCTCGATCATGAGATCTGCATATTTCTGTTGTTCATCAAATTCTTCAAGAAAACTTTTAGTTAATAAATCCCATGATTTTTTCACATTATCACCTAGTATTTCAAACCACCTAAGTGTTGAACCATCCAAAAAGGTAGGAAAAAATTCAGTCCATTGTTCCCTTCTTATAAGGCCATTACAAATACAAGATCGTTTAAACTCTTGAATGAAAGAAGAAGCATCTTCATTAGATTGAGCTGAAAAAACAGGAATCTTTTTCATCTTCAAAAGTAACCACCGTGTAATACCAACCCACAAGTACAATTAACAAGACTTATGTGCACAAATAATTGGAATCACTATACTAGAAAGTGACTTTACACCTTTCTACAGTAAAATAGAAATGACCACGGTAAACTATGTTAAAACTTGACTTACTGCGGTAAAAACTGACTTTACTGTGGTAAACACTATTCACGGTAAAAAGTGAAGTTATTGTGGTAAATACTATTCACGGTAAAAAGTGACTTTACTGTGATAAATACTATTCATAGCAAAAATGACTTTATCATGGTAACTACTATTCATGGTAAAAATGACTTTACCATGGTAACTACTATGCAGAGTAAAAACAAGGTTACCCTCCAATTGATTTTTGACTAAGTGGGAATAGCCTCCAGAAAATCCACCAACGAGGAATGGTCCTGGCAACGTAACCAAAATGTCGTCACCAATCCAGCACTATGATAATTCTTCACCAAGACTATGGGAGAAACTTTACAACTACACCTCTTAATGGCTTCTTCAACACACCTTTAAACTGATGGCTTCCTTCACACACTTCCTACAATATTTCTCACTACTTCCTTCTATGCTAAATGAGGGGGGTGGCCTCTCTATTTATAGAACTTTCAGGCTTATCCATCTTATCTCTAAGATAGGATAATAAATCCACTCTGACAAATCATATTCCATACCTTAACTCTTATCTGTACATGTAAGCTTATCTGTTAAGATAAGATAAACTTTATCATTTTACATGGGTTCCACATTTTTAGACTTTTTACAAATAAAATACACAAAATATTTATGACCTCACTCCTTGTCTTTATTACCAATATAATATTTCTAATTCCTAATCATGTAGACCCTACTTCTCTAATTACCCAAACTTTGACATTTTAACATTACCGGACCACTTATGACAAATATTTACTTTTTACAACATTTATATTGTACTTTGACTGTTACCGTACTCCACATTATTGGCAGCACCGTACTGACGGCGCCGTTATATTCTATCAGACGCTACTACTAATTATACTTAACAACATCCTATTCCTAATACATACATTAATGAAATAGAAATTATGGAGGAAAATTTTAGTGTCGATAGAACCCATGAATTTGTCTTTCAAACTCAATTTTGATTGTATAAACAATATTGCCAAATACGAAGCACTTGTATTAGGTCTCCAAGCTACCTACACCCTAGATGTCAAATCAATCAACACCGTTGGTGATTCTCAATTGGTTATAAACCTAGTCAATGGTATATACCAATGTCATAATGAGATACTTCAAAAGTATAAGCATCATGTAGACATACTTTTGACCACCTTTGACTGTTACGCCCTTCAAACCATCCCTTGTTCAACCAAAAAATTTGTAGATGCCATGGCCTGCTTGACTTCTCAAATACCTATTTTTCCCACTGATTCTAAAATATTTTTCACCATACAATGACTCTAATCACCTTCTTATTTACCTCATGAAGTTTACTCTATCAGAACTGCTACCCCCGACCCGAGTGACCTTTGGTATAAACACTACTCTAACTATCTTTCTCTCTTCATTTTACCTCCTGATCTCACCCGTAATGGACAACATGCCTTCCTTAAAAGGGTCTCTTGTTATGTCATCATGGAGGCCTCCTCTATAAGTGTGGCTTTGATGGTATTCTCTTACGATGCCTCACAAGTTCTGAAATTCCTTATACCATTAAGAAAGTTCATGATGACATATGTGGAGGTCACTTCAATGGCCTTGCTGTTGCTAAGTGTATTATTTGCCTAGGCTATTAATGGCCAACCCTTAACCATGATTGTTGCAACTACATCAAACATTGTGTAAAAGGCCAACAACATGCCAAAATTCATCATACACCTAGTCACACCTTACAGGTCACCCGTGACCTTTGGCCCTTCTCTCAATGGGGTTTAGATCTTGTTAGAGAGATCAACCCCAATTCTTTCCAATGCCATCAATGAATCATCATTGCTACCGAATACTACATAAAATGGGTTGAATCCATACCACTCATCTCCATAAAAGCTGAGAAAAGATGTGAATTCATCAATCATCACATCATTTTTCGCTTTGGTGTTCCTCATCACCTCATCACTAACAATGGAAAATAATTCAAAAACAAAACATTACAAAAAATTTGTGACGCCTTTAGCATTCAACTAAGTTTCTCATTACCTTATTACCCACAGACCTATGGCCAAGCCGAATCCACTAATAAAACCTTAAATAAAATTCTCATGAAAGTGGTTAAAATTACTGGGAAGGACTGGCATATGCACATTCCTTTCACTTTGTGGGCATACCGCACTAGTATTCGTACTTCCACTGCTGCCACACCATTTTCTCTGGTCTATGGTACAGAGGCTATTTTACCTCCCGAAGTCCAGATTCCCTCACTCCACATTTCTCTCCATGATATGCTCAATGATGATGAATTTCGTCAGGACCGTTTAACGAAACTTGAGTTATTAGATGAACGCCATCTTAACGTTCTTGAACACCTTCAAATTTACCAAAAACGTATCAAACGTGCCTATAACAAACGTGTCCATGAACAAACCTTCCAAGTTGGTGACCTTGTTCTAAAATAAAATCAACATGTAACCAAAGCAGAAAAATGTAAATGGGGAAAATTTTCTCCTAATTGGCTTGGACCATACATTGTGACCCAAACTTATAGATCAGGTGCTTATCGTTTATCTTCACTCGATGGTAAAACTAAACTTGAGCCCCTTAATACCTTGCATATTCGACCATTCTACTATTGAATTTTAGTCCTACCTCACCTTTTTCATCTTTTCATGCTCATCCCTTGAGCGCTATCTACTTCTTACACCTCACCAATGATTAAACAAGAATCATGTGTGTATCCATCACTTTTTATCTTCTCTTAAATATTTGTACCACGGTGCTACACATAACATGATTCTCATGGATACTTTTCATCTCCTTTAGATGAGATCCCATGGTCATTTTAACCTACTTTCTAAACAAGAATCCTATTCTTCACCTTGGTATTGTCCATGACTTCACAAGCCCTCACATGGGATCTAACTCCTTGAGTGAAACTTCTAATAAAAAGATGACTCCCTCAAAAGGATATCTTCCTCTCAACAATCACTGATATAAATAGATTTCTCCCTCGAAGGTCAACTATGTAAAGCTCTTTAAAAAAAAGTGAGAGAATCTGAAGCTACCTACATCAATTAGCTTCACAAAGACCTCAAGGAGTTAATTTCCTCATCCCATATAGACTTCCCACATCGATTAGTTTATCTCAAATATCAGTCAACACAGAAAGCCTTTTAGTCATGGACTTGCCCATTGCGACCTTGGATCTCTTGCCCAAAGAGCATTCTACCTCATACCATATCAAAATTAACCACCTTTCATCCCTCTCACCATTCGCACTCCCATTTCCTACTGCCTCAAGGGACCTCTTGGAAACCATGACATTTGGTGATCAGGTGACTACTTTTCACCCTTAGAACAATCAATCATGTAATGTCTTTAGGTACTCACATTCATCACCTCCTCCAAGGTATGACCTACTCGGTATGATCCTAACTAATCAGTCGGCTTTCTTGTCTCCTTTGATCTTTTAACCTTCTTTATTACGTATTGATTACCTTATACAGGACTTGGTCCTCGACACTTACTTTTGGGGTAATCTTTTTCTTCTACCACAATCAAAATCACCTATACCAAAGTTTCCCACAACTCACCCACACCTAATAGACCTAAAACTAAATCATGCCTAAAACCTACCAACTCATTTTCATACCTCCTCATATTCTTACCTAGCTTATGGGAGAACTACATCAGCCTGAGGTCTCTTTTTGATAGGACTATGTATGAAGAAATATGAGGGCATGGGGCCCTTCGAGGTTAGCTCGGCCACTCTCTACCCTAACCAATTCATCTTTCATCTTCCTAAATTACATTCTACCCCCCTTAGTTTCCTTTGTATGTCAAAAATTGGAAATTAAACCAAACAAACAACAAGTTTCTTAACATTTTTATCATCATCACAACATACATTTATTATGACTACCATTCCTCTACCATCATCATGCATGTATTATAAAGCATCTTAAACATGACACATCTCATCATTCATTACATAAATTAATGAAGCACAACTTGAACCAATTTGAAATCAAACATACCTATGACTTGACTCGATACATGCCTAAGAACTGACTCGATCCATGCCTAAACCAACTTGACTCAACCATACCTATGACCTGAATCGATATATGCCTAAGACCTGACTCGATCCATGCCTAAACAAACCTAACTTGATCCATGCCTAAAACAACTTGACTCAATCCATGCCTACACCAACCTGAATCGATCCATGCCTAAAACAACCTGACTCAATCCATGCCTAAAAAAATATGACTCCATCATGCCTCACCAAAGTTTTCATCCATATCACGACAAAAAATTAAAATTCTCATAAAACACCAACAAATCATCAGAATCTCATCTATCTCATCATATAATCAAATATGTGTCTTAATACAATATACACAGTTATCCAATTATGTACATCTCTCAAAATATTCAGCATGCAGGTTGATACTCAATACAAAATGTCATCGGCACACATGCTAGTATCATATACAATAAAACAATAAAATAATACAAAATCTCTTCAGCACACAGGATGGTATATGCTCAATAATACAAAACTCTCATATATCCTCACTCTCATCAGCATGCAGGCTAGTATGTGATAAAAAATATAACTCTCAACACGCAGGCCAGTATATATCAAAAATCAAAACTATGTCAAAATTAGGAGCCATATATCAGGAATCCTCTCGACGGACATCCTCCATATCTATATCACCTGCCCCCTCTGCGTCCTACACCCTTGTCTGGTGACTTGCTAACATTTCCCCAACCATCATAGGTGGTGGTTAGGTCCTTATTGGTACGTCAACTAGAACTGGCCTCCAAGAACTGGTGGCCTCACCCTGACCATGTCTTGGGGCTAGATGGCCCCTGTGCTCTCCACACTATGGGTGTGTGATCTGGTCCTCTCGCTAGAGGCCTGTTGTGCCCTGTACTCGACATATGATAAACAATATATCCCTACCACTGTTAGCTTATCTTGATAGTACCTAGCCTCCTCTCTCACCTCCCGCAACCTATATATGGGAACTATCTACGGTGGCCCCATTGGCCTCATACCCTGTACCTATCCTATGGGACCCTATCCCACCCCTTCCTATGAACTGGGACCCTATCCCAGTACCTGTGGTGGTGCCATCGACCCCTGCCTCTATGCCTATGCCGTGGCTAACTAGCCCTACAACCTTGTCACCTGTGCCTATAGGGTAGCCACCTGACCATAATCCTCATCTCCATCTCCATCCCCACCTTAGGCCATCTGGGCCTAAATATTGGCCACCTGTGCATGTAACTTGGCCACCTCCCCCTCTGAATTGGCTAGCTATCCCTGCACCATACCCAAGTGGGTAATCAGGGTTGCCACCTACCCCTATAGGGTGTCCTTCTACACTATGATGGTGGCTAAATCCACCTACCCAAACCTAGGTGGTACTGCTCATAAATGAGCCACCCACCACTATCTATATCTATTTTTAACCCCATCATCATCAATCTTCTGGTCTAACACCTGTTCCTCCTACCCTATGGGCACTGTCAGCTGTGGAAGGGGCAATGGCCTCTCCACATCATCTCTCCTAAACTACAAGAAGGGTGGAGGTATGTCCTGTGGTAGTCCAAACTACCATCTAACCTTGTCCATTAGGATCATCTCGTGCTCCCCGAAATGGCACCCCACTATCCATCTCAACAACTGAAGACCATCTAACTCATCATGCATCCACGTGAATGAGGGATAACCCACATACGGTCTCCATATGATGTCCACTATGGAAAACCCCTCCAATAAATGCCTGTAATGGGATACATCATGTGTATCCCTATCTAATTGCCACTCTCCAATCACCATCATTTGTACCCCTCCCACACCAATCTCGGTGGAAATGCATCTGCTCAGGGCATCCCTACTGGCCGCACACAAACTATGTGCTCATAGGCCCATCAATGTAGTAAAAATGTGCTACACAGGCTGAACCTGCACAGACACCCATACGCCCACAACTCTTTGTATAGCTACACTAGGAATGATGGCACCTAGGAAAAACGGGTCTGATTGTTTGACTTGATTCTTAGATTGTTTCTTTGAAGCATTGACAAAACAGATAGGGTAACAGGCGTAGGAGGAATACCTATTTAAATGTTGGTTGATGGGTTGTTACATGCGTATGAATTCCAAATCCATAGATGATCATGAGAGATTCCTTTTAGCTAAGAGGAACTACTTGTAATGCAAAGCACGACCACCAGAAGGAATTAAACAATATGGGAAGTGAACTGCCTAGTGTATGCTAGATCTGGGAAGTGTGATACTTGTGATACTTCCTAGATGGCTGTCAGTCCACTGTTTTAAACAATTTAATGTTGTAAACAAATTAAATCATATTGTAGTTTGAAATGATTTAGGTATCTCACTTAAAAACATAAAAAGAAATATATCTAATCTAACACGCTAAGCTAGAATAGAATCCAAAGGACAAATGGTTGGTTCTGGGTTTTGTAGGTTTGATAGAGGTCTCAGGTAGATTACAGGTGAGTGAGGATAAGATGAGATTAGGTGGGTAGGTCTCTATTATAGGATGTGTGGGCAAATACAGAGACTGGTGTCGGTCAGGGGTGATTGACAATGGTTAGGTGTGACCGGTGGCAGTTATTGTGAGATCTGGAAATATCACAAAACAATATTTTGGTCTCCTTTGTGATTGCACAAAGGAATTTGGTGGGTCGAGAGGAGGTATTGGGTGACTGGAGTTGGCTTTGGTGAGGTTTTAATGGGTATATGGAGGTGAAAATGTTGGAGAAGGTCAATAGGGGGAAAAGCAAACAATAGATGATAAAGTGATGATAAAATGAAATAAAACAGGAAGGTATGATGTTATAATTACTTGGATTTCATTCCTGAATGCTTGTGTGTGAGGGATTGGGGTGATGATGAGGGGTTTGAAGGCTGTAAGTGATCACTAGCTGAAAGAAAGCTTCTGCATGAGCTGCATGTACACTCCTCTTTGCTTGGATAGATCAAATCATGGCTGAGATGTTTGTGCAGGAGAAGATGCTCACTCCCCTTCCTTACATGTGGGTTTTTGCTAGAATTTTCTCTCTGAAGATGCATTATCTATCTGAGATGTGTTCTTACTCGTCAACCTTATCTCAATGTTTTACCAAGCTTTTTTCAACTTGCTTCCAACCTTGAGAATAAGGTTGTTTTTGGGTTAAAAGGGGTAACCGATGGTGGTCCAGCTTAACCGGTGATGGTTAGGGGTAACCAATGTCAGTCAAGGTGGGATTTCCTAGGTTTACCAAACTAGGGAGATCCTCCTAATTTCCTTGGATCTTGTGTCATTATCCTGTAGGTTAGATTGGGAGCTTCTTGTGAGCATGTGGGGATGTAGTTAGAGGGAATGTAGGAATTGATTTTTAGGGTTTGGGTAAGTCTTAGTTAGTTATGGAAACTTACTAAGAATAGGTCTTAGGTTGAGTTGTCTTGGTGAGGTGTCTAAGTGAACTTTATATGTGGATATTATTTAAATAATAAATATAGTGACGATAATGAATTAATTTAATTTAATTAATTAAATTAATATTAGTGCGGTGAAGAGGGTCATGGCTAGGTAAATGTAATAAAGGGTGCTTATTGGTCGAGGTACAAAAGGGGAGTGTGACATGATTTTAGTGTCTACATTTTGCCCCTTTTTGTTGCATAGCTTGTATTCATAAGCAGCGCTAACAAAATTAAGATGTGGTTGCCCCATGTGTGGGTGAAGGTGATCCCCCTCAAACTAGGTCCTGATAAGGTAGCAGGCTAAAGTAGTGAGTGGGTTGATAAAAGGAAAATGTTGGGAAAAGGTAAGTGGGTACAGGGAAAAAATGTGAAAGGTCTACTCAGAAAATCTAGGGTATAGACTAGGGTAAAAGGTAGAAATAGTTAAATGCATGCACATGTATGAACTGTAGCACACTACCAGGTTGAAGAGCATGCAAACTCTACATCGTCTAAGGTTGAAGTGAGTCCCGTATCCAAGGTATAAAATATGGTCAGGAAACACAATGTAGGTTAGGTGCAGGAATGTTTAGTTATGTTTTGGTACACTAAAGGTAGGGTCAGGATAAACGGTCATGACAATAGGCTAGGTAAGGTCATTAGGTCAATCAACACAGGTAACAATGCTGCAAGGTATAGTGAACACATGAGGTCAAAGGTCACTAGCGATGGTCTAGGTCCAAATATCTAGGTCATGGCATAGGTAAGGCCAAGGTATGGGTAAAATAACGAGTCCCTAAAGGAGGACAAGAGTAGGTAGGAAAGTGAGGAGGTCTGGAAAGGTAAGGTAAATAGGTTGGGTATAGATGGGGTGGGGTAAAGGATCAGGGTAAAGGGTGGGGTAAAAGGGAAAAGTAAGGGAAATGTGTAGGTGAGGGTGACCGATGCTAGGCATGGATAAACGATGTCGGTATAGGTAAACTGATGAAGGTTAGGTAGGGCATGAAACCGATGCCGGTCAAGGGTAACCGATGTCAGTTAGGTCAGGTTGGGTATAAAAATAAAAAATTCATGTTTTTATTATTCATTTGTTATTTGTGAAGTGAAGAAATGAAAAAAAGAGGGAGAAGAGAAAAAAGCGTCTGGAGGAAATGGGACAGTGAGATGGAAGTGGGATTTGATGAGGGTTAGGTTGGTGAGTAGTGGGTCCATGGGATTAGGGAGAGAGAGTTGATTGGTTGAAGGTTACGAGTAGTTATTCGGTGATGGAAGAGGCTAGAGAGGGATCAGGCAGACCACCGACATAGTGGCCAGATGTGCCATCGAGATGGCAGTAGCATGATGAGGTAAACACCTAACTCTATATTTTTGATTAGCTAGATTAGGTGTTTTGGTTATTGTCATTTGCAGGGTGTTGTGGGTTTTGGTGTGGTGTAGGTGGGTAAAAATAAAATGTAGGTATGGGGGGAATAATCAGAAAAAAAGAGGGGTGAGGGTAGTAAATTGAATAGATGGGGTGGGTAGGGGTTTTGGGGTAGTGTAGGTCATTGTAGGTGGGGTAAAAGTTACAGGTGGGAGAGTTTTCTTAAAAAGGGGGGTTTGGGAAGTTGTGGGATTCATTGCAATAGTGACTGGCATCGGTCAATTTTGGTGGGCGTCAGTTGGGTAGAACTGGTATCAGTCACCAAATAGGTGACCAAGGCCGGTGAAGGGGTAACCATGGTCGGTAAGGGTTAACCGACATCGGTTGGGATGTGGGGCACAAAGGTGAAAAATCATTGTAGGCTTGGTAGTCGAGATGGATAGGGTGAAAATATGGTGGAGGGTAACGATAATTGGTGAATATGGTCATGACATAGGTTTTGTGGTGTTTGGATTGGATGTAGGGGAGAGTGAAGTTACAAATGCGAGATAGGGTTCTACCTCTACTAGTGACATTGCGTGGCTTAGTGACCCCTTTGGAGCTACAACATGTGGAGGCAGTGGGATTGATTGGGATTTAGCGCTATTGACATGTTGTTTGGTAGACCAGCTTGATGGTCATGCTCATCGATAGATGGGACTTCGTGACCAACACGTTCCACCTTCCGATGGGTGAGATGACTATCACCATAGAGGACGTGTTCTATATTTTGCGGTTACCCATATTGGGTGCCCAGGTTTACTCTATCTCCTCCGAGGCCTCAGAGGAGCTGATCGAGATAGTATTTGGTGAGGGGGTGGTGGATCTGAGATTCCATAGCACCAGTTTGAGCTATGGCAAGATGTACCTAGCCCGTCTAGATGAGACAAGGCTAGTGGTTCTATTGATGGAGGAAGTGCGCTGCTATGCACTACTAGATGTAGAGGGTGGACACTTTACCCAATCACTGATGGGGGTGCTCCACAATATGATGTTAGAGGAGACCAATTTTTCCTAGACACCAACATTCTTGGTGTAGTTATATTGAGAGCTATGGGCATATGGGTGGTTGCGCAAGTTTAGCCTATGTTGTACCTTCTTACTACACTACTAGGCTTATGATCACATAGCTTGTGTGTGGCCAATAGGGATGCCCCGAGTTGATGCATTCCCATTGATATTTTTGTGGGTGGGATACAGGAGATGGGTTTCGGTGATAGGAGAGTGGAGAACAGATAGGCCGACACATGATGTGGCCCATTTTCAACATTTGTTGGAGGGGTTATCCAGAGTGGACATTATCTAGAGGCCATATGTGGGATTCCCCTCATATAGGCACATGCACGAGGAGCTAGCTAACCTCTAGCTAAAGAGGTGGATACAAGGTCACTGTGTTAGGGAGGATGAGATGATCCCGATAGACAGGGTCTGATGGAAGTTCGGGCTTGTACAGGATATTCCTCTGTCCTTCTGACAGTATCAGAGAGATGACGTGGAGAGGCCTTTACCTCTACCACAACCTATAGTGCTTACAAGGGAGGAGGAGGAGCTAGTGGATTGATGGATAGATGATGCCAGATGTAAGGAAAGGTACATGTAGTGGTGGGTGGCTTAGTTACATGCTATACCAGCTAGACTAGGGTAGCAGGACTTAACTACCATTACAGTATAGAGATATGCCCTACAGGGGCACGTAGTGACATTGATTACCTAGATAGGTATACTATAGACACAGCTGGAGGGGTCAAAGGCATAGGTAGTAGAGCTACGAGTATAGGTTACTAGTCTGTAGGCCCAAATGGTGGATGGAGGAGATGGAGCTGGTCAGGGGGGACAGTCAGGTCGTAGCCCTTTAGGCTCAAGTGGTAGGTTTACAAGGCCAGTTGGCCACATCCCAGGCACAGATTGGGCCCAGATATAAGCATAGAGGTAGGGGGTACCACCACAGGCACATGGAGCTAATCCTAGTTCACATACTGGTACAAGGAAGGTTGCTGCAGGATAGGTCACTGCATGGTAGGTATAGGGGCCGAGACCTATGGGACCACCATAGACCATGCCTATATCTAGGTTACAGGATGCCCTAGGTGATGTAATATATTATCAGAATCAGTTCATGGTGGCCGAGATAGACTTCCTATCTTACGAAGAGTACATGGCACAACAGGCGTCTAATGAGAGGATGAGATCCTACATGCATAGTGTGGAGAGTACAGGAGGTTAACAATCTCTGAGGCCTGATCAGAGAGAGGCCACTAGTGCACACTAAATAGCACTAGGGAAGGTGCCAGTAGGGACACATGAGGCTGAGGGTGTAGGTGACACAAATATGGAGGACATCTGGCAAGATGCTTAAGATGCGGTCACATGATTTTTGATGTATACTAGTGATTTTGTGATATATATGCTAACCTACATGCCGAAGATAGTTTTATTTTTGATCCCATACCGGCCTGTATGTCGAAGAAAGTGTGGATGTACGAGTGATTTTGTATATTTTGAGCATATACCAGCCTGCGTGCTTAATAGATTTTGTATGTGATTCATTCTTTTTGTATATATGAGACTAGCCTGCATGCTGATGACATTTTGTATTGTATATCGGCCTGCATGCCGACATTTTGAGATGATGGACATGATGAGATAACATGTATATTTGAGATACACATTTATTTATTTATATGATGAGATACATGGTAATTTTTTGATTTGTTAAAGTGTTTATGAGATATTGGTTTATGGATTTTCTTAGATGAGACATGGATTTGTTACTCTGGTGTAGATGGAAATTAGGTGAGTTAGGCATGATGGAGTCAGGTTGGTTTAGGCATGGATCGAGTCAGGTTATAGGCATGGTTAAGTCAGGTTATAGGCATGGATCGAGTCAGGTTATAGGTATGGTTGAGTCAGGTTATAGGCATGGATGGAGTCAGGTTATAGGCACGACAAGTTGTAGATGCTTCCCCTTCCACAGGGATCCGGTTTCTCCGAACAGGTGAAGAACTTCTAGTTTGATTAGAGACAATGCTGTTGGGAGAAAGACTGAAATTGTGTTGTTGTAATAACTCAAAGAGTGGATCAATTTCACCTTGAGCTCGGCGGGACCGAGTGAAGATCTTCTTGGCCAGCTTGAACTGAAAGGAGATCTTGTTGAAAAATAAGGCAAATACGGAGTCGCCAAACACCGAGAGGATAAGCTTTATACTATAGATCCGTATTCCCCAGTGGAGTCGCACCAAACTGTTGGTTGGATATTTTGTCAAACCAAAATATGAGGTTCAACCACAGTACATGGGATTAAATCCCTCCTCAAAGACAGGTGAGGCTACCTGTTTATTGCTAATCTAAAACACGGTAAACAATATATACAGTATTCACACTAATCTAACCATTGGGGGTTGGAATGAAATCCCGAAATCCACATTCACAGATTCAAGGGTATTTCTTTCTTAAATGAACTGGATTAGAAACTGTTACAATGAAAGAAGCACAATAGAAAAGAAATGGGAGAAACGTATTTTCTTTCGAGTAAACGCAGAGCACGAAATAATCATACGAGTTTTAGATCACAAATATAATGTCTGAAATAATCAGAAACACTAAGATGCTATGCAAAGAATAGCTTAAGATCATGAACATAAGAACACTGTCTTAAGTAAGATATATTCCACAACACAAAGTCTGTAAAACGATATCAATTCCTATTCTTCAAAATGATTGAATGAAAACACAAAGTTTTTCTCCTTTCCAATAGCCCCTAAATATTCCAAAAAAAATCTCGACCCTTTTGAATGCACAGGCATCCCTTATTTATAACAAAAGGAACTAGAGATAAAATAGGGCAGATCCTAAAAAGAAGCATGTTAACTAGAGTTCAGTTTTGCATGATTCTCACGCAGGAGATCAAGTCAAAGTATGAATCAAAAATATGACAAAACGGAAATAAAAAAAAAAGACATGTCAATCTAAAAATAGAAATGACATGGGACGTTGGGACTTAATCCGAATCATCATCTTTTGCTCCTTCCTCTTTTTCTTCCTCCTGCTGAGACTGTTTGCTCTGAAATTCCTGGAACTTTTGAATTATGCCTTGCATTTCGTTCTCATCAGGTGCAGTGGAATGATCATTCCAAATTTCGCAAGTTTCATGAACATCGCTGGCAGTGCCGGGAAGCTTTTTCAATCCTTTGCTGAGTTTTCTTAAGGCCTCCAAAGAATGCTCAATCTTTACCAACCGGTCCATCTTTTCAAGATCAAATCCGAGCATTGATTCATGCTGAACAGACTCTTGGAATTGTTTGAAGAGATCATCCGCTGATAGTACACCTGAATTTCCTACTGACACCTTTGAACAAATCTTCAGCAACTCTTCTTCTAAATCACTTTTCCCATCAATCAGTTTATCCCTTGATTCTCTCAACTTAGCGCAGGCTTCGTTGAGAATCTTCACCCTAAATCTGATGGCCTTGGTCAGCTGGAAATGCTTATCCGTATGAGGGAGAATACCTTCTTCGACCAAGAGATGTGCTGGTATTTGCTTTAACACTTGGAGAGCTTCATAAGTCAAATCAAGCTGTCCAATTTCTTGAGAAATCTCCTCATCCATCTTTTCTCCATCTTTCTGAATGTCTCCCACAGATTGATGAACTTTCACAACGCTTTGTATTACTTCCTTCCCCTGTTGGAGCAACCTTTGGACCCATTCATCAACCACCCTTCCTTGTTTAGCAATCTTCTCAATTGCAGGCACTGATGAGAAATCGAATCCGACAGGAACAGAAGAAGGTGGTATGGATTCAAGGGGTTTTGAGAATTTAAGCAAAACCTCTGTCAACTGCTCCACTTTTCTCTTAAGTTCATCTCTGCTGTCCTTTGTTTCTTTCAACTTTTGGCACAGGACGTCTATGGAATCCTTTGCATCTTGTTGCACCCCTTCTGCTGTTACTTTCCCTAGAGCCACCCTGGTTACCTGATAATCAGCAGCTGTTATATCCTCTCTAGTTTTGTTAGCTGAGGGAGTGGCAATCTCTGTGAACTTATCTCCTGAAGCATCTACCAAAACCCTTGAAACTGTTTTGGGTTTCTTGGCTGATTTCGCAGTAGAAGCCTTGAGTGAGCTGAAATCAAAGGCTGGTAGGGGTACAATCACTTTCCTCTTCCTCGGAGTTTGCTCGAGTAGCCATTGTGGCGTATCAGAGGAAATTGCCAATGTTGTAGTAACTGGTATTCTACTCTCAAGGGGAGAAGATTCTACTATTGGAGGGGGAACAGTAGCCAACGTGGTAGTAGATGCAACAAAGAGAGGTACAGGTTGGGGCGTGCTGGTGATCACTTGGGTTCCAGCAGAGAGGGGTGAGAGTCCAGAGAAAATACCGGCCATACCTGAAGAAGTGGATGGGGAATGAGGAGGTTGGAGTGGTTGTTGAGGGGGAGGCACAGATTCAGTTTCCAAAGCCTGGGATGCAAGAGACAAAGTTTCTTCAGTTTGATAATCAACAAATGATGAAGTCAAGAGCTGGCTTCCTCCTTCTTCCAAATTAATTTCTCCTATTTCTGGTGGTGTTGGTGATTCTGGCACATTCACCGTTTCTACAGGAGAGACAATTGAAGAGATTTCTCTTTCTTTCCTCTTTTTGACAATCTTGACCTTTATAGGCGCCTTAGAAGACTTTCTGTCCTTTTCCTTTTGGAGGGCCCCGCCTCCGAAGCAGCCAACTTTGGAAACTTGTCATCTTTAAAATTCATTCCCCAAGAGGAGAGCCATTTTTTGGTGCGAGCAAGAATGAGAGCCGACCTATCTGTAATAGAGGCTTTTTCGCTGGCTGACCAATCAATAGGTGGGAAAACGTATTGATCCTCATTAAGCCCATCATAGGAAATATCCAACACACTTTCATTGTCAGTCGTGCCATCTGGCAAATCAGAAAGCTCCAGCGTCTGAATCTCATCAATAGTCAACCTACTATTATCTTTTCTGCGAACCGCAACTTCGTTACGCAGATCAACCCATATATCCTCAATGTCAGGCCTGTGCAGATGTTGGGCTCCATAGGCTCTAAGCACTCCTCAGATGTCAAAACCATCCCGAGACTTCATATGCTTTTTCAATTTTTCCTGAAGTTCGCATTCAACATTTTTGGCCTTTGCTACTATCGAGCAAGTATATCTTCCGATAGAAATTGGGAAGGATACAGCTGCCTTATGCTTGCTTTGTTGGAATTTGTGAAAATCCAACAGCTGTCTGACCAATTCTATCAATATCAATCTATCCCCTGGATAGCGAGGCAGACGGAAAGGCTCTCCCGAGTACATGACTGTTCGAAGATATGTAAACTTCTTGAATTGCAAGAAGATACACCCCCATTTGGATACTTCAGTCCAAGCCTCGTCTGAGACTCTTGTCTTTCTTAACCCTGGGTTCAGCCGGCAGATATTCTCGTAGAAGAAGGCATCATTTACCCTTCTAAAATGTTCTTTGGACCCCTTCTTTGTTATTTGAGGGAAATATTTATAAACTGGGTTTGTCGTTCTGCTTCCCTTAGTATCCAGCCCGGGATAGTTCCTCATCCCGGCTGCTGCGTAAGCCACATATGAAAACATATAAAACTTTCCAGTCGATAAGACCATCGTCATCTGAGAATCAATTTCATTGCTGATAAGGGTCCCCCAGTCAATCCCTTGCTGATTCTTCTTGATGGTGACCATAAACTGATACATCCATCCATGAAATACATTTGATTCAGGCAAGCCAAAAACCCAGCTCAGCAGGGTGATAATATCATTGATTTCTTGTATGAAATCACATCTGGGGATAGTCCTTGGAAATCTAGATACTGCTGGTTTAGCCTTGACCAGGAACTTCTTGTTGACATCCTTAATGCAGTCTTCCTGATTACTATCCCAGGCCTTCTGAGCCGACTTGATGTTCAGGTCCCCATACTCTTTGAAATTAGGTAGTTTTAGAAGATCATCAAAATATGCTCCATCTAGCCTGATCACTACCTCACCAGCCTGGCTCTTCACGGAACGAGAAGCCGAGTCATAACTAGATGCACAAGCCAAAACAAATTCTGGACATTGGGCGGACACGGGAAAGCCTGCTGCAAGGGGCAAGCCACTGTTAGCTAAAGCTGTCATCCATGGGGTTTGAGAGGAACTCTTCACCCTATTCCAGAAGTCATCCATATCTATATTGCCAAGTTTAGTGTCCCTGATATCATAATTGCAATCAATATATGATGGAGATTCTGGCTTCTTGAATTTGTACTTCATCCTGCTAGATTTCTCGGCCTTCTCCTGAGATGGACCAGGGTCCGACATGAAGAATGTTGGAGGGAGAAAGGCTTGAAACTCAGGAGATGTTATCCACACTGAAAATCCCGATCGACTGAATATGCCATAAGAATAGAAGATTCTGACACGCTGAGGAGGATGTCGGAAAACCCTAAGAACCCGACAAGTTTGAATATGTCAGAACTTTGGCAAAGCCCGACACTTGCGTTGATGACGGGAACTCGGAGATACCCGGCACTTGCTTTTGATGTCGGAACTTTGAGAAACCCCGACACTTCAAACTTCCAATATACTTCGGGCCTTTGACTCTGCAAAACAATCTTCAAAACCCGAGAAGCAAAAACAGGGTTTTTCTTTGAATTCCAAATATACAATCTCCTTTTGTTATTCATGCATCATGCATATAATTGAAAACTTCAAGAGAATAGAACCAAGTGATAGTTCAGAAGAGATAAACCCTAAAAACCTAAAACCCTTTCCAAAGCAACACAGAAAGAAGAAGGAAAGAAAACCTTCAACACCCGGCAAGAAATTGGGAATAAAATACGCTCAATCGATCCATAAAAACCAAGAATAAAGAAGGGAAAGAAAAATACCTTCAATTCGAGAAATGTAAGATCGAAAACAGACGATCCAATCGAGCAAGGTGAGTTTTCAGGTTTTGAAAATGGAAGAGCACGCACAAAAATTCCACGAATTAAAAATACGAATGGTAAGAATGACGTGGAAATCCGCGTATTTATAAGAAAATTGGTAATTAATACACTTCAGCTCGGCACGTGCCAACTCACCGACCACTCGGCATGAATGCCATGTCAGCATGTTTGGGAGGTCCGAAAACCCGACACGAGGGGACTTAGTGCAATTCGGGTTTCGGGTTTCGGAAAACATGATGCATAAAGCATGAGGTGCTTAGATGCTACATAGCCCCGAAAACCCGATACAAAGGATTAAGCGGACTTCGGGAATCGGAAAACATGGGGCATAAAACATGTTTTGGATTATGGATGTTCCGATGCGCCGGGGGTCCGAAAACCTGATTTTCTCAATACAAGGCGGGTTTCGGGTTTCGGAAGACAGTCGACATAAAGCATGTTAAAACTCATGTCGAGCTGTTGGTAAAACCCGAAAACCTGATTTTCTTAAAAAGAGGCCATAATGCAAAATCAACTTCGAAAATTTCGTAGGGGTTATCCGATCGTTTTGTCGTGAACTCAAAACAGGGATAACAGCTGGCTCCAGTTGGGGACTTTCTTTGTAATACCAAAGGAAGAGAACTCAGAATCTCTGGTCTTATTCATTGGGCTATGGAGAAAAGAAGAAAACCAAAACAAAACAAAACGAAGAAAGAAAGAAAGAAAACCAAAAGCAAACACACAACAGAAAGCAAAATATGTACAATGCAAGAGAGCATCTTGCATTAATGGTGGAACAACTTTAGATGTTGTCCACTGAAAGGAAAAGGGAGTAGCCCTCCATCCAGATATGATAGAAGGAAACTATTTTCACCATTCAACTCGTGAATCTTGAAAGGTCCTTTCCATAAAGAATCAAACTTTCCATGCATTCCTTTCTGTTCTCTCCTTTTATCCCAAAGCAACACCAGGTCTCCAATATGGAAGTTGCGCTGCTTTGATTTTTTATCAAAAATCTTCTTCACCCTGTTCTGATGATCTGATATACGATCAACCACCTTGATTTGCTCTTCTTCTAGCCTGGTTAGGTACATAACCCTCTTCTCGATAGAATTCTGAAAAGCTACATCTTCAACCGCTTCTGCCAACTGCAAGGCTGACAATTCTACTGAGATAGGAATTTCAGCATCAATCCTATATAGCAATTGGAAAGGAGACATCCCTATGGCTCGCTTTGGAGTGATCCGATCAGCCCACAACACATCATACAATGCTTTGTGCCATGTCCTTTGATTTTCATCCACTAGTTTCCTGATTATGGTAACCAGGTTCTTGTTGCTGGATTCAGCTTGCCCATTACCCTGGGGATAATAATCAGATGAGTGAGCCAGAGTGATGCCAAATCCATAACAAAACTCAGTTAACTCATGTGATGAGAAATTAGAAGCATTATCAGCTACAATCTTATGAGGCACACCGAATCTGACGATTATATTTTCTTTCAGGAACTTGCAAACAACTTCAGAAGTTGCTTACTTGATTGGTACAGCTTCTACCCACTTGGTAAAATAATCTGTAGTGGTCAGCACATAGTTGTGTCCGGCACTGGAAGCAGGATTCAATGTTCTGATAAAATCAATCCCCCATTGGTGAAAATGTTCTTCAATCACTACAGGTTTCAGAGGAAGAGCTGCTAGCTTGGGACGACCAACGAAATGTTGACAAGCTTCACATTTAGACACCCATTCTGTTGAATCCCGGAAAAGAGTAGGCCAATAATACCTAGCCCGTAGGATCTTATACGCTGTTACAGAGGATGAAAAATGTCCTCCACATGCTAGGCTATGAAAGGATTCTAATAACTTTTCCTATTGTGATTTATCAACACAACGCAGGAAAACACCATCTATACCTCTCTTGTATATTGCATTATTCCACAAAAGGTATTTTACAGATCTCAACTTGACGGTCCTCTTCTCTTTTTGATTTAAATGCGAAGGGCATTCACCATAAGTTAGGAAGAAAGCAATGTCTGTGTACCATTCATCAGTCGTACTCACGAATAGCACCATAGGAAGCTCTGAAGAGGTATCTTGAGTCTCTTCATACTCTGCTTCGGTATGATTTTCTGTAATTAATTGGCACAGGCCCCTTCCTCGTACCAACTTGGTAGGCCTGATGTCTAAATCGTACTCCTGAACTTTAGCTATCCAGGTACCTCGTTGACTTCCCAGCTCTTGTTGATTCAGAATGGATTTAACAGCAGTATCAGGAACGAGAATGCGAGTATGGGAATTCAACACATAGTACCTAAAATGCTTCACCGCTCACACCACCGCGTAAGCATGTTTTTCAATCTGTGACATCTTCAACTCATGTTCCTTCAATGGATAGCTCATGAATGCGATGGGAGCTTCAATGCCTTCCCCATTTTCCTGCATCAGGATGGCTGACACTGTGTGAGTAGAAGCATAGCTATACATGATGAAATCTTTCTTGAAGTCTGGACATACTAAGATAGGAGCGGAAGCAACTGCCCTTTTGATTTCTTCAAATGAAAGCTTCCCTTCTGCACTCCATTTGAATGGGAATTTTCCTTTCATCATTCTAAGGATATCCTTGGTTTTGTCAGCGAAATCAGGTACAAATCTTCTCAAAAAATTAACCTTTCCAAAGAAAGAATGAACTCCTGTTTTACTTGTGGGCAAGGTAAGGCTCTGAATAGCCTTTACCCTTTCCGGGTCAATTTTAGTTTCTTCCTTAGTCACAATATGACCCAGAAATTTTCCTTTGGTTACCCCGAACATGGACTTCTTAGGATTCAATGAAATCCCGTGACGTCTGCATCTCAAAAGTACTTGTTCTAAATGACCATAATGATCACCCCGTTTTTTAGAGAAAACGGTCAAGTCATCTAAATACACAACTATGACCTTGCCCATCAGATCTCTGAATGCCAAGTCCATAGCTCTCTGAAAAGTGGCTCCGGTGTTGATCAAGCTGAAAGGCATCCTTCTATAAGCAAAGGTACCCCATGGGGACGTGAAGGCCGTCTTGTGTTGATCCTCTGTGGTTGCCTCGGCTTGATTATACCCTGAGAATCCGTAGAGCATGGATAAAATTTCTGACCCAGTAACAGTTTGTAATACCTGGACCATGATAGGCAAGGGATAGTTATCCTTCAGCAAGGACTGATTCAAGTTTCAGAAGTCGACACAGATCCGAATCTCGCCATTCTTCTTCCTGACAGGAACAATGTTAGCAATCCAAGTGGAGTGATGGATTGGGAAAATAATTCTAGCATCTAACATCTTTTGAATTTCTTGCCTGTATCGTTCCCGAGATCTTGGGATTGTAATGTCTTTGCTTTTTTCTATACGGCTTCACATCAGGCTTCAGAGGAATACTGTGCTGAACATCTTTGGGCTTGAAAGATTTCAAATCTGCATAAGACCAGGCCATCACATCAATGTATTTCTTCAAAAGCGTAGTGAATCTTACCTTCTCTTCAGGAGAACAACATTTACCGATATTCACCATCTGAGGTTGATCAGATGAACCTAGATTGATTTGATCTACTTCAGAGGAAGAAGCTCCTTCAACTTGCTTTTTGTTTTGAATTTAGAGATCATGCTTATCAAACAGACCCTCCAGGGAAACCAAACCTTTTAGTATCTTGTTTCCTTTCAGCTGGATAAATTCACCATCAACCTCTTGATATGGATCTGAAATAGTTTCACGAAAGGCTGATTCCGAACCTTCAAAATATAGCTCACTGAAATTGTCAACTTTTTCCAGGAAAGCCAACACTTGTTGATCATCGTTAAACACTTGCCAGTGAGTTACATTATCTGGGACACTGGGACGGTACACAATCTCGATAGAGTATGTGTCTTGCTTGAACTGAGGATGAGGAAGAAGAAGAGATGCAGACACGGCCAAAGAATCAGCCTTGTCATTATAATCTCTTAAAACTGCCTTAATAGAAAATGCATCAAAGCATTCTATACTATCCCAAACTTTGTTCCTGTAATGCCTCAACCGATCATTTTTTACCTGATATATACCCCTGACCTGATTAACAATCAGCTCCGCATCCCCCTGAACCTTGAGATTCCTGATTCCCTTCTGTCTGGCCAATTCTAATCCTAATAACAGGGCTTCATATTCGGCCGTGTTGTTAGTATTATCAAATTGCAACTTATAAGCTGATGGGAAAATCTCGGAGCTAGGAGATATGAGAACAACACCAGCCCCTGACCCAGAGGCTGAGCAGCTACCATCAAATTCGAGCGTCCAAATAGCATTGGGATCCTCCTCTTCAACATCTACAATGGGTATCTCTGAAGTCATGAAATAATTCCCGAAGCTAGCATCTTCGAAAAGAATCTGAGCCTTAGGATCATCTGATTTGGTCACCAAATACTTTGCCTGCGGTTCAGGATGAAGAACCTGTTGAACCCCTTTGACTGGGATCTTGGCTTTGGTCCAATCCATACTAATCTCTCCTCCGACATCTTTACAGAATCCTCTACCCAAGAGGATACCGTAAGCTGCAGGAATATCGGCAACCAGAATAGTCATTTTCACTCTCTTCTCAGGAAAGGCAACAAATGCAAACTGTGCATCTTTGATTTGACCTATCAAAGGGACTTGTTTAGTTTCCATAGAATAGCACCGTCCATATGACTTAGTCAAAGTAAGTCCAAGGGCATGGGCCACTTTTACGGGCATAACATTATCAGAGGCCCCTGAGTCGATGATGCAATTGCTGAGTTTAAACCCATTTATAAGTAGAGACAAATAAAATGGTTCAATCTTTCCTGAGGAAGAAGCAGAGGTCAGATTGTTCTATGGTGGAAGTTGAACAGGATTTGGAAGGAGACCTTTTGAAGGTGATGGAATGGCCGCTTTACTCCTGATAAACTTGGCCAGCTTTTCAAACTGTTCAGGATTCGACTGAAGGTATTCTGCCTCTGACATTTGAATTTTGGTTCTCTTTGCATGATCAACAATATCAAAAGCAGTATAAGAAGGAATGATGGTAGGTTCAGTTCTAATTACATGAGCTTGTGCTGGGGCACTGATCTTAGGAGAAGGAGAAAAAGGAGTAGCTACTTTTTTGGTAACCTCTCTTTCAGTTTGCACCGAAATAGGGGTACCCCTCTTAACTATGGATACAGGAGGTTCCTTATTCTTCTCCTTAGTGCTTTCAAGAGGTTTTCTGGGGTTCTGAGATTGGGACCGAGTGAAGACAGCAAATGATTGACCATCTGGCGCACATTCATCTTCATCATATTCCAAATACCCAATGCTGGAGTCGCCAGCTGACTCATCATAAGACTCATCAGCATATCCTGAAGTTTCGAAAGCCTCACGGGAATCTTATTCTTCTGGTTCATCATCTTCTTCAATTATTTCTACTGCTGCATTAACGGGCAGAGCTTCAATTTCTAGTCTCGGTTGAGCAGGAGTTAACCGTGGCCTATCTCTGATAGGTGCACCATTTTTATTATTGAAATTCCACCTAGGTATATCCCGATATGGAACATTGTTCACCTGCTGGGACATTTGCTTCTTTAAAGCAATCAAATCATTAGCCATTTTTTGAAACATAGGATCTGTGTTACCTTGAGAAGAACCTTGATTTTTGAGTTTGGGTATGTCTTTCTTGATCCTTCCAGCCAAGATGAGATCATCCTCTATTTCAGTAGCTGTTGACTGAGCAGTAGCCAAATCTAGGATAACCGACCTTCTTAATAAAAAGCTTATATCAGGAGGTTGAGCATTGATGAAAAAGCATTTTTGGTTTTCTAGAGTAGGTACAACTATTTCTGGAATCTTCCGGATCAGCTTGTTGAACTTTGCAACGAATTCCCGCATAGGTTCATGCGATTCCTTCTTCATATGAGTGAGCTGAGCTAACAAAGCATGAGAATCTTCGGCTGGTTTGAAACGTGCTTCAAACTTAGTCTGCATGGTAGCCTAGTTTGGGATGCATGCATTCGGGAGGTGATAAAACCATTCGGCTGCTACACCCTGCAACGTTTCAACGAAGAGTCAGACGGAGACATCTTCGTGGGCTACTCCGAGAACACCGCATGCAACAAAGAAAGATGCTATATGCTCGTTAGGATGCTGCTTCCCATCTCCATTGAACTTGGGAATATTTTTACGAGATCCACGTGGTAACTCATTCAATGGAGGAGTCAAGGAAAGAGGACCAATAACTGCACCCCAAGGCATAGGTTGAACCACCATCCTTCTGAAAAGAGTGCGTACAGGGATCCAAGTATCAGATAAGAGTAGTACACGACAAGTTGCAGATTCTTCCCCTTCCATAGGGATCCGGTTTCTCCAAATAGGTGAATAACTTCTAGTTCGATTAGAGACAATGCTGTTGGGAGAAAGACTGAAATTGTGTTGTTGCAGTAACTCAAAGAGTGGATCAATTTCACCTTGAGCTTGGCGGGACCGAGTGAAGATCTTCCTGGCCAGCTTGAACTGAAAGGAGATCTTGTTGAAAAATAAGGCAAATACGGAGTCGCCAAACACCGAGAGGATAAGTTTTATACTATAGATCCGTATTCCCCAGCGGAGTTGCCAAAAACTGTTGGTTGGATATTTTGTCAAACCAAAATATGAGGTTCAACCACAGCACATGGGATTAAATCCCTCCTCAAAGACAGGTGAGGCTGTCTGTTTATTGCTAATCTAAAACACAGTAAATAATATATACAATATTCACACTAATCTAACCATTGGGGGTTGGGATGAAATCCCGAAATCCACATTCACACGATTCAAGGATATTGCTTTCGTAAATGAAATAGGTTAGAAACTGTTACAGTGAAAGAAGCACGGTAGAAAGGAAATGGGAGAAACGTATTTTCTTTCGAGTAAACACAGAGCATGAAATAATCATACGAGTTTTAGATCACAGATGTAATGTCCAAGATAATTAGAAACACTGAGATTCTATGCAAAGAATAGCTTAAGATCATGAACATAAGAACACTGTCTTAAATAAGATATATTTCACAACACAAAGTCTGTAAAACAATATCAACTCCTATTCTTCAAAATGATTGAAAGAAAACACAAAGTTTTTCTCCTTTCCAATAGCCCCTCAATATTCCAAAAACTCTTGACCCTTTTGAATGCATAGGCATCCCTTATTTATAACAAAAGGAACTAGAGATAAAATAGGGCAGATCCTAAAAAGTAGCATGTTAACTAGAGTTCAGTTTTGCATGACTCTCACGCAGGAGATCAAGTCAAAGTATGTGACAAAACGGAAATAAAAAAGACATGTCAATATAAAAATTGAAATGACATGACACGTTGGGACTTAATCCGAATCATCATCTTTTGCTCCTTCCTCTTTTTCTTCCTCCTGCTGAGACTGTTTGCTCTGAAATTCCTGGAACTTTCGAATTATGCCTTGCATTTCATTCTCATCAGGTGCAGTGGAATGATCATTCCAAATTTCGCAAGTTTCATGAACATCGCTGGCAGTGCCAGGAAGCTTTTTCAATCCTTTGCTGAGTTTTCTTAAGGCCTCCAAAGAATGCTCAATCTTTACCAACCGGTCCATCTTTTCAAGATCAAATCCGAGCATTGATTCATGCTGAACAGACTCTTGGAATTGTTTGAAGAGATCATCTGCTGATAGTACACCTGAATTTCCTACTGACACCTTTGAACAAATCTTCACCAACTCTTCTTCTAAATCACTTTTCCCATCAATCAATTTATCCCTTGATTCTCTCAACTTAGCGCAGGCTTCGTTGAGAATCTTCACCCTAAATCTGATGGCCTTGGTCAGCTGGAAATGCTTATCTGTATGAGGGAGAATACCTTCTTCCACCAAGAGATGTGCTGGTATTTGCTTTAACACTTGGAGAGCTTCATAAGTCAAATCAAGCTGTCCAATTTCTTTAGAAATCTCCTCATCCATCTTTTCTCCATCTTTCTGAATGTCTCCCACAGATTGATGAACTTTCACAACGTTTGTATTACTTCCTTCCCCTGTTGGAGCAACCTTTGGACCCATTCATCAACCACCCTTCCTTGTTTAGCAATCTTCTCAATCGTAGGCACCGATGAGAAATCAAATCCGGCAGAAACAGAAGAAGGTGGTATGGATTCAAGGGGTTTTGAGAGTTTAAGCAAAACCTCTGTCAACTGCTCCACTTTTCTCTTAAGTTCATCTCTGCTGTCCTTTGTTTCTTTCAACTTTTGGCACAAGACATCTATGGAATCCTTTGCATCTTGTTGCGCCCCTTCTGCTGTTACTTTCCCTAGAGCCACCCTGGTTACCTGATAATCAGCAGCTGTTATATCCTCTCTAGTTTTGTCAGCTGAGGGAGTGGCAATCTCTGCGAACTTATCTCCTGAAGCATCTACCAAAACCCTTGAAACTGTTTTGGGTTTCTTGGCTGATTTCGCAGTAGAAGCCTTGAGTGAGCTGAAATCAAAGGCTGGTAGGGGTACAATCACTTTCCTCTTCCTCGGAGTTTGCTCGAGTAGCCATTGTGGCGTATCAGAGGAAATTGCCAATGTTGTAGTAACTGGTATTCTACTCTCAAGGGGGGAAGATTCTACTATTGGAGGAGGAACAGTAGCCAACGTGGTAGTAGATGCAACAAAGAGAGGTATAGGTTGGGGCATGCTAGTGATCACTTGGGTTCCACCAGAGAGGGGTGAGAGTCCAGAGAAAATACCGGCCATACCTGAAGAAGTGGATGGGGAATGAGGAGGTTGGAGTGGTTGTTGAGGGGGAGGCACAGATTCAGTTTCCAAAGCCTGGGATGCAAGAGACAAAGTTTCTTCAGTTTGATAATCAACAAATGATGAAGTCAAGAGCTAGCTTCCTCCTTCTTCCAAATTAATTTCTCCTATTTCTGGTGGTGTTGGTGATTCTGGCACATTCACCATTTCTAGCAGGAGAGACAATTGAAGAGATTTCTCTTTCTTTCCTCTTTTTGACAATCTTGACCTTTATAGGCGCCTTAGAAGACTTTCTGTCCTTTTCCTTTTTGGAGGGCCCCGCCTCCGAAGTCAGCCAACTTTGGAAACTTGTCATCTTTAAAATTCATTCCCCAAGAGGAGAGCCATTTTTTGGTGCGAGCAAGAATGAGAGCCGACCTATCTGTAATAGAGGCTTTTTCGCTGGCTGACCAATCAATAGGTGGGAAAACATATTGATCCTCATTAAGCCCATCATAGGACATATCCAACACACTTTCATTGTCAGTCGTGCCATCTGGCAAATCAGAAAGCTCCAGCGTCTGAATCTCATCAATAGTCAACCTACTATTATCTTTTCTGCGAACCGCAACTTCGTTACGCAGATCAACCCATATATCCTCAATGTCAGGCCTGTGCAGATGTTGGGCTCCATAGGCTCTAAGCACTCCTCGGATGTCAAAACCATCCTGAGACTTCATATGCTTTTTCAATTTTTCCTGAAGTTCGCATTCAACATTTTTGGCCTTTGCTACTGTCGAGCAAGTATATCTTCCGATAGAAATTGGGAAGGATACAGCTGCCTTATGCTTGCTTTGTTGGAATTTGTGAAAATCCAACAGCTGTCTGACCAATTCTATCAATATCAATCTATCCCCTGGATAGCGAGGCAGACGGAAAGGCTCTCCTGAGTACATGACTGTTCGAAGATATGTAAACTTCTTGAATTGCAAGAAGATACACCCCCATTTGGATACTTCAGTCCAAGCCTCGTCTGAGACTCTTGTCTTTCTTAGCCCTGGGTTCAGCCGCAGATATTCTCATAGAAGAAGGCATCATTTACCCTTCTAAAATGTTCTTTGGACCCCTTCTTTGTTATTTGAGGGAAATATTTATAAACTGGGTTTGTCGTTCTGCTTCCCTTAGTATCCAACCTGGGATAGTTCCTCATCCCGGCTGCTGCGTAAGCCACATATGAAAACATATAAAACTTTCCAGTCGATAAGACTGTCATCATCTGAGAATCAATTTCATTGCTGATAAGGGTCCCCCAGTCAATCCCTTGCTAATTCTTCTTGATGGTGACCATAAACTGATACATCCATCCATGAAATACATTTGATTCAGGCAAGCCAAAAACCCGGCTCAGCAGGGTGATAATATCATTGATTTCTTGTATGAAATCACATCTGGGGATAGTCCTTGGAAATCTAGATACTGCTGGTTTAGCCTTGACCAGGAACTTCTTGTTGACATCCTTAATGCAGTCTTCCTGATTACTATCCCAGGCCTTCTGAGCCGACTTGATGTTCAGGTCCCCATACTCTTCGAAATTAGGTAGTTTTAGAAGATCATCAAAATATGCTCCATCTAGCCTGATCACTACCTCACCAGCCTGGCTCTTCACGGAACGAGAAGCCGAGTCATAACTAGATGCACAAGCCAAAACAAATTCTGGACATTGGGCGGACACGGGAAAGCCTGCTGCAAGGGGCAAGCCACTGTTAGCTAAAGCTGTCATCCATGGGGTTTGAGAGGAACTCTTCACCCTATTCCAGAAGTCATCCATATCTATATTGCCAAGTTCAGTGTCCCTGATATCATAATTGCAATCAATATATGATGGAGATTCTGGCTTCTTGAATTTGTACTTCATCCTGCTAGATTTCTCGGCCTTCTCCTGAGATGGACCAGGGTCTGACATGAAGAATGTTGGAGGGAGAAAGGCTTGAAACTCAGGAGATGTTATCCACACTGAAAATCCCGATCGACTGAATATGCCGGAAGAATAGAAGAGTCCGACACGCTGAGGAGGATGTCGGAAAACCCTAAGAACCCGACAAGTTTGATATGTCGGAACTTTGGAAAAGCCCGACACTTGCGTTGATGACGGGAACTCGGAGATACCGGACACTTGCTTTTGATGTCGGGAAGAAACCCTTGTTTGTGGATGTCGGAACTGGAAGAAAACCCGACACTTCAATATACTTCGGAACTTTGAGAAAGCCCGACGCACCAATCCGTCAATACACTTCGGGTCTCCGGCTCTGCAAAACAATCTTCAAAACCCAAGAAGAAAAACAGGGTTTTTCGTTGAATTCCAAAACATATAATCTCCTTCTTATTTATTATTCATCCATGCATATAATAGAACTTGGAAGAGAACAGCACCAAGGGATAGTCTCAAAAGAGATAAACCCTAAAAACCTAAAACCCTTTCCAAAGCAACACAGAAAGAAGAAGGAAAGAAAACCTTCAACACCCGGCAAGAAATTGGGAATAAAATACGCTCAATCGATCCATAAAAACCAAGAATAAAGAAGGGAAAGAAAAATACCTTCAATTCGAGAAATGTAAGATCGAAAACAGACGATCCAATCGAGCAAGGTGAGTTTTCGGGTTTTGAAAATGGAAGAGCACGCACAAAAATTCCACGAATTAAAAATACGAATGGTAAGAATGACGTGGAAATCCGCGTATTTATAAGAAAATTGGTAATTAATACACTTCAGCTCGGCACGTGCCAACTCACCGACCACTCGGCATGAACGCCATGTCAGCATGTTTGGGAGGTCCGAAAACCCGACACGAGGGGACTTAGTGCAATTCGGGTTTCGGGTTTCGGAAAACATGATGCATAAAGCATGAGGTGCTTAGATGCTACATAGCCCCGAAAACCCGATACAAAGGATTAAGCGGACTTCGGGAATCGGAAAACATGGGGCATAAAACATGTTTTGGATTATGGATGTTCCGATGCGCCGGGGGTCCGAAAACCTGATTTTCTCAATACAAGGCGGGTTTCGGGTTTCGGAAGACAGTCGACATAAAGCATGTTAAAACTCATGTCGAGCTGTTGGTAAAACCCGAAAACCTGATTTTCTTAAAAATAGGCCATAATGCAAAATCAACTTCGAAAATTTCGTAGGGGTTATCTGATCATTTTTTCGTGAACTCAAAACGGGGATAACAGGTTACTAGCCATACTTGGACCCACCGTGGGTTTAGTTGTGATTCATTCATTTTGGCTAATGAATGACTTCTCCGAGGGGGCAATATGTGACGTACCCAAAATATGTATAGTGTACTGATACTGCCAGAGATGGTAGGTGTAACAAGTGCCCCAATGATGATACAGGTCTCCTCGCAAGGTGTTCGGGATCCGGAAAAGTCCCTCGGATGTATGCGTATAACATCCCGCATGCTCCGCTTAGCCCCCGCGTCCTTTGTAAATCCCCTTTTTTAGGCTTTTCTTGATGCCTTTTTGCCCTTCAGGGTACGAAACTGGCCGACCCTAACCTGGGCAAGCGGTCCTGTAACTGCCGCCCTACTTAGAGTGGCGGTCCTGCACGCATTTTCCAGAAAGTGCTTTGACACGAATCACGTAAAATATCAATGTAGTTATCCCATGAGCTTGGGCATGCATTTATGTTTTTTGTCCCTTGGAATAGGTGTTTAGGCCATGTTGTGGGTTTATGGTTTAATAGAGTGTCGGTAGATTATAGGTAAAATGATGTAGGTGAATGGCGATTATGGTGAAAGGGGAGTGCATTACCTAAAAGGTAAGATCTCGAGGACCAAGTCCTATATAAGGTAATCAAAACATAAACAAAGATGGTTAAAAGTTAACAGGCTTAGGGCAATAAATCCACCTGATTGGTAGGTCACATACCAGTAGATCATACCTTGGAGGGGGTGATGAACCATAAGAGAATAGCTTAAAAGGAATTACATGATTCACTATTCTATGTTGCATGAATCGTAGTCATAGGATCACCAAATTGCATAATTCCAAGATCTGTCCCTTGAGGAAATCTGAGACAATGGCAGTGGAAGTCTGTAAGGAGGGTCCTTTTCCCAAGGTAGTTAATTTTGTATGCTAGCAGTACACGCTTTTTGGATCAAGTGAACATGAAAGTCCTAGGAGATCACAATGGGGGACAAGATCCATGACCAATTTTGAGTTTTGTTTTGAGAATAGACTAGATTTCATGTGGTAAGTCTAGAATCATATCAAATAAATTCGTTACCCCTTGAGGTCTTCATGAAGATTCGATTCTCATGTCAGGGAAGCTTTGGTTTCTCTTAGTTTTTGAGAAGCTTTACATATCACTCCTCCTTTGAGGGAGGATCAAGTCTATTTATGGAAGTAATTGCATTGTTTAGAGGAAGATGTCCTTTTGACAGGAGTCATCACTTGGTTAGAATGTTTGATTTCAAGGAGTTTGGTCCCATGTGAGGTACGTTTAAATCATGGACAAGACCAAGGTGGAAGAATAGAAGACTCTTGTTTAAAAGTCAAGGTGTTAGAATTTACCATGGGATCTCATCTAAAGGTAGATGAAAAGTATCCATGAGAATACATGCTATGTGTAATGCCATGGTACACATATTCATAGAGAAGATAAATAAAGTGATGGGTACTCACAATCAACTTGTTTAATCAACTGGCAGGTGTCAGTTGGAGTGGGTAAACTCAAGGGACAAGCTTGTAAAGAGACAAACGGTGAGGTAAGACGACGAGTCAACAATAGAATGGTCAAAGATGCAATGACGTGTAAGGGGCTTCGAAAGAGTTCAGGTTTGACCATCCCACAGTGAGGATAAATGATAAGCACTCTGATCCATAGGTATGAGTTTACGGATGTATGGTCCAAGCCAATTAGGAATGAATTTGCCCCGTTTACTTTTTTTCCTGAACATAGAAGTTATGTGTTGATTTTCTTTCAAGACAAGGTCATTAGGACTTGGAAGGTTTCGTTCATGAACATTTGTCATAACAACATTTGATAACAGTTGTTGGTAAACTTGAAGGTGATCCAGAGTCAATTAAGATGAACATTGGCTTCTAATAACTCTAGTATGCTAACTTCGGTCCTCATCGAAATTCATCATCAGATAAGGCATAACATGCTAGAGAAATCTAGAGTGAGGGAGAATCTAGACTTTAAGAGGTATTCAACATCCACCTCTGACCTATCTGTAGACCACAGAAAATGGTGTGGCCATAGTGGAAGTATGAATACTAGTGCGGTATGCCCAGAGGGAAAAAGAAATGTGCGTATGCCAATCCTTCCCGATATCTATTAACCACTTTCATGTTAGAATTTTGTTGAGGGTTTTGTTAGTGGATTCGAAGCTTGGATTTGTTTTAGTGGGTAATAAGGCGATGAGAAACTAAGTTAAATGCCAAAGGCTGTCTCGGCACGAGTTTTTGCAATGTTTTGTTTTTGAATTGTTTTCCATTGTCAATGATGAGGTACATGACGGGAACACCAAAGCATGGAAAATGATGTGATGATTAATGAACTCACATATTTTCTCAGCTTTTGTGGAGATGAGTGGTATGGCTTCCACCATTTTTTTGTTGTATTCGATAGCAGTGATGATCCATTAACAGCGGTTGGAAAAATGAGGATTGATTTCTCCGACAAGATCCAAATCCCATTGAGAGAAGGGCCAAAGGTCATGAGTGACCTGTAAGACATGACTGGGTGTATGATGAAGGTTGGAATGTTGTTGGATATTTTACACAATGTTTGACATAGTCACAACAATCATGGTTAAGGGTCGGCCAATAATAGCCTAGGTGAAGAATACACTTAGCAACAACAAGGCCACTAAAGTGACCTCCACATATGCCATCATGAACTTCCTTAATGGTATAAGGAATTTCAGAACTTGTGAGGCATCGTAAGAGAATACCATCAAAGCTACGTGCTTATAGAGGAGGCCCCCCATGAAGACATAATGAGAGACCTTTTTAAGGAAGGCACGTTGTCCATTACAGGTGAGATCAAGAGGTAAGATGGAGAGAGAAAGATAGTTGAAGTATTGTTTATACCAAAGGTCACTCAGGTCAAAGGTGACGGTTCCAATGGAGTAGACATCATGAGGTAAATAAGAAGGTGATTGGAGGCATTGTACAGTGATAAATACTTTAGAATCAATGGGTGAAGTGGGTATTTGGGAAGCTAAGTAGGCCATGGTATCTACAAAATTTGTTGGTTGAACGTGGGATGGTTTGAAGGGTGTAACGAAAAGGTGGTCAAAAGTATGTCTACATGATGTTTATACTTTTGAAGTATCTCATTATGACATTGGTACATACCATTGACTTGGTTTATGACCAATTGAGAATCACCAAAGATGTTGATTGATTTGACATCTAGGGCATAGGCGGCTTGGAGACCTAGTACGAGCGCTTCGTATTCAACAATATTGTTGGTACATTCAAAATATAGTTTGAAAGACAAAGGCATGGGTTCTCCATCAAGAGGAATGAGGATAATACCAGCCCCACCCCCATATGCTGACACTTGGAACCATCAAAGAAGAGTGTCATTTGGTAAGGGGGTTCATCTAGGGAAAGGGTAGCAATTGACTCATCTGGAAAGTCAAAATTAGAGGGTTGATCCCCGGAAATAGGTGCATCGGCCAATTGGTCAGCAATAGCTTGGCCCTTGATGGACTTTTGATGAATGAATTTGAGGTCGAGGTCAGCTAAAAGCATAAGCCATCGTGCGACATGCTAATTTTGATAAGGTTTGGCATACATGAAGTGTAAGGGGTCAGTGTTGGTCACAACATAGGTTTTGTGGTTGAGTAGGTAATGGCAGAGTTTGGTGGAAATGAAAACTAAGGCTAAGAATAGTTTTTCAGGATGGGTGTATCGGGTTTCATAGTCCAAAAGAGTACAACTTATGTAATAAACTACCTGCTCCCTGTGTTGTTCATCATGATGAGCGAGCATGACTCCTAAGGAATGATCAGTAGCGGATATGTATAGGTAAAAAGGTTGATTTTATTTAGGTGGAATGATTATAGGTGGTTGGAGAAGGTATTGTTTTAGGGTCTCAAAATCTTTGTGATAGTCATCATCCCATTTAAAGGAGACATCCTTCCTGAGAAGATGATGAAATGGCTGACACCATCAGATAATTGTGAAATGAAATGGTGAATGGACTGCAACTTACCTTGTAGGCTACGGAGTTAGAGCCTAAGGTTAGTAGGCAGGAGGAATTTTGAGAATGGCCTTGAATTTAGCATGGTCAACTTCTATACCACAAAGGGAAATAATAAATCCCAGGAGCCTTCCTGAGAGAACCGTGAAGACGCACTTCTTAGGCTAAAGGCAGACACAATATTTAATGAGGCAGTCAAAAATGGTTTTGAGGATGGTGAGGTGCTCGGAGTGACGTTTAGATTTGGCCAAGATATCATCCACATAATTTTCCAATATGCAATGCATGATATCATGGAAGATGTAAGTCATAGCATCACTTATATGTGGCACCAACATTTTTAAGGCCAAAAGGCATGACTTAGATAGATAAAGGTTCCCCAAGGGGTGATGAATGCGGTCTTTTGTTGATATTCTGGGGCAAGTAAAATCTGGTTATAACTTGAGAATCCATCCATGAGTGATAGCATCTCATGACCAGCGGTAAGGTCAACCAGTTGATCAATACTAGGTAAGGGAAAGTCATCTTTCATGGGAAAGCTAGGTTGAGGTCATAGAAAGTCTATGCAAATGCAGAGTTCCCCTGTTGCTTTAGTGACAGGGACAATGTTCGAAATCAAACGAGGATAATCAATGGGTAAGATGAAGGAAATGGAAAGAAGACACTGAAGTTCTTCTTTGATGAGAAGGGCAATGTGAGGGTGCATTTTCCTCAGTTTTTGTTTGATAGGTTTGGCATCGGGAATGGTTATGATATTGTGGACCACTATGGTGGGGTCAATACTGGGCATGTCTACGTAAGACCAAGAAAAAGTGTGGTTATGATTTTTAAGGAACGAAGTGATGGCTTCCTATTCAACAAAATCTAAAGATTGTACCGATCTTTAGGATGTGTGGGTCATCCTGAGTATGAATGTTGATCTCGATAGTCAATTCATTCAACATGGTTTACATCTCAGAGGGTAACGACCGATGAATATATGAGTCTTCTACACCAAGGTAGGTGAGTATGGATTCATCATCCTGACATTGAATGACATTAATTGAAGGTGTATCGTCATCAATCATTTCAGGATACAGGAAGGGAAGAGTGGAAGGGGCCTCGCCCTCACGTTGATAAGTCAGAGGCCCTAAGGAAATGGTGTTTATGAAAAAAATTAGTTAGGAGGGATAGATTCAGGATCCATCGAATCCATCGGTGAGGGTGGTGATGAATGTGGAGTGGGTGAAGGTGGAGCGGGTGAAGAAGGTGGAGAAGGGCTAGGGTCCTTAATCAGTTAAATGCAGGCCTGTTTGGTAGGAGGTTTCTGGAAGATCCGATACCACTACGGTCGTTATGTTTACGGGTGGTACATGGAATAATGGTATGGCGGCCTTGCTCGTAAAATCCAAAACCAAAACCCTTCCATGCACAATGGTGTAGGAAGGTGTGGGTGAAACAACAATTGGTAAGTGATTGGAAGTCAGTGGAAAATGGGTGGGTTTGTGATGGTGGTTCAGGTGTGTAAGTGGTAGTATCAAGTCCCCCATAGGTGAGACTAGTACAAAGATGAGGAGGACCATAAAGGAGGTGTTCTCCTATATGGTGATCGTAGCGAGGGTGTTGGTGAAGAATTCCATACTCCTATGGAGTAAGGAATGTGTTGACACTATATAGGCAGTACTCCCCCAGAGTGAGGCATTGAAAAATGCCTTCTAGGGATCAGTGGTTGGTATGTGGGTAGCTGGAATAGATGATGTGTCGGAGGTTGATGCAGAGGTGGAGTTAATGGATCGAGAGGTGATGGGTTGGTTGTGGAGGTTATGGTAGTGGTAGGAATGGAGGAGATATGTGTGGTTGAAAGTAGCGGTGATACTGGTAAGTGGAGGTGTAGGTGAAGTGGTAGTGGTTGTGGAGGTAGATGCAACTTAATGGTATGAGCACATCATTGGGTCAGTAAAGCATGTTGCATGTTTTGAAAGGTGATGGGTCAGCTAGAATGGTATAAGTGTGTCCTTCATGTTTAAACTTTACACAATGATGCAAAGTGGAAGGAACACAACCCATGACATGAATCTAGGGTCTGCCAAGCAAAATGTTATATTGGAATTCCCCCTCCAAAATGTAAAACAATTCTGGAATAGTGCGGGGGCCCATGCAAATGTGGAGGATGATGGTGCCTAGTGTAGAGGTGATAGCATCATTGAATGAATGCAACATGACATGATGTTTATGCATGCAATTGTCAGGTATGCACATTTGAGAAAATGCATGGGATGAAATGATGTTAATGCTAGTGCCCCCATCAATCATCACACATCGTACCTGTATGTCATCAATGTGGACAGAGATGAAGAGGGCTGGGTCTGGGTCATCATTTTGGTGTGGTGCAATCTCTTCCTCTGAGAAGCTAAGGGAGGCCACTTGGTGAACAAGGTGGGGCGAAGAGGAAGGTGGTAATTTTGTGAGAGAGGCTACATGATGGGGTGTGATAATGGAGGCTATGGGTGTAGGGTCATTGGGTAAAACCTCAATAGATTAAAGAACCCCCATGAGAGCTTGACGATGGAATTTTGAGGTTTATATGAGGTCATATAAGGACATTTTGAGGGGAGATTGGTGTAATTTTTTGAGCATGGTGTGATGTATGACACCATTAGAGATGGGGTACATGGGGCCACAGATAGTTATTTTAGGTATGGGTGCAAATGGTATGTTGGGTATAGGATTGGTTGGTAGGTCAGTTTCCTTTTCCTTTATCCTTCGTCTTCTGAGCACGTGTAGTGACGTGTATCATGTTGATTTGAGGGGAGTTGGAAAATGGAGAAGGTGTAGGATGAGTGGTATAATGACATGAAGGGAAAAAACCTACTGGAGGAGAAAATCCTTGTGAGGTGAGTTGGGTGCAATGACATTGGGGTGGTGGCGTGGCAAGTTCTCTGATGCGAACCATGTTAATTTCAAATCTTGGGGGTGGCTCTAGGATTGGTAAGGGTGGAGGTTGTGGTTGTTGAGTGGGGAAGTGTGGGAATAGGTGTTGGTGAAATAGGATCCTCATCAAGAAGGTCATCATCATCAAAGTTGGTTTTTGGTGGACACAATTGGATAAGGATAGTTTTCAAGGCCTTGCAGTTCTCCACATCATGCCCTAGCACATGATGGTATGCACAAATTTTAGTATCATCAAACCCTTTTGGCTTGGGTTTGAGGGGGTCATAAGGTCTGAGTGCTGGTAATGTGATGACACAAGTCTTAAGGAGGTTGGTTAAATTTTTGGCATAGGACCCCGCTAGTGGATCACAATGGGAAGTGAATGTGGGTTTGGGTGTAGGGGTGGTTGATTGTTGAGGAACAATTCTTTGGAAGAGGAGGAGGAGTCAAGCTATGGTTTTGGGTGCTGGCATGGTTTTGGGTGTTGGTCGTGTTTGTTTGGGTAGGGGTATAGTAGATGAATGGGTAGGAGGGTGTGTGGTTGTTTTGACTACCTTATTGTGGGGTAGTGGAGTTTTGTTTTTGGGTTGCACCTTCTTGGGTAAAGGTGATGTGGGTGTACGAGGTCTAGAAGGAAAAGTAGATGGAGGAAGAGGGTGAGTTACCCATGGGGATAATGGGGGTGCTGTGAAGGTAGATGATGTGGGTCGTGCTTGGGGTGTGAGAGACAGTGACTGAAGTGTAGTGGGTAGTGAAGCAATAGCTGAGGGTATTGGAGGTATGGGTGGTAAAGATACTGTAGGTGTGGGTGTAAGTCATGTTGGGTGGGTAGGTCAAAGGTAAAATTGGTTACTCAATTTTATGTACCCCCATGGGTCACTTAATATGTTAACTAACTCGAGGAACCTATGTGGACTTTTGTCCAAAAACCTGACACAAAGGAAAATCTGTCAGGGTATTAATTAATTATCTAAAGGAAATATGCCAGATAGGTCCAAAGTTTTTTCCACAAAGGGATATGTTGGAGATGTCACATGGACCTGACACAAACGAGGGAATTATGTCTTCTAGAGGTCCAAAAACCTCAAAAGGAAATATGTCCATATCACTCCAAAAACTCTGTGTCACAATTATCAATGTTAGAGAGGTTTCCCTCTCCTCAAACTGTGCAGTGGAATTTTTCCTAATGTTGAGTTGGAGGTCCAAAAATTCTTACACAAAGGGAATATGTCAGAGAGGTCCAAAAACCTGCACAAAGGAAATATGTCGGAGAGGTTCCCTAATCAACCGACACAAAGACTGTTCAGGATTCAATGCAGGAAACATGAGAATGGCATGAAAATCACACATGTCCCGATCTTGGTGGGTTCCGAAAATAAACACTGACCTGAGGAAAAGTTCTGGTTATTTGGTAGTCGGGAAAGCAATAGGGTGAAAAACTGTTGAGACAAATCTTGACTAGATTATCAATGCAAGAGGAGAGAAACCCAACTCTAGACCTACTTATGATGAATCCTTGAGAGGGCCATAAATTTCCACACCTCAGATTCACGTAAGGTTGGTACCATTTAGGAAAGCTTACAATTCAACCATTATTTGGGTTTGACTCAGGGTTCTCACCATCCACTATAAGGTGGAATTGTCCACATCTCATATGGAGGTAGGTTGGGGTACATTCTGATCATTCATCAGTCATCAGTCAAGATTTCTGTCATTTTTTTCTATAAATTTTAAGATGAGGACCCAACATCTAATCGACGCTGGACATTCCTCCAAATCGCCCCTCCCTTTCCTTTGGCACCATTGTGCCGATCATGTGGAGTCGAACTCCCAGTCTGTAGAAAACTTATGCAAATCCAGCCTCAATTTCATCTTTGTAGTGTACAGTGTTCCTACTATCTTTCAGAAAATAATTGTTTGCTGCTGATTCTCACATTCTATGTTACAACTTTGCATCCTCCTGAATCACTAAAAATTTGGTTTCTGTACATGATCTTTTACATTTGTAATGCCTTTATTTTAATGGCAAGACATGTGTTCTGATCATTCCACTAAGGAAGCATCATTTTTGTTACCCACTTTAGGTTTATTTCACCTTATATCTTCTAACGTCATCTTTTTTTGTCAAGTATTCATACATCATAGGTTTCTTAGATCTACTCCATAGGATTGCTCATGTGTGCTCATCTTAATAGAGGAATCAGGATTTCTGCCTTCTACGTCTTGGGCGAGATCTTTCCTGAATTAATCAAGGTCCGACTTTACACTTGGGAAAAGCTCCATGTTATGTAAGGTTTTTGTGTTTCAGTTTGGTGCCATTAAGTTGTGAGTAACATTCAGGGAAATGCTTGATCTACAGTGTGCCATGGGGGTAGGCTATATTTTGTGAGGAAGGAATGGGTTGTTGTGTTTTTAGTCTATGGATGGGTGAGGTTGCTTGACCATGTTGGGCAGCTGAGGTCTTAAGATAGACAGGGACAAGTGTAGGTGTGATTGGTGTGGCTAGGGTATGAGTTCTATGGGTTTGGTGCTTCTGTTTGGGTGTCAGAGTAGGTGTGGTGTTGACTGTTTGGAGGATGTAGCTAAATCTAGTTTAATAGGTGGATGAGTAAGGCTGGTGGTCAGGGTGACCCCTAAAGTGGTAATAGGTTTAGTTGAGGATGATGTTTAGGTGTGGGTTTGGGTTTAGATGTAGGTTGGGTTATGGGTAAGGGTGTGGTTTGAGCTATAACAGGTGTCATGGAAGGGGTTGTGATAGAGGTGGTTGTGTTTGGTTTGATTGGTCGAAATATTTTTGGGTAGATAGTGGAGGTATCAGCTAGGGATCTCTGCATCTGTGTTGAGACAGGAAGTAAAAGGTGCCCCCATAGTAGAGCCCTATCCACATAATCTAAGTGATCAGCCAAATGTGAGAACGAAACGTCTGTAGGTGGAGTTGGTGAGGACCTAATGGAAATTCCCATAAAATGTGTCTTAGAGATGGGGAATTGGCTAGCTTCAACTTCTGTGGGTAAGAGAGCCGAAAGTAGGTCTGTAGGATTTTGGGTAGCTGATGGAGAATGCTCGCCAAGAGGAAAAGGTATCTCAATCTAGGTCTATGATAGGTGTAGAGGAGATGATGGGAGCTCCTCTATAAGTGGAGGAATGGATAGGTGCTCCTCTGTGGGTGGAGGAGGTGGGTGGAGGAGGTAATGGGTGCTCCTCTATGGGTGGAGGAGGTACTGTGGGTAAAGGTTCTCTAAGTGGTGAAGCCAGGGGTGAGATGGTCTCAATGTTAGCGGAAAAGACCCCTCCATGTTGGTGATGAAGGAGATGAAAGGTGTTCCTCTGTTGGTGAAGGAATAGGAGAGGTTGGTTCTAACACAGAAGGAGGATTTTGGGCTAGGATATCCTCTATGGAAGGAATATGGGGTAATTGGGAGGTGATAGGTACATCATTAAAGATAGAATGAACCTCGTGGGTATGGGTATCATGAGTTGAGGTCTCACCAGTTTGATTAGATGAAGGGGCATGGTTGGGAAATGGTTTCTTGAATATGTGTAGGTTTTGGTTGGCAGGTGCATTAGGATTATCCACGGTTAACTCACCTTTCTCGAGCATTTCTTGGAATAATATTTTTAAAAGTGATGTATTTTCCATCACTATGACCCTTTACTCGATGATAGTTATAGAAATCATGTTAATTATACCATGCGGGCATAGGGTGAGCAGGGTCAAAACTAGTGTGTGGTTTTATGGGTGGAAGAGTGATGGCTCTGGAGCTTTGATAAGCTTTTATAAGACAGAAGAGTAAGGTTCCCTAATTGGGGTATATTTCCATTGCTCTTGTCTAAATTGAAAAGTTTAGACAGGTGAGAGATTAGATGAGGGGGTAGCCTGATTTGATGGATGAGCTGGGCCGGCCTTGAGTACCACTGCATTAGCGGTGCCCTTAGCTTTTGAATAATTGGTTTGTGGTTTGGAAGAAGAAGAGGTATCATTCGAATTGAATGCCGAATTCTTATTGCGTAATTGGATTTTCTTCTCTTCTATGGCCCAAATCTCTAACTTTCGTGCCATAGTGAATGCCTCATCGAATGTTTGGAAGGTTTGGACTTGCAAGGTTGGGGAGATATGTCTAGCACAATCCCATGTGAAGAACTCGATGAGTTCTATTTGTAGTAGTTGGAAGGTAAGTTGATTGATCAAGCTACGCCAGCAAGTAACAAAATCTATGATAGATTCGTCCTCATACTAATGTGTGGAATATAGATCGGTCATGGTAACCTTCTTGACAATATTGATAGAGAAATGATCCAATAAGACTTGGGCTACCTGATTGAATGAGAATATAGAGTGTCTAGGTAACCTGCTATACCAATCTAATGCAGGTCCAGTGAGGGACATGGGAAAGATTCTCAAGAGCAAGGCATCATCATGAGTGATCAGATAACACCCGTGTTTGAATGACCGCAAATGCTGCTGTGGGTCTTCTTTACTATTGAAATGATTGAATTTAGGCATTTCCCAATGCACAGGGTATGAATGGATAGGAATGGATGGGTGAATAGGCTCATTACAAATCTTGTCGTAGGTGAGAGTGTTGCAAGAGCCGGAAACTGATGCCTCTAATGTCTGCATCTTGTCCAACATCAATTTAATTAGGTCGTTGGTGGGTTGTGGTGATTGGGTGCCTCCTATAACGTGAGAAGGTTGGTTTTGGGCATACAACATGGGGGTAGCACTCTAGTGTATGGGGCTGCCATGTAGGTTGATTGAGAAAAAGGTAGTGAAACAGGGGGTACGTACCGGGAGGGAATGATAGATGACATGGGAGGTTACTGATAGTATTTATATGGGGGTGGAAGGGTTGTGGTAACCCTAGTGGTAATAGGGGCTAATGATGGTGGAATAGGAAAGGACCACGTATTCTGAAATGGGGTAGGGGTCTCTGACACTCGAGGTGGTAATGTAGCTATGGGTGTGTGTGAGACATTAGGGGCAGAATGAGGTTGTGTTTGGGGTAGTTATCACAGGGTATGGTGAATATAACGGGTTGCCATAGAGGTAGAAGATGTGGCAGTTATAGCGGGTATAGGACGTAGCTGCGAAATAACTAGAGGTAAGGTAGATGCGGGCAGAATGGATCCAGATGGGGCTGATGTGAGAGTGGGAGATGAGAGTCAAGGGGATAGATATGGGCATGCCATATATCAACTGACCCGAGGCATCTCGAGTGGACGAGTGGGAAAGGTAAAACTGCAAGGCGATAGGGTTTTGGTCAAGGATTCATGCGAACTCCTCATCTTCGGTAGCGATAGTAATAGGCTAGATGGGATCCATGGCTGGTGATAAAATGGAAGGTGGTGAAGGACTAGGTGGGAGTGGTTGAAAAATGGCATGAAATACGAGTGTGCTTGCTTGTCTTCGGGTTAGCACCATGTGAACTAGTACTGATCACATAGGGCTACTTCTCTGTAAATGGCACAGAGAACAACAAGAATAGGTGAATCTGGTGGAAAAAAGTGGATTAGGTACAAAATGGTGGTTGGAATGTGAAACAGGCTAATCGATGCCGGTTAGGGAAAACCGACGCCGGTCTAGGGTAACCACTACCGGTCACTGTAGAAAATGGATAGTGAGTGAAAAATAAGGTAGAAGGTGAAATCTGATAGGTATGCCAAATATGATGATGTTTATAATGTCAATGGGTATGATGGTAGTGACAGGGAGTGTGAAAAGTGGAAGAAAATGTATAAAATTTCCTTTTGAGTAGGTTAGCAAAAGGACCTAGAACCGATGTCGGTTAGGTATAACTGACAATGGCAGTCAGAGGTAACCGATGATGGTTACTGTGAAATTAAAATAGTGATGAAAGAAAAGTGGCTGTGAATTAAAGTATGGTGTGGAATCAGACCTAGAATTCAGAGAATGACGGTGGTATGGACAAACACACTCAGGTGAAGCCAGAATACACCAGCTATGATGAGGAGCATGGAAGGATGAACAAAAAAAAAGTGAAGAGCATGATCTCTCACCTCAAAATGCAAGCCAAGTAGAAATACTAAGAAAAATGCGATCCTAGGAGTGCCCTTTCTATTATGTTTGTTTAGCTTATGCTATTTGGGGATTGACACATGAATTGTGAAATAGAGTTATTTAGTGAGGATGGCTTCTTACAAAGAAGGAGATCTAAAAGGTGAGGTTTTAGGTATGTTATGGTGGGGGCGGGCTTTGCTCTAAAGTATGACTCGACAGAGTAGCGAGCTGGGTGCCCACTGTACTATGATCATGTGATCACCTACAACTTCTTCCAAGTAGGATGTTGTTTAAGAATGTATGTATTTTGAATTTTTGTGAGGTTTGGTAAGACTTAGAGAGAGAGAAAAGGATAGAAGTGCTTTTCTATGATTCATTTTTCAACCATCAGCTAGGCATGACTTCCAATGTATAGGTTGCCCTTAATTAATGTGAGCTAACACAATAAATAAGAAAGGAATGCACTTATTTTTAAACCCAAATCGAAAATGTGAAATTGGATGACACTGTAACACCCTAAACCATTTTTACTTCCTCCTGAGAATTCAAGTGTTGATATATGATTTCTTCTATATAAGGACATGTTCCTTTGGTTTGTGAAGTCATGCTTGATATGGATTGTATCTTCTTTGCTCTTGAAGATCTTTGACTGAGCCAGAATATGCTTGGACTCTTTTGTTTCTTTCATTCTTCACACTTGAGTTCAATTTGATTCCAGATGAATTGTGGATTTATCCATCTTTATGACTCAGCCTTGCATCAGTTGCATTGATCAAAGGAATATTTTAAGCTTATTCAGGATGAAAAAATTTTATTGACCTTACGAAAGTTACAAGGTCTGAATGAGTTTGAATGATCAATCCCGGAGTTTAACTCAGGTTATTCATGATAAATGGACTTTGGTTACAGATATCATAGCATCAGGAAGGCCTAGACCTTAAGCCAGGTATGATGTTCATGTGTATACCATAAGCTTAATTTAGTTATGCCAAATAGAATCCATTACAAGAATGATTAACCCTGTATGGACTCTAACTTTGAGTGGTCCTATTTTGGAGACCTAGATTTATTTCGTTAAGGTTAATAACCTTAACCTAGATTATAACCTATTGGTTAAAACAATTTCTAATCCAACCTAGCCCTAAACTATAAGCTTAATGCTCCCAAGAGTTAACTACACCTAGCGCTATGGAAGTAAGACTAATGTATTACCTTATGATCTAACCTATGTTTCTAACCTATATTAACTAATGATAAGAATGGAGGGGGACCTATGAAGGGTCATGAGTCATGGGTGGGGGTTTCCATGGCATTTATGAGGGTGGATAAGGTTGAGGACTTGGAATGCTGTCAGGTTTGGTGGAGGTTGCAAATGGCTAATGTAACCCGACGTGGCAGTATCACCAAGTATGGGAATGGTTGTTTGTTTTCTTTTGGTGATCACCAATTTTGGTAGCCGGTGGCAATGGAAAATAGGCAGGAGGGTGGAAGTTAATGCAATTAATGAACTTCGGTTCCAGAGTGCGGATTGCTTGGGAAGGCATGCAAATGGAATATTGTTTGGTTGTTTGGTTTTCCATGCATTCTGTTTTTTTCTCTGCTTGAGCACTGGTTATTCGAACCAATCGTCTACTCTGTGTTGCATGGCAACTTTGAGAATTTCTAGCTTCCTTATCTATTGGGGAAAGTTTATAAGGCATGAAGGTAATAATTTATTGTTGTTTAATCTATCGTGGAAGAAGAAGAGAAGGTGCGAGCACATTCAGAGGTCTTCTTCGAATTTTTAAGCGACACTATCAGGCATGATAGGCCCTAACTTTTAAAAATATTTCTTTCCTTCAAATGCTTTCATTAGAACAACTATGTTCAGATGATTTCTTTTGTACAGTTTGTTTGACTGGAAGAAATGTATTGGTTTTCTTCTTCTCTTTTTGATTTGGGAATCCCTAGTTATGTGAAGACCCTGTTGAAGTCCTAGCAGTGTTTTCTTATGAATTCAACTTCTGTTGAAGTCCTTGCTGTGTTAGCATGTTGGTTCAACTTCTGTTGAAGTCCTTTTTGTGTTTACATGTTGGTTCGACTTCTGTTGAAGTCCTTGATGTGTTTGTATGTTGATTTGACTTCTGTTGAAGTCCTTGCTGTGTTTACATGTTGATGCAACTTATGTTGAAATCCTTACTGTGTTTACATAAGGGTGAACTTCTGTATATGTTGTTACCTAGTCTCTTGTTCGACTGAGGTAATGAGTTCCTAACTGTACCATGTTAGACGATTGCGTTGGATGATTTCATGTTTGAAGAATGACATGGAAAGAAATTTTGTGTCTAATTTGGTTGGTTTATTGATTATTGCTTGGTCGCAAGAGCTCTTTTATTGCTTGATAGATTCAGGTCATTATATAATTGAATTGTGATGAAACTGTAGTTCCTTCTTTTGAGCTCGACTAATTTAGTCGCATGCGTAAGATGTATGTTATATTTGAGCCTGCACCTCCTTGAAAAGGGTCTGGATGGTCAATGATTATAGGTTCTGTATGAGATGAAATATTAGTGTAGTTTTTGTTTTCTTTACGACCTTGCTTGGTTAATGGGAACACAACTTGACCGAGAGAAATCTTGCTTTGAGGAACTCTGATTCTTAATAACGTGTGGGTAATCCTAGATCTGCATGGATGAAAATCAGGTTTGTATTTGGAAGGGATGGGATTGGGTTGATTCGCATGTAGTGACCTTGAAATCTAACATTAGAAATAATCTAGTGATACTGGAAGTGCTATTTGTTTAGTATCCTTGAAACACAAATAAAAATTATCCCCTGTAACGATTGGAAATATATAGTGTTACCTATCAGTAAGTAATAATAGTGGGTACCCTAACTCGTAGTCTAGAATGATTCGAGTCCTGGGTGAAGGGAAGACTGTTTTATTTGGACCATGATTGAATACAGATATCGTACGCATATGTATTTTCGTTTATAGCAATCTGTGTCTTTGTTAATGTGCAATTGTAAGACCGTTGGAATCTGAGGTTGACCTTTTTAAAACAGTTCTATCAGATTGGAGCTAATGGTAAACTTGGGTGTTGATTTTCTTGCTTTCTCTTCTTCTTTAATTGAATTTAAGATTGAATGTATATGCATTACTCCTGGGAAGTTGGTACAGTCCTGAACATGTTTGGAATGGAGATCTGAATGCCTCTGTTTCTTTCTCCTAAGCTGTAAAGTATATGTTGATATATGACTTTTGGAATAAGAAAATATTCTCTCCCTTGTCTAGAAATTATGAGTGCTCTCTTCTTTTGTATCTTTATGTGAATTCTACGGTACGGGTATAAGAAGAATAGATTGTTAAAATTGTAAGGAGAAATTGGTAAGTACTGACTCTTGACCGGAGTCTTCTTCTTTATTGACGGTTATATTATTTTCCTATTTGAGTTGTTCGGTTATCCACTTTTATAAAAATAGTATTGTAGTAGAAGTTGGTATACTTGTCAATATCATTGAAATAATGCTATGAATATAAAGGAATCCCGTCAGTTGAGCTTGATGGATGTTATAATCTGCCTTTGCTTGAATTGTTAAATACACACCTGTTGGATACACAAACTAATAGGAATTCATTCTTGAAAGGAGTAATTTGTTTAATTATTACTGTCCTTGGTTTTCAGATGGATGGATGTTTGGATTCATTTTGTTCTTCTTAGTCTCTAATATATATGATGAATCATCTAAAAAATATTTAGGTTTTAACTGGAAGCTATAATATGAGTCATGCGTTAAAGTCATATTAGAATTGTAGAAAGATGATTAGCCTGATTCATGTTTAAGGATTTGAAGAAATGATTTCATTTAAACAGGTTGTTTAATGAGAACAATTGGTGGAATGCAATTGTTGTAAGAATTAGTGCTTATCATGTTCAGTTGACTGAACTGACCTATGCTAGCAATTTTTGCAGATGGACATCATAAGTGGTAAAGGCACGCAGATCTGATATGATGCTCAGATTGTTTAATCTGGTTTTTATGATGAATTTCAACTTGATTGTCTCAAATTGTATTATAGGAAGAAAGATATTCTTTCGATGTTGATTATTGTATCAAATGTGCCGAAGTGCATAAGTTGTAAATGTATGGTCTGGAAATGAATGAAATGGGGAGATTGTTACTTATGTGGCTACATTTTTATTTGATGGATTGAAATTCTTAGGTCTGATTAAATGTAAGTGCATTTTTAATATTGTATACCATGGGAGTTATTTGGATTCTCTAAGTACGCCTTGTAAAAATTATGTGACCGAATACTTCGTGAATGAATAGTAATTCTTTTATGTTATGAATAAGGCTAAACTAGAAATTAGTCCACTGCCTTTCGAGAAGTTAAGGTTAAACTACACCCTAATAGGTAGCTAAAACGGGAAGAGTAATATATTACTCCTTATCCATGATCTAAGTCAAGACAACGTAATTGATGGTTTTAAATCACTATATCTTAATAACAATAAGTAAGATATATTTCAGTCTTGGGAGCTGATATAAACCCATAGGGGTTTAGTTAGATTCCTTATGAGAGGACTTAGGGCTATTTCCCAATTATGTAGAATAAGAATATTGGGAACCAATGATCTTCTAGATGAGATCTCAAATCTTATTAAACTTCTCTCTGTGAAATTGAACTTAATTGCGTAAGGTAACTCAAAGGTGTGGAACCCAGGGGTTGGGAAAAGACTACCTAGTTAGGAGAGTCTTAAATTTAATTTCAACTCAAGTAACTCCTTGAAGTTATGTAAATCTTTCTGAGGTGGTTTTGTAGGATGTCGACACATGTCAACCGTAGGGTTGTACCTTCGAGAAGATTAGGATCTTCTCGAGGATACAACAAAGCAGGTGACCTATGGCGACACCCTTTGCATTGATCATTAAGATTTACACCTTAAACTCGAACAAGTTTTTACTCTGGGACTGGTTAAGACCATGGTCATGTTATGAGGCTGCCCTTGGAGACTCGGGGTACCTTAACACACATGGTTAACTATGGTTGACCCAGTATGTCAGCTTACCCTAGTCCTCAAGAGCATCCTTATAACGTGTGTCATGTTATTAATCTGTTCCTGAGTGAATGACTTGGGATAGGGGAGGCTGACAGAAGTCAGTATAAGACATTCTATTTAACATTGGAGTTGGGTGAAGGATGTATTCCAGATTGACGAGTATGCCATCAAGGAATATGAGACATGAACAGTATGTTTCAAATCTTTGGCCAAAGTATTGCAAGCTGCTGATTGTGTTGTCCTATGTCACCTAGTTTGAGGGATGTGATGCCGATGAATAATGGTAACAATTATTCAGATAGGTTCCTTGGATAGAGCATTCTGAAATCCCAGATTAGGGAAGAGAACCGTAAGAGTGAAGTGTTAAAATAAAAATGCCAACTCTATGATACTCATGAATAGATCGGTAGATCACCAAGTCATGGAATGAATAGATCGGTGGTACACCGAGTCATTACAGCTGCATATGATTATCTGTTATAAGAATGATTGTTATGATCTGCGAGTTCTAAATTATGTATTTAGAACTAGGAAGCACTTATCAAAAAAAAATCTTGTTCTAATGTACTAAAACGGGAATGTTACATCTTTGTATCAGAGCTGAAGGTTACAACTCTTGGACCTATTGTGTCCATAATCTGATAAAAACCTGAATTTTCTTGTAACAGAAAATGGTTAGAATAAGAGGGAACATTGAGAATAATGCTCCACCAAAGGGAGGGGCGGCAACAACCTAAAAACTTGATGAGATCCTTGCTGCCCTATTAGACACAAGAGATCGTTTGGATGTACTTAAACAGAAAGTAATGGGAAATGAGGAGGATGATGAAGATGGTAACCACAATCAGCTACCTCCTGAGGAAAACCCTGATATGGGTGTTGATAATAACACTGGAAATGTACCTGTCCAACTAGAAAACAAAAAGGCCAGGTTGGCAGCAGAACTCACTAATGATATAAAAAGGATAAGTCCACCTAAATATGATGGCACCGCATTAGGAGATGGATCTGAGAACTAGCTCAATGAGATGGAGAAGTAATTTGCAATAAGAAACTTCTTAGAGGAAACCAAAGCTATTTGGGGATCCTATCAGCTTTCCCACGAAGCATCTTCGTGGTGGGACAGCCGTAAAGCTGAGCTAAATATTGATGAGACCAATATCACTTGGGATCAATTTAAAGGCTATTTTAGGCAACGTTGGCTACCAAAACTTTTTTATGATCAGAAAGTGACAGAATTCCATAACTTAGCTCAAGGAAAGCTAGCAGTAACTAAATACTGGGAGCGGTTTATGAAACTCCTCAAGTATGTACCGTAGTATCAAACTGACGAGAATTTCAGAATACAGAAATTCATCATGGGACTAAATCCTGTGATAGGAGGAGAGGTCGATGTTCACAGCCCAACCACTATGGAAGGGGTTGTTGAAAAATCCATAAGGCAAGAATAGAAATTAAAGGCTATTTCTGCTCATAAAGAGGAAGTGCGGAAAAATATTGTAAACCCTTCTTAAACTTCACTTGCAGCCAAGAAGGGGCCATGGAAAAAGTTTGGAAACAGAAGTAAGTTTCCAGTGGATAATAATAAGAAAACGACAGTGAATAAGCTTTCTGGAAATATAAGGGATAGTTTTGCCAAAAATTATAACAATGGGCAGAAGCCCTATGGAGGACAACGTGATAATTTTAAGGCTGGAAGTAATTTTGAGCTTAAAAAGGGACCTGTAAGAGACTGCTATAATTGTGGCAAAGATCACTATGCAAATAAGTGCCCTTTGAAGAAGGATGATCGTAATCAACAGCATAAGATACATGCTATAGTAGCAAAAAAGCAAGTTGAAAAGCAAGTAACACCTATAGAAGTTCCGGGTAAGTTATTTGGCATACCTGTCACTATTCTTTTTGATACAGGAGCTACTGAATGTTTTATTTCTAGTAAAATTACTTCTAAACTTAAAAGAAAAGTTGGAAAAATGGATAAATCTTGGGCTGTACAGTATGGTAATAACTCTGTTCATACAATGAGTATGTGTCTTTTTGGGGTAGTCCTTGACTTACCTAACTTTTCCACGGAAGTTGACCTCTATGTTACACCTTTGGGATCCTATGACATTGTTATCGGTGTCAATTGGTTAGCTGACCATAAAGAAAAAGTAGACTGCTTTGAAAAGAATATAAGATGTTTAGATGATCGGCTGAAAGCAACAGAGATTCAAGGTGTGAAACGGGAAATTTTAGTTAGGAAACTGTTAGCTATGCAACTTAAAAAGGCTAAAAACAAAGGATGTACCTTATATGCAGTAAAGATATCTGAATTTTTAGAAGAAGATGGTGATTCCATGAAATGATTCCCACTGTTGAAAAGTTTCAAGGATGTATTTCTAGAGGAATTAATAGGTTTACCACCCAATAGGGAATTTGATTTCACCATTGAAATCAAACCAGGGATGGAACCTATTTCTAAGGCACCTTATCGGATGAATACTATAGAGTTAGTCGAGCTTAAGGCACAATTGCAAGAACTTTTGTCTAAGGGTTTGATTAGACCAAGTGTTTCACCTTGGGGAGTGCCAGTAATATTTGTAAAAAAGAAAGATGGAACACTTAGACTATGTATTGATTATCAGATGTTGAACAAAGAAACAATTAAGAATAGATACCCACTTCCAAGGATTGACAATCTATTTGATCAGATGCGTGGAGCAACGGTTTATTCCAAGATAGATCTTTGATTTGGTTATCATCAACTAAGGATTAAAGAAGAAGATATTCATAAAACAACTTTTCAAACCAGGTACGGACATTATGAATTCACGGTTCTACCCTTTGGATTAACTAATGCACCTGCAACTTTTATGAACTTAATGAATAATATATTTCAAGAATATTTGGACAAGTTTGTGCTTGTATTCTTGGACGATATTCTCATATATTCTAAAAGTATCGAAGAGCACAATGAGCATTTAAGGATAGTTTTGGAAATTTTGAGAAAAAGAAAGTTATACGGTAAGTTATCCAAATGTCCTTTCTTTGATACTGAAGTTCACTATTTGGGTCATTTCATTAGTAAAGAAGGAATTGCTGTGGATCCTTCCAAAATAGTGGCAATAACTGAGTGGCCTGCACCAAAGAATGTACACAAAGTAAGAAGCTTCGTGGGCCTTGCTGGTTATTATAGAAAATTTGTAAAGAATTTTTCTAAAGTGGCTGCACCGATAACTTCGTTACAGAAGAAGGATAGGAAATTTATTTGGAATGATAAGTGTGAAACTACTTTTAAAAGTTTGAAAATCCAGTTGACTTCAGCACCTATTTTAGCTGTACCGGACCCTAATGGAAACTTTACTGTTGTAAAGGATGCTTCTGGGGAAGGTTTTGGAGGTGTTTTGTTACAAAATGATCAAGTCATAGCATATGAAATTAGAAAAATTAAGTTACATGAGCTGAATTATGCCCCTCATGATTTAGAGCTTGCTGCAATTGTTCATGTGCTTCAAGTATGGAGACACTATTTACTTGGGAAACCTTTTGAGTTGAAAACTGATCATTTAGGGCTGAAATATATTTTCACTCAGCCTAACCTAAATGCAAGACCGTGAAGGTGGTTAAAGTTTTTATCTCAATATGATTTTGATATTAGTTACATCAAAGGAAAAAAGAATAGAGTAGCAGATGCTCTAAGTCGTAGGAAGCACATTTCTGCTCTTATAACATTAAGAACTCAGTTTAAAGATGAGGTAAAAAGTGCTTCAAAATCTGATATATACTTTCAGCAAGTAAAAGTAGCACTTGCTGCAGAACCAAAAGATGAAAGGTCTAAAGGTTTTCATTTTGATAATGAAGGAATCTTACGTTATGAAAACAGGGTATATGTACCTTTGCTAAATGATTTGAGAAAGAAATTGTTAGTTGAATTTCATAATTCACCCTTTTCTGGACACCTGGGTATTACTAAAATGCTCGCTGATCTAAAACAACAATACTTATGGAAAGGAATGAAAAAGGATGTTATTGATTTTGCTAACTCTTAGAACGAAACTAAACTTCAGTTCTGCATATCACTCGAAAACGGATGGACAAACTGAGAGAGTAAATCAGGTGTTGGAAGATATGTTATGAATGTATTGCATGGATCAACAGTATAAATGGGAAGAGTATCTCCCATTAGTTGAGTTTGCATACAATAACACATATCACTCTTCTCTTAAAATGGCACCTTTTGAGGCACTTTATGGAAGAAAGTGTAGAACCCCTGTTAGTTGGGATAGTATTGAGGATAGAGTGGTAATTGGGCCATAAATCCTCACTGAAATGGAACAATAAGTTAAGATGATTTGTGAACAATTGAAAGAAGCAACAGATAGGCAGAAGAGCTATGCTGACCTAAAGCAGGTTGATCGAAAGTTTGAACTTGGTGAAAAGGTTTTTCTTCATGTTAAACCCAGAAAGAGTTCTATAAATTTTGGCAAGGCTGCCAAGTTGTCACCTCGTTATGTGGGAACTTTTGAAATTGTCGAAATAATCAATCCTGTAGCTTACCGATTAGCATTACCACCTACTTTGTCTCGCATGCATGATGTTTTCCATATTTATTTGCTTAAGAAATACGTTTAAGACTTGTCACATGTTTTAAATTGGAATTCCTTGCAGGTCCAAGACCCAGGAATAATCATGGTTAAACCCACACAAGTGCTGGAAACTCACCAATTGCATTTGAGAAATCGTGAAATACAGCAATGTAAGGTCCAGTGGGACCATTTTAATGAAGAAAGTGCAACTTTGGAAAATCTGCAAGAGATAAAAATTGCTTTTCCCTTTCTTTTTGAACAGAATGGAATCAGTTGATAATTTTTTTTTGTTATTTTTATGAACTTATCTTTTTCATGTCTTTATGTAAGCCAGCTTGGAGGCAAACATTATTCAGGTTGAATAAATTGTATCATGAAATTGATTTATGAAATAATTCATGTTGGAATTGGTCTTTTGTATTGTGAACTAATAAATTGATTGACTTGCAGGTAAATCAAAAGATGTAATCACCGGGGAGATGAATCTTTTAGGAGGGAAGCATGTAACACCCTAAACCGTTGTTACTTCCTCTTGAGTATTCAAGTGTTGATATATGATTTCTTCTATATAAGGACATGTTCCTTTGGTTTGTGAAGTCATGCTTGATATGGATTGTATCTTCTTTGCTCTTGAAGATCTTTGACTGAGCCAAAATATGCTTGGACTCTTTTTTTTCTTTCATTCTTCGCACTTGAGTTCAATTTGATTCCGGATGAATTGTGGATTTATCCATCTTTATGACTCAGCCTTGCATCAGTTGCATTGATCCAAGGAATGTTTTAAGCTTATTCAGGATGAACAAAATTTATTGACCTTACGAAAGTTACAAGGTCTGAATGAGTTTGAATGATCAATCCCAGAGTTTAACTCAGGCTGTTCACGATAAATGGACTTTGGTTACAGATATCGAAACATCAGGAAGGCCTAGACCTTAAGCCAGGTATGATGTTCTTGTGTATACCGTAAGCTTAATTTAGTTATGCCAAATAGAATCCATTACAGGAATGATTAACCCTGTATGGACTCTAACTTTGAGTGGTCCTATTTTGGAGACCTAGATTTATTTCGTTAAGGTTAATAATCTTAACCTAAACTATCACCTATTGGTTAAAACAATTGCTAATCTAACCTAGCCCTAAACTATAAGCTTAATGCTCCTAAGAGTTAACTACACCTAGCGCTATGGAAGTAAGACTAATGTCTTACCCTATGATCTAACCTATTTTTCGAACCTATCTTAACTAATGATAAGAATGGAGGGGGACCTATAAAGGGTCGTGAGTCATGGGTGGGGGTTTCCATGGCATTTATAAGGGTGGATAAGGTTGAGGGGCTTGGAATGCTATCAAGTTTGGAGGAGGTTACAAATGGCTAATGTAACCTGACGTGGAAGTATCACTAAGTATGGGAATGGTTGTTTGTTTTCTTTTGGCGATCACCAATTTTGGTGGTTGGTGGCAATGGAGAATAGGCAGGAGGGTGGAAGTTAATGTAATTAATGAACTTCAGTTCCTGAGTGCGGATTGCTTGGGAAGGCATGCAAATGGAATATTTTTTGGTTGTTTGGTTTTCCATGCATTCCATTTTTTGCTCTGCTTGAGCACTCGTTCTTCGAACCAATCGTCTACTCTGTGTTGCATGGCAACTTTGAGAATTTCTAGCTTCCTTCTCTGTCAGGGAAAGTTTATAAGGCATGAAGGTAACAATTTATTGTTTTTTAATCTATCATGGAAGAAGAAGAGAAGGTGCGAGCACATTCAGAGGTCTTCTTCGAATTTTTAAGCGACACTATCAGGCATGATAGGCCCTAACTTTTAAAAATATTTCTTTCCTTCAAATGCTTTCATTAGAACAACTCTGTTCAGATGATTTCTTTTGTACAGTTGGTTTGACTAGAAGCAATGTATTGGTTTTCTTCTTCTCTTATTGATTTGGGAATCCCTAGTTATGCGAAGACTCCGTTGAAGTCCTAGCAGTGTTTTCTTATGAATTCAACTTCTGTTGAAGTCCTTGCTGTGTTAGCATGTTGGTTCGACTTCTGTTGAAGTCCTTGCTGTGTTTGCATGTTGATTTGACTTCTGTTGAAGTCCTTGCAGTGTTTTCTTATGAATTCGACTTCAGTTGAAGTACTTGCTGTGTTTACATGTTGATGCGACTTCTGTTGAAATACTTGTTGTGTTTACATAAGGGTCGACTTCTGTATATGTTGTTACCTAGTCTCTTATTCAACTGAGGTAATGAGTTCCTAACTGTACCATGTTAGACGATTGCGTTGGATGATTTCATGTTTGAAGAATGACATGGAAAGAATTGTTGTATCTAATTTGGTTGGTTTATTGATTATTACTTGGTCGCAAGAGCTCTTTTATTGCTTGATAGATTCAGGTGATTATATAATTGAATTGTGATGAAACTGTAGTTCCTTCTTTTGAGCTTGACTAATTTAGTCGCATGCGTAAGATGTATGTTATATTTGAGCCTGCACCTCTATAAAAAGGGTCTGGATGGTCAATGATTATAGGTTTTGTATGAGATGAAATATTAATGTAGTTTTTTTTTCTTTACGACCTTTCTTGGTTAATGGGAACACAGCCTGACCGAGAGAAATCTTGCTTTGAGGAACTCTGATTCTTAATAACGTGTGGGTAATCCTAGATCTGCATGGATGGAAATCAGGTTTGTATTTGGAAGGGATGGGATTGTGTTGATTAACATGTAGTAACCTTGAAATCTAACATTAGAAATAATCTAGTGATACTGGAAGTGCTATTTGTTTAGTATCCTTGAAACACAATTACAAATTATCTACTGTAACGATTGGAAATATATAGTGTTACCTATCAGTAAGTAATAATAGTGGATACCCTAACTCGTAGTCTAGAATGATTCAAGTCCTAGATGAAGGGAAGACTGTTTTATTTGGACCATGATTGAATACGGATATCGTACGCATATGTATTTTCGTTTATAGCAATCTGTGTCTTTGTTAATGTGCAATTGTAAGACCGTTGGAATCTGAGGTTGACCTTTTTAAAACAGTTCTATCAGATTGGAGCTAATGGTAAACTTGGGTGTTGATTTTCTTGCTTTCTCTTCTTCTTTAATTGAATTTAAGATTGAATGTATATGCATTACTCCTGGGAAGTTGGTATAGTCCTGAACATGTTTGGAATGGAGATCTGAATGCCTCTGTTTCTTTCTCCTAAGCTGTAAAGTATATGTTGATATAACTTTTGGAATAAGAAAATATTCCCTCCCTTGTCTGGAAATTATGAGTGCTCTCTTCTTTTGTATCTTTATGTGAATTCTACGATACGGGTATAAGAAGAATAGATTGTTAAAATTGTAAGGAGAAACTGGTAAGTACTGACTCTTGATCGGAGTCTTCTTCTTTATTGATGGTTATATTATTTTCCTGTTTGAGTTGTTCGGTTATCCACTTTTATAAAATTAGTATTGTAGTAGAAGTTGGTATACTTGTCAATATCATTGAAATAATGCTACGAATATAAAGGAATCCTGTCAGTTGAGCTTGCTGGATGTTATAATCTACCTTTGCTTGAATTGTTAAATACACACCTGTTGGGTACACGAACTAATAGGAATTCATTCTTGAATGGAGTAATTTGTTGCATTATTACTGTCCTTGGATGGATGTTTGGATTCATTTTGTTCTTCTTAGTCTCTAATATATATGACGAATCATCTGAAAAATATTTAGGTTTAACTGGAAGCTATAATATGAGTCATGCGTTAAAGTCATATTAGAATTGTAGAAAGATGATTAGCCTGATTCATGTTTAAGGATTTGAAGAAATGATTTCATTTAAACAGGTTGTTTAATGAGAACAATTGGTGGAATGCAATTTTTTTAGAATTAGTGCTTATCATGCTCAGTTCACTGAACTAACCTGTGCTAGCAATTTTTGCAGATGGACATCGTAAGTGGTAAAGGCACACAGATCTGATATGATGCTGAGATTGTTTAATCTGGTTTTTATGATGAATTTCAACTTGATTGTCTCAAATTGTATTATAGGAAGAAAGATATTCTTTCGATGTTGATTATTGTATCAAATGTGCTGAAGTGCATAAGTTGTAAATGTATGGTCTAGAAATGAATGAAATGGGGAGATTGTTCCTTATGTGGCTGCATTTTTATTTGTTGGATTGAACTTCTTAGGTCTGATTAAATGTAAGTGAATTTTTAATATTGTATACCATGGGAGTTATTTGGATTCTCTAAGTAGGCCTTGTAAAAATTATGTGACCGAATACTTCGTGAATGAATAGTAGTTCGTTTATGTTATGAATAAGGCTAAACTGGAAATTAGTCCACTACCTTTCGAGAAGTTAAGGTTAAACTACACCCTAATAGGTAGCTAAAACAGGAAGAGTAATCCATTACTCCTTATCCATGATCTAAGTCAAGACAACGTAATTGATGGTTTTAAATCACTATATCTTAATAACAATAAGTAAGATATATTGGACAGAGCATTCTGAAATCTCAAATTAGGGAAGAGAACCGCAAGAGTGAAGTGTTAAAATAAAAATGCCAACTCTATGATACTCATGAATAGATCGGTAGATCACCGAGTCATGGAATGAATAGATTGGTGGTACACCGAGTCATTACAGCTGCATATGGTTATCTGTTATAAGAATGATTGTTATGATCTGCGAGTTCTAAATTATGTATTTAGAACTAGGAAGCACTTATCAAAAAAAAAAGTTCTTGTTCTAATGTACTAAAATGGGAATGTTACAGACACAATAAGATGAAGAGGAAGAGGGATGCTCTTTCAATAAAATGCAGAAAACATGAAGAAATGGTTCTTTTTAATTACACCAAAAGAAAGAGTTTCCTTTAGAGAAAATAGAAAGAGGAGGTGGATTACCAAAGAAGAAAATTAGTGTGTACGCTTTTCAGAAGGGAAACAAACCCACTATTTTTTCCTAGGAATGAATGAAATGCAAGTAACCCCGAGTGGGTCCCACCTGGTGTGCCAAAATGTTTCACCTGATTCTTAGATCGTTTCTTTGAAGCATTGACAAAACAGATAGGGTAACGGACGTAGGAGGAATACCTATTCAAATGTTGGTTGATAGGTTTTTGTGTGTGTATGACTTCCGAATCCATAGCTGATCATGAGAGCTTCCTTTTGGCTAGGAGGAAGTACTTGTAATGCAAAGCAAGACCACCAAAAGGAATTAAACAATATGGGCAGTGAACTTCCTAGTGTATGCTAGATCTGGGAAGTGTGATACTTCCTAGATGGCTATTGGTCTACTGTTTTAAATAATTTAATGCTGTAAACAAAGTAAATCCTATTGTATTTTGAAATGATTTAGGTATCTCACCTAAAAACACAATAAGAAATAGATCTAATCTAACAGGCTAAGCTAGAATAGAATCCAAAGGTCAAATGGTTGGTTCTGGGTTTTGCAGGTTTGACAGAGGTCTCGGGTAGATCGCAAGTGAGTGAGGGTAAGATGAGATTAGGTGGGTAGGTATCTATTCTAGTCTGTGTGGGTAAATACAGAGACCGGTGTCAGTCAGGGGTGACCGACAATGATTAGGTGTGGCCGGTGCCAGTTACTATGAGATCTAGAAATATCACAAAACAAGCTTTTGGTCTCCTTTGTGATTACACAAAGGAATTTGGTGGGTCGAGAGGAGGTATTGGATGACTGGAGTAGGCTTTGGTGAGGTTTTAATGGGTATATAGAGGTGAAAATGCTGGATAAGGTCAATAGGGGCAAAGTAAACAATAGATGATAAAGTGATGATAAAATGAAATAAACCAGGAAGGTATGATGTTATACTTACTTGGATTCCATTCCTAAATGCCTGTGTGTGAGGGATGGGGGTGCTGATGAGGGGTTTCAAGGGTACAAATGATCACCAGCTGAAAGAAATCTTCTACATGGGATGCATGTACACTCCTCTTTGCTTGGATAGATCAGATCATGGCTGGGATGACTGTACAGGAGAAGATGCTCAATCCCCTTCCTTGTGTGTGGGTTTTTGCTGGAATTTACTCTCTGAAGATGCGTTATCTCTCTGAGATGTGTTCTTGCTCATCAACCTTATCTCAATTTTTTTCCAACCTTTTGCCAACTTGCTTCTAACCTTGAGAATAAGGTTGTTTTGGGGTTAAAAGGGGTAACTGTAGGTAGTCTGGATTAACTATCGACAGTTAGGGGTAATCGACGTCAGTCAAGGAGAGATTTCCTAGGTTTAATAAACTAGGTAGATCCTCCTAATTTCCTTGGATCTCATGTCTTTATCCCGCGGGTTAGACTGGGAGCTTCTTGTGTGCATGTGGGGATGTGGTTAGAGGGAATGTAGGCATTGATTTTAGGGTTTAGGTAAGTCTTAGTTAGTTATGGCAACTTACTAAGAATAGGTCTTAGGTTGAGTTGGCTTGGTGAGGTGTCTAATTGAACTGTATGTGTGGATATTATTTAAATAGTAAATATAGTGAGGATAATGAATTAATTTAATTTAATTAATTAAATTAATATTAGTGGGGTGAAGAGGGTCATGGCTAGGTAAATGTAATAAAGGGTGCTTATTGGTCAAGGTACGAAAGGGGAGTGTGACCTGATTTTAGTGTCTACACTGATCTATCATCATTTCATGTAGTACCCCCATTAATGAGTGGGGAAATCTCCCTCCCTCTGCATCTAGCAATGAAAAACAACATATTGTCTCCATCAATAAAACAACGAACCTCATCTCCTCTGTATGGGCCTGATACATCCCTCCGTAACTCAGACTGGCACTATGGAATGTCATGTCTACCAGTACCTCTCCAAAAATTATCAGCATCAACTCATCCAAGGCCTCAAAGGAGATTGAGTACACCTGTATCCCCAGTATCGGTAGCCGCAAGATCCTAAACACGTCCTCCAGGGTGACTGTGATCTCACTTGTCAGTAGGTAGAATGTGTTGGTCGCTGAATCCCATATATTGATGAGAGTGACCATCTGACTCGGTTGCCAGACTGCATGCCAATAGCACTAGACCCAACTCAGGCCCACCTCCTCCACATGCTACCACTCCTTAGCTGTTGCCCCACCTCACACTCTCAAGAGAAGGGGTGGCACCTTGTCTCTCATCTGCAGCTGATCTCTCCCCTGCATCCAATACAAACATCAAATTAATCCACCTTCATCATACCCATACTCACCGACAATCATTTCCCCATACCCATTTCCCCCCGCATACACTAGGTTTTTCACCAATGCACCCTATTATACCCTTCCCTATCTCACCCACTCGACCTAGGGCCCTTTCGGCCCCTTTTTTCTCCAAAACCAAACTGGTTCCGGTTAGCTCTAACTAACCCTGGTCACCCATAAACAGACATCAGTCACCTGTTTCGTGAACGATTCCAGTTTGACCCTACCAAGGCTAGCTAATCCCAACCAATTCCGGTCACTGTCATGGCGAATACCACAACGCCCAAACCCTCCATTCTCTAAAAAAAATCCCCCCATTCCCTCTCTTCTACCCACCCATCCCAACCTAAACCTCCCCTCAGCCCCCTCCACCCCTCCTTCACCCACCCACCTCTCTCCACATTCCTATTCTACCCAATTTACCCTACCACATTTCAAATTTTATTTTTCCCCCCACCTAAAACAAAAAACCCAATTTGTCAAACCCCAAATTATCACCTAATCTATCTAATAACACACAACAGAGAGTTGATTCTTACCTCATCATGCTGTTATCACCGTGGTGGCACATCTGGCCACTACAATGGTGGCCCACCTGATCCCTCTTAGGCCTCTGCCATCACCAATCACTAATCACGCCTCTAACCAATGACATCACACAATTTGATCCCATGGACCCACCTCTTAACTACCAATCACCCACCCTTCAGCTCGTTAAATCAACTCTCCGTTCCATCTAGACACTCTCCCCCTTTCTCTCTCTCTCTTGCATCATTTTCCCAATTCACAAGAAGACAAATGATTTGTAAAAAAACATAGATTTTTCAATTTTATAACATCCCCGACCAAACCGATGCTGGTTGTACCTTCACCAGCATCGGTCATGTGCCCTACCGTACCATGATCATTTATCCTATACCGGCATCAATTAGCCTTGACCATCATCGGTCACTATCTCTTCCACATTGCCTAAAATTATCCCTATTTATCTACCCATCACTCTTCTTTTCCCTCACCCCATGCTTATCTTGACATTCACCTCACCCTCCTGACCTCATCATTTACTGCCTAACCTCGTCTTTATTTGGGGACTCATTTTTTACCCATACCTCGGCCCTACCCATGCTGTGACCTAGATTTTTGGACCTAGAACATCGCTAGTGACCTTTGACCTCATGTGTTCACTATACCTTACCATGTTGTTACCTGTGTTGATTGGCCTAATGACCTTACCTTACCTCTTGCTGTGACGATTTATCCTGACCCTACCTTTGGTGTACCAGAACACACCTAAACATTCCTACACCTGACCTGTGTTGTGTTTCCTGACCATATCTTATACCTTGGATACCAGAATCACTTCAACCTTGTTTGGATAAACCTATCAACCTTAGACAATGTAGATTTTTCCTTCTATTCATCCTGACAGCATGCTACAGTTTATACGTATGCATGTGTTTGACTGTTACTACATGTTAGTGTAAATCAGCAACACCCTTTTGATGTTGTATCAGATTTCTTGTTTGACATTTTAGCATCCAGTGTGATTGCACAACATTGAATATTTTCCCCAAGTGTGGGACTTGTAAAAAGTGGAAAAAGAATCTCCAGATTAGAGGTTTGTTCCTCAACTCCTCTATTCAAGTGTGCATAACATTCTACAGAGGGTTTACCTATGACTTAATCAAATTTTTCCAGGGAGACAGGGTTGAGAAAATGCAAAAATAAACCTAGTCTAAATAAGGTGATGCACCAAAGGAGCATTAGACACCTGCTACTATAAAACATACACAATCCATAATAAAATACAACATAAAACATGCACAAATTGCCAAAATGTAATGAAAGATCATGAAACAATGATGAACATATGAAAGGATTGAGAAGATTTAATCACAAAGCATATATCATCATTCCAGGTCCAATATAGTGCATTACAATGAACAAGAGGCAAAAAGAAGTGCAATATTTGCATGGAAAGGTAAAAAACTCCACAATTTTTCCTAATTAGGAAGAAAAGGGAAGTTGTAGAGCTAAAAGAATGTCTAACTTTTTTAAAATGAGCCCATTTTGGCTTTTTATAATGCCCATTTGAGCTCAAGAGAGAGAAATGTGGGAAAACATGAGAAATATTTCAACCACCAACCAAATTCATAATAAACAGCATGGGTAGCCTCAAAAGTCCATTCCCTAAAATTTTTAACCATGCTGGGAGAGAATGCAAGCCATTCTTCATTAAAAAAGGTGGTTGAAACATCATTTTTGTTGATTTCCACGTGCCAGAGGCGTTTTCAAATTTTATCTCTCTAAAATCCACCAAAACAAAAAATAGAGCCTGGAATCATGTAGAGAATTTCACCAGATTTCCAATGATATAAAGAACATGAAAAACCAAGCTCTAGATCGAAATTTATGCCCATTTGGAAATTTAGGGAAAAACAAGGCCAAAATGGGTTGGCGGGCCGAAAATTTGAAATTTTCCCACTTTTTGCGTTTTGGAAAATTTCCCCAAAAAATCTTTGTGCCCCACTATCCTAGTGCCACGTGGCACGTTCTGATTGGTTTCAGGCTTTTCCTGATTCATTTTTCCCTGTTTTAGCCTTTGGAAAATTTAAAAAAAATTCTCCACCGACTGGATGACCCGAGGACGCGTGGCATGATGTGTTTCACTATGGGCATTTTGCTCTGTCTTTTCCATCACTGTTGACCATCTTCTCTAAGCTGGACACATGGCACAACCCCATTAGATGTGGGCCTTTCATATTCATTTTTCGCTGCGGGCTTGCCTTGTGTTTTTTGCCACCACGTGGACACGTGGCATGATTTGATTGGCTCGGGTTTTTGGGGGCGGGCTCTCCCTTTCAATATTTCCTTTGATTTTTCTTTGGGAAAAACTCCCAACATTCCCATGTGCTCTACTGGTCTTGGGACATGTGGCGAGCTCGTACTGGTTGTGGGCCTTGGGGCAAACATTTCTCCTTTGCGCTAACCTTTGGGAGATTTTCCCACTTCTCCCCTTGGACACATGACACAATCCTATTCGGCGGTGGGCCATCGGGCTGAAAAATTCCTTCTAAAACCTTGCCAAACACTTGGTAAAAATTCCAAGTTTACCTCCACCTCTGCCCTTTCAAGGACACATGACCTCATCTTATTGGCTCGGGCTTTTCTAGGGAAAATTTCCCACAAAAGCTCCGCCGAGCCATAAATTCAAAAATACATGGAGTTAGGAAGAAAAATTTACCTTTCTGGAAAGCTGAGAAAAATATCTATCAATTGGTGTCAATTCCAGAACATTTTGAGTGCTTGAAAGGTAAAAAATATGATTGAGGCACAAGGGAGGAATGAAATGAAGGGAGTTATCCAAAATGAGCAAGGGGTTCATTTTAGATAACAATTTTGGTGACTCAGAGGGGTCATCTACCTGCTGGATGAAGTTACCAGTTTCCTAAAGTGAACCATTGGGCATGGAGTCATCAAATTATCTGCTTGGTACCCCAACTAATTAGAACAAAATATGATTGGAGCAAGTCCTGCAAACCACATCTCCTAGAACAACAAGACTGTGCCAAAGCACTTAGGCAAAGCAAAGATAAACTACAACAACAATGTGCATAAGCACTTGGAGGAATGAAAACCTAAGCTATTATGTACAAGGTGGAGAATTTTCTTTTAGTAACAATGCTTCAGATGGATTCCATTGATTGGAATCTGCAACTCTTTGCCATCTAATGTAGACAATTGGAAGGCATTGCTGTCCTTACACTTTGTGACCATGTAGGGGCCACTCCAAATGGCATCAAATTTTGAATGCCTCCCCGGTTTTGCTCTATCTACATCCCATTTTAATACTAGATCCCCAACTATGAAAGATTTATCCTTGACCTTTCTATCAAAGGTCTTCTTGATCAAAGCTTGATCCTTCTCCATTGCTTGGGATGCCCGATTTCTGATTTCTTGTAGCTCCATCAATTCTGCATACCTAACCTACATGGGCCCAAACTCCAACAACTCCAACTGCTTCATGAGTTCTAATGTTGGCAACTCAAGTGACATGGGAAAAATTGCCTCTCTTCCATAAACAAGCTTGAATGGATAATCACCTATAGATCTCTTGGGGGTTATCCTATCAGCCCACATGGCTGATTTCAATTTAGTATGCCAAGACCTCTGATTTTCATCAAGCATCCTCTTGATGATCCTTAAAAAATTCTTGTATTTAGATTGAGCTTGGCCATTACCCTGAGGATAATAATTTGATGAAGTGCTTAGGTAGATCCCATTCTTAAAATCCCATTCAGTTACCTTGGACCCAATGAATGCCAATGTATTATCTGATATTATTGTAGCAGGTATGCCAAATCTGGTTGCTATCCCTTCATAGAAGTCTAGGATGCTAGATTCACTTACTTCCTTGAGTGCTACTACTTCAGTCCACTTGGTGAAGTAATCTATTGCTGTTAGAATCCACTTATGTCCTTGGCTTGAATTTGGGTTAATTACCCCAATGAAGTCCAAACCCCATTGCATGAATGGCTGGTAAACTGAAATTGGATGCAATGGAAGGGTGGCTAATCTCTCCTTACCTGTGAAAAATGCACAATTCTTGCACCTCTCTATCCATTCATAACAATCACTGAAAATATTGGGCCAATAATAGCCAGCCCTCATGATCTTGAGAGCTATCACTCTTGGTGAAAAATGACCACCAGCTGATCCACCATGGAACTATTCCAACACTATGTGAATTTGATTTGTACCAATGCATCTTAGTAGCACTCCATTCACATCCCTTTTGAATAAAACACCATCAACAAGGGCATATGGGACAGCCTGCAATCTGAAGTGTTTCCTTTTCATTTTTTTCATCTCTGGAGGGCAGAGGCCTATGTGTAGGAAGTGCATTATGTCTTGGGTCCAGCAAGGAGTGGGGACATTATCATTTTATTCTTGAGTGCTTCCTTTCTCATGGCTATCTTTCAACGCCAAAACAACCTCTTTCTCATTGCATGCTTCCTTTTGTTTGTTCAAGACCAGATACTCACACAATCCTTTTCCTTTGACCAACTTGGTGAATTTGATCTCAATGTCATACTCCATGACATGAGTAATCCACACTACTCTCTTTTCATTCAGGTCTTTATTGAGGAGGAAGTCTTTAACTCCCATATAAGAAACCAACAGTTGAACCTTGTTGTTTGAAACTAGATGCTTAAATTTCTTCAGGATCCTAATTACTACAAGAACATGCTTCTCAATGAAATAATATCTCACCAAATATCTCACCTCATAGTCCTCCAGGCTTTGGCTGAAGAAAGCAATTGGCTTCTCATCATTTTCTTTGTTCTACTGTACCAAAATTATAGAAATAGTATCATCACCTCCAAATGCATAGAGGATGAAATCCTTGGAGAAATATGGGTTAATGAGGGTTGGAGCTTGTGAGATGGCCTCTTTGATTGCTTAAAAACTTTCCTTGCCTTCTACTATCCATTTGAAAGCTATTCTTTTCTTTAACATCTTGGTGATAGGCTTGACTAGGGCTGCAAAATTTGGGACAAACCTCCGAACCAAAATTTATCCTTCCCAAGAAACTTTGAAGGGATTTATTATGACTTAGAAATGGTAGTGCTCTTATGGCTATAACTCTTTCCGAATCAATTGCTAATCCTTCTTTGGAGATAATCTGGCCAAGGAGCTTTCCTTCATGAGCTAGAAAAATGCACCTTTTGGGATTCAAAGATACCCCAAATCTTCTGCACCTTTGGAATAATTGTATTAAATGAAAGAAATGGTCTACTACATTTTTTGAAAAAATAGTGATATCATCAAGATACATCAGCACCATGTTGTTAATCAAATCCTTGAATGCCATGTCCATTTCCCTTTGGAATGTAGCTCTAGCGTTGGACAGTCCAAATGGCATTTTTCTATATGCATAAGTCCCCCATTTGTTTGTGAAGGTTGTCTTGAACTGATCCTCTTCCTTCACCATAATCTGATTGTACCCTGAATAGCCATCAAGCAATGAAAACCTTTCAGAGCTAGCAACAACTTGTAAAATCTGCTCCATAGCAAGAAGTTGGTAATGATCCTTGAGAGATGCTCTATTCAAATCTCTAAATTCAACACACAATCTGATTTCTCCACTCTTCTTTATAACTGAAACCAAGTTGGCTACCCAACTAGAATGCTTGATAGGGAATATGATACTTGACTCTATCAACTTATTCAATTCTTTTCTCATGAGAGGCTTCAGGTGCGGATTGACTGGCCTTTGTTTTTCCTAATGGGTTTAGCACTTGGGTCCAATTCAATAGTGTGTTGAGCTAACTTGGGATTGAAACCCTTAAAATATTCATAGCTCTAAGAAAACACATCAGGGAATTCTTGAAAAAGATGTATGAACTCATACCTTTCTTGCTCAGTTGTCATTTTACCAATTTGGAGTGATCTACCTTCTCCCACAAAGATGGGCACTGAATCTTCTCCCTTGACTTGGATGTGTGCTTTCTCCTTCTTGAATTGATCATTAGGATTGAAAATGGACTCCAAAGTGACAAGTCCCTTTTGTAGTTTGTTTGTTATCAGTTGTACCACTTGATCACCATACTGTTGTTCTAACTTTTCCTGATTTTTAGCTGAAAAATCAGCCTCTTCTTGCAAGAAATGGATGATTTGTTGATCATTTTCAAACACTTGCCAACTTACATTGTTGTCTAGCACTGAAGGCCTTACAATCACATGAATGCTTGGCTTTAATTTTTCTTTCTTGATTCTTTTAACAATATCAAAGGCTGATCCAACTGCTGTAAGCTTGTCAGCAGCTTGGTTCTCTTTTCTAGGGATGGGTTTGATGCTAAAGCCCTCAAAATATTCAATGAGATCCCACGCCCTATTTTTTTAGCACTTGAGTAGATCATTCTTGGAAGTATGCTGCCCCTTAACTTGGTTGACAATTAGCTCACTATCACCAAAAACTTGCAAGTTCTTTATTCCTCTCTTGATTGACCAATCCAATCCTTGTATTAAAGCTTCATATTCAGCAGTGTTATTAGAACATGCAAACTGAAATCTAAAAGCTAAATAATACTTAATTCCTTGAGGTGAAACAAACATAGATCCCCCGCCTAAACCTTTTCTACTTCTTGATCCATCAAATAACAACTGCCATACCTCATTGTCATCCTTGTGGTCTGGCTTGGTGATGCTAGGAATAGGCTGATTTTCTTCATGTATGCAATAGATTCCTAGCTCAGATTCTTCTATTTCTTAAAAAGGATCAAAAGCATGCACCTTGCTTGCCCATTCATCAAGAGTCAAATATGGGATGCTTCCAACCTTGGTGTCAGCTTCATCAGTGCTTGGATAATCCTCTTGATCAAACACTGAGCAGTTGGTATTGATTTGGCTTGGAGTGTGAGGTTTGATGTGAAAGTTTGTAATAGGCTCAGATCTGATTGTGGCCTTAGTTCCATATCTTGTTTTGAACAACATGTGTGACCAATCAGCAGATAAGTAACCTCCAATATATTAGCTGTGAAATCCCTTGAAAAACATAGGGAAAAGAGTGGTGGAATATCTATCACTAAGATATCTTGCAAAATAACAACGTTGGGACATGCATGCAAGGTAAGGCTCAAATTTTTAATCACTCCCACTATTTTCACTGATGTCCCATCTAATTACACTACCCCTTTGGATATGACTTCATATTGAAGGCCCAACTGATCAGCTATTTGCTTGGGCATTACTGAACTACTTGCTCTGGAATCAATCATGCAGTTGTGTACTAATTGGTTTCCAATGATTAATGAAACATAGAATGGAGGGGGCTTCAAATTTTTACCTTGTTGTCCTCCATGATTCCCCTCAAGCTAGGTAACATTTGTGAGTACCTTCTCTTGCATTTAGACCTGTTGATTTGAAGTTGACCAGTCCTTCATGGTATCTTGTAGCAAATCTCTTTGGCCTAGGATGGATAGTGATTCCCACATTGATATGTTTACATTTGTCTTCTTCATCTGATCAATGATGTTGAATGGGGATGAAGCATCCCTCTGCTGTCCTCTAGCCTGCACATTCATTCCTTGCATATGGGTAGTAGGAGTTGGCATCTGAGTTGGTTTAGGAGCTATTTTGGGTGGTCCTTGCATGTTTGGAACTGTATTTTGTTTTCCAATAGTTTTTGGAGTGGTAGAAGGTTGTGGATTACTTGGAGCTAATGGCTGTCCTTCACCTAAATTTCTCCTTTTTGACCTTGTGTTGGTTACAACACTTTGAGATATTGTTTGATTCATACCACAAAAATCTTCTACCTGCCAGTTTATAAGTGTTGTTGGGATGTTTCTTGCTGTTGGTTATGTCCTTGACTCCCTTCACCCTCCACACTAGTTGTTGTTACCATTAATGCTTGATTTAGGGCAACATTGAAGCACATAGAATGGTTTTGAGGTTCATTGCATGGGAAACACCAATCATACTATTGAGCTATGTTGTTTTGTACTGGCACTAGTGCTTTAGAGGTAGATGTAGCATTGGGATTATAGGGCTAAAATGGTCTGTTGGCAAGAGGTATTGCCTAATTTTGATTTGTAGCTGGATTGGGTGGTCTTTGAGGTTGATATGGCTACCTGAAACTTTGGGCTTGCTTCCTTTTGAGTGTAACCAGCTCATTACCTAAACTTTGCAATTTCTTCATGACTTCTTGAAGTTCATTTAAGGTACTAGAAGATGAACTAGAAGCTTCAGTTGAATTCTAATTTCTAGGAGTGGGAATATGAGCTAAAATAGGTGCTTGACTAGTGCTCAGACTTTCTAAATTTGGGTACAATGGCATGGGAGGCTTAAGAGCTAGCTTGCTAGCTTGAATCAAACAATTTTCAGCTCTAATGGAAATGCTATAAGTAGCAGGGATAGTTGTGCCTCCCATGGATTGAATTAACATAGAAATATCAGAATTTAAAGCTTTAAGGTAATATAGAAAAGCACCTTCTACTGTTGGCCTTACTGCCATTGGAATTCTCTCCCAAGTCCTTTGAAATCTGAAGTTGAAGTTAGTCAGCTACTCATTGGGAGCTCTCTTGATAGTTGTCAATTGTTCCAAAAGGGACAAGTTATCTCCCTTTTCTCCAAACTGCTCATGGAGGGCTATACATAGTTGGTTCTAATTTTGGATAGAGCATGAAGCAAGGCTCCTGAACCATTGCAAATCTTTCCCTTTGAATGAAGACACCAACAATTTGACAACAACTTGCATCTCATCAATCTCATGGATTACAAAGATATTAGCAATGTCCTTGACATGATCACGAGGAGTGGTTTGATTCTCTCTAGTAAAGTATGGAATGTTCTTTAGTGCTGCAGCTAGGATTGGATTTTATGCATTGAGAGAAAGTGGGCTGCTGCCAATGAAATTGACATATGGGTTGTGTTGTGCCATTTTGATTGGCCTTAGAACCCTTGTTGATTGGATGAAAGGTCTACCAGGTGGAGGAGGTGATAGAGTTATATTTGGTGGAGATTGAGACCTTTGAATTCTCCTCCCTCTTTGTCTTCTTCTTGGAGATAATTATAGATACTCAAACAATACTTCTTCTTCTCCAACTCTTGACCTTGTGCTGATTCTTCTCATGATTTTTCAGGCCTGTACTGCTAAAACTAGCAGATTCTTCTTCCTTCGAGTCGCCAGATGTGTAATTCAGGGATCTTTTAAGCAATAAAGTTGCAACAAATGCACATCAATTTTGTTACAATGAATATGAAGACCTCTAAGGTCCCACTGGGTGTGGCAAAACTATTAGTGCAAAATAGTAGCACCCTCTAGATGTTCTATCGTATTTCTAGTTTAACAGTTTAGCATCCAGTGTGATTACACAACATTGAATCTTTTCCCCAAGTGTGGGACTGGTAAAAAGTGGAAAAAGAATCTCCAGATTAGAGGTTGGTTCCTCAACTCCTCAATTCAAGTGTGCATAACATTATGTAGAGGGTTTATCTATGACTTAATCAAATTTTTCGAAGGAGACCGGGTTGAGAAACTGCAAAAATAAACTTAGTCTAAATAAGGTGATGCACCAAAGGAGTATTAGACACCTGCTACTACCAAACATACACAATCCACAAGAAAATACACCATAAAACATGCACAAATTACCAAAATGTAATGAAAGATCAGGAAACAATGATGAACATATGAAAGGATTGATAATATTTAATCACAGAGCATATATCATCATTCCAGGTCCAATACAGTGCATTACAATGACCAAGAGGTAAAAATAAGTGCAATATTTGCATGGAAAGGTAAAAAAAATCCACAAATCTTCCTGATTAGGAAGAAAATGGAAGTTGTAGAGATAAAATAATGTCTAACTATTTTAAAATGAGCCCATTTTGGCTTTTTACAATGCCCATTTGAGCTCAAGAGAGAGAAACGTGGGAAAACATGAGAAAAATTTCAACCACCAACCAAATTCATAATAAACAACATGGGTACCTTCAAAAGTTCATTCGCTGACATTTTTAACCATGTTGGGAGAGAATGCGAGCCATTCTTCATTAAAAATGGTGGTTGAAATGTCATTTCTGTTGATTTCAACGTGCCAAAGGAGTTTTCCAATTTTATCTCTCCAAAATCCACCAAAACACAAAATTTAGGCTGGAATCATGTAGATAATTTCACCATATTTCTAATGATATAAAGAACATGAAAAATCGAGGTTTGGATCCAAAGTTATGCCCGTTTGGAAATTTAGGGCAAAACATGGCCAAAATGGGTTGGCGGGCCGAAAATTTGAAAATTTCCCACTTTTTGCGTTTTGGAAAATTTCCCCAAAAATATTTACACCCCACTGTCCTGGTGCCATGTGGCACATTCTAATTGGTTGTGGGCTTTTCCGGATTCATTTTTCCCTGTTTCGGCCTTTGGAAAAATTTCAAAAAATTCTTCACCGACTAGATGACCCGAGGACGCGTGGCATGATGTGATTCACCGTGGGAATTTTACTCTATCTTTTCAATCGCTGTTGACCATCTTCTCTAAGCTGGACATGTGGTGCAACCCCATTAGACACGGGCCTTTCATATTCATTTTTCCCTGCGGGATTGCCTTGTGTTTTTTTCCGCCACGTGGACATGTGGCATGATTTGATTGGCTCGGGTTTTGGGGGGTGGGCTTTCCCTTTCAATATTTCCTTTGATTTTGCTTTAGGAAAAATTCCTAACTTTCCCCTGTGCTCCACTAGTCTTGAGACACGTGGCGAGCTCCTACTAGTTACAGGCCTTGGGGCAAACATTTCTCCTTTGCGCTAACCTTTGGGAGATTTTCCCACTTCTCCCCTTAGACACGTGGCACGATCCTATTTGCCAGTGGGCCATCAGGCTCAAAAATTCCTTCTGAAACCTTGTCAAACACTTGGTAAAAATTCCAAGTTTACCTCCACCTCCTCCCTTCTGAGGACATGTGGCCTCATCTTATTGGCTCAGGCTTTTCTAGGGAAAATTTACCACAAAATCTCCACCGAGCCATAACTTCAAAAATACATGGAGTTAGGAAGAAAACTTTACCTTTCTGGAAAGATGAGAAAAATCTCTATCTAATGGTTCCATTTCAAGAAAATTTTGAGTGCCTAAAAAGTAACAAATTATGATTGAGGGAAAAGGGAGGAATGAAATGAAGGGAGTTATTCAAAATGAGCAAGGGGTTCATTTTGAATAACACTACCTTTGACCTTGACTCAATACCTAGATTACCCAAATGGACCCTTTTTTCCTTATTTTCCCCTGTTACTCACCCTCCTCTTTATCATATTCACCTTTTATCAAACCACTCACCGATTCTGCCTTCTACCTCATCAGTTCCTAGTTTGAGGGGATCACCTTCACCCACACATGGGGAAACCACATCTTATTTTTTTCAGCGTCGCTTACCAATACAAACAACACAATAAAAAGGGGCAAAATGTAGACACTAAAATTAGGTCACACTCCCCTTTGGTCCCTCATCAAATAAATACCTTGAACACATCAACCTAGCCATGCCCCCCTTCACCCCACTATAATATTAATTTAATTCATTTAATTAAATTAATTCATTATCCTCACCTTATTTATTATTTAAATATCCTAATTGGGATAATGCCCACATATCCACCTCACCTAGACACCTCATCAAGCCACCTCACCCTAATACCTATTCTAAGTAAGTTTCCATAACTAACTAAAACCTACCCAAACCCTAAAAATCAATGCCTACATTCCCTCTAACCACATTCCTGCATGTTAGAAGGAAGCTTCCATGCTAATCCATGGAGTAAATGAAATGAGATCCTAGAAAATCAAGGGGATTTTGCCAGTTTAAGAAAACCTAGGAAATCCCATCCTAACCAACGCTGGTTACCCTTAACCACTACTGGTTAAGCCAGAACCACCATCGGTTACCTTTTAACTCCCAAAACAACCTTATTTCAAGGTTGGCAGATTGTTTTGGTATTTGACACATTTATGAGAGAAAGAGACATCTTCTAAGAACAAGTGACAAAACTAGAGCTACATGCAAGTAGAACCAACATTTGTACAAGCATAAGAACACCCATAGCTAGTACCAAAAGCAATTACACAACCACATGCCTTCACGAGAGCATTTGGGGAAGCACCAGAACTACACCAAGTTCATTTGATCACCCACCATTACTAACTAGGCATCAAGCTCGTATAAGCAGTAAGTTTGTTAACTTGCATTGATTCCTTGTCAACAGATCCTTTTACATTTGTTATTAGTTTTTGCTTTCATTTCCATTCCCCACCCTTTTACCTCCATACAAAATTAACGATCCTTTTTTCCACACCTTTACACTGCCCATACCTAGACCTTTATCATTCCTGTGTATATTTAGGATCCATACAAAGCTTGCCATTGCCCTTTCACCTTCATCTAATCATGAATCTATCACCTAGCCAAATTTTATTGAGTTTCCTATACCCCGACCATACTGACGCTGGTCATGCATAACCATCGCCAATTAACCTAAACTGAGGTCATTCTATGTGTCTTTTACTAGAAACCTAGATCAGAGCCTAAAACAACCACCAAATACCTAAACTGACCAGAATATGACCCTAACGAATAACAGTATCCTGACAGTGAGCTTGACCTTTAGATTCAATCATATCCTAGCCTGTTGTGAACAAATTTTCTTATTGTAGACGAATGAGATACTTAAAACATTTTAAATATAGTAGTAATTACTTTACTACCAGCATTAAGTTGTTTTAAATAGTGGGTTGACAACCATCTAGAAGGTATCACACTTCCCAGATCTAGCACATGCTAGGAAGTCCATTGCATATATTGTTTAACTTTTATTTGGTGGTCTTGTGTTCCATTTCAGGTAGTTCCTCCAAGAAAAAAAGAATCTCTCACGATCAGTTGTGGATTCAGAATTCATGCGCGTGTAATAACCTATTAACCAACATCTAAACAGGTATTCCTTCTAGCCCATTTCCCTTATTTGTTTCATCAACATTCAAAGAAATGATCTAGAATTAGGTGAAACAATTGCACAAACCCAAAGGATCGTATTTGCATGGTATCTCTTTAGAGATTAAGATCTTGATTGTGATGTTGGATTTGGAACAACATCCTATAGACAAGCTAAACCCTACCACATGTGAGGATAGGAGCAGGTGTGCTAAAATATGGTGGACCTAGAAGGTAGAAAGGTAGAGAGAAGAAAGGAGACTTAAATTTAATGAGGCACACAAGAGGGATTTAGAGAAGCAACGTGAAGTCGCGGAATAAATGAAACGTTATAGAAGAGAGATGGATCGCGAAGGATTTAGCGCTCACATAGAAGACATGTGGATCTAGAACATCTGGAACTCCCCCATTTGGGTAAGCATGGAAGATAACTCTCTTCCACCTTATATGAGAGCATGCTGGTGGAAGCTATGAAAGTATTGTGGGTGTGCATTTGATCCCTCTTGGCGACCTAACCCTTGTGCTTGGTTTTCTAGTTTCTACGACAGTCTTCAGTAAGCGAGCTAGTATGGGCAGTAGAGTAGTGATAGATAGATTTAATTTACATTCAAGTTTAGGAGTTAATTAGGTAGCTTATTCATCTATGGTGGTGTAATCATCATCTGTGTTATTCGGAGGTCCGATTGGAGGTATATTTTCTGGCACATCATACAAAATGTGGGCCCTTAGAACGTTGACATTATGTCTCAAAGTATTACAACTTCACAGACTATGGGAGTTTAGTTTAGTATAAAGTGTTAGAACATGAGGTAGTGCATCCTCTGGTCCATTTCCCACTATAGGAGGGGGGGGTTAGGAGGATCAAGTGGTTCAGGATCTAATGGATCTGGTGGTTTTGGGGTGCAAAGGAAACACATGAGGTAATATAGGTTTTGGATCTGGTGGGAATGGTTTGCACTTATCCCAATAGTTGTATTTTGAGATGTCTCTTCATCTCCCAGAATATAGAGGAATTGAAGATACAAGCTGAGCATATGCATATGTGTGAAATACTATGGCATGCAAAGGGGATTACAACTCCAGAGCATAAGGCAAGCCTCTTCACAAATACGTTGCAAGGGCACGTACATAGTTGGTACAGGAAATATGATCTGAACTAGACTTGTGTAGACTATACCGCATTGCGTGATGCTTTCTTGGCAGAGTTCCACATACCTGAGTTTGAGCAGAAGAGCATTAACATGCTGAAGGACATCAAACAAGGCATGGCTGAGAGCGTAAGGGAGTATGATGGTCACTTAAAAAAAATTATTGTCAAAGTTATCTTATGACATCCACCCAAGTTAGTATGCTCAATGGTTCCTCATTGATGTTTGATCACACCTTTCAGAAGGGCACTCTCACATAAGACATTATAAAGATCCCGCGTGAGGCATTTGAGAAGTTGTTTTGCGTGCTGAGGCATTTGGGAGTGTAGACACTGGTGTTAGTCCCATTTTTGGAAGATTAGATTATGTTAAGGGTAAAATAGTTAGAAGAAGTTGTCAAATAATTCGACACATGAAACACACCGTGTTATTTGAGTGTACATACTATGAAGTAGAAGGACATAGTAAGTATAGCTGTCCTAAAAAATTGGTGTGTGCCATGTTGCTGGACTGCGAGACCTGTCACTTGGACCTTGATTCAAGTAGGTTTCTCATTGTTGCAACACACGATAAGGAAGAATGTGTCCTGCTACTGTAAGATTTGTCAAGTCTACCACTACATGATACAAAGACCTATAGGTTGATTGATTAGATTCATGATGCCATTGATATTGGTGTACATTAGACTAGTGTTGCAAGTAATTATATGGAATAAGGTGAACATCATGATCACAATCACAATGAAGGGCACTTTGATGGAGGCCGAGGCTGAGGTTGAGGATACCACGAAGGATTCAAAGGACAAGGTTGCGGTAGTGGAAGAAGTGAATTTCCACGAGGAACATGTTATATATGCGGATCCCCTAATCATTATAGGCATGAATGCTCTCAGAATATTATTTACTCTTTTTGAGGAAAGAACCACAACTATGAAGAATGGCCCAGACTTGTATGACCATTTGTGTAAGAAGCACAAGTAGGATAAGGGCACAGAGATGGTTAGAGTATAATGTGTTGTAGAAGATCAGTGGATGCCAAAGTTAGCGGTTGATCCTGAAGATGGTACCTGTGTTAGTCATTACGCGTGTTGAGGTTGCGCGTGCGAGGGAAGTTCCCAAGTAGAATCCTATTATTAATAGAGAGGAGGTATTTCATGCAAAGTATCTAGACCCTACACATCAAAAGGAAGTTTATCAAGAAACCATGGAGGTTATTAGAAACTTACAAGGTGAGATAAAATGCTTGAAGGAGTAGTCACAAAGCTGGAACATGCCAAATCAGCTGATCTTCCTGAGAAATATGTTGATGATTTGATGGAGGTTTGTAAGATGTTACGATAGGAAAACATCATTCCTTTATTGGGGGAATAGCTTAAAGGGAAAAGATGTCATGTGCTGGAGTTGAGCGTGAGAGATAAATTTTACATGCTAATTGACCTCCTCACAGTCTCGATTATGATAAAGAAATCACTCTAAATGTGGTTGTTGACGGACGGATTTTGAGTAATATTTTGATTGATATAAGTGCACAAAAGTGAATGTAGTCACTTTTTATGTGTGGAATCATATGGGGAGGTCACCATTACATCCATCTTACAATGTGCTTTTTATGGCATAAACATGACTAAATCCATGTCCATTGGATCTTAAAGGATGTTACTATTACTATTCAAGGGGCCAAGTTTACTAGGAGACTTCGAGGCCTTGGTTCCTGTAGAGGAATAAAATTTCTAGCATTTCTTAGGTGCCCTTGGTGTTATGAAAACAATGTTGATATGCGCTTCAATAAAGGATACATCTAGTTTTGAGAACAAGGAAGAGCGCAGTCATCATTCCTTTAATAGATGTGAAAAGCTGCACCTTATGTAGAACCTCTGAGTGAAGAAGATTTAAATAGAATTTATGTCTGTACCATATCAGAGATCCTGAAGTACTTGAGCCATTAAAGGAAGGAGTTATTCAATGGGATGATGCAAAGTACATGAGTTATACTACAAGTGTTTCATGTGAAAATTGGTCACATGACACTTATGAAATGATTAGGCATGAGATAAAAAGTGCAATCATGTGTGTAAGCAGGCCGTGTTATGTTAGGCATTTAGGCAGTAAAAAGGTACCAAGGTACATTAGTGAAGGAAATCCTGAAGTGTTCCTACATGCTATGGAATTTCAGTGGATAGATCAAGTGGAAAGAAGGAATATGCTGGTGTATACCTTACATGGGACAAGAAAGGGCTGGTGGATGGTTCACAAAGATAATATTTTAGAGTGGTGGGAAGTGAGAATCACCTTCTCTACAAGATTTCTTCAGAGTAATGCACCTACCAAGACATGTGAATTTCATGGGAAGGATGCTCAACACCATGTTTAGAAGTGTGATAGACTCTAGATAAAGGGGTAGGAAGCCTTTCCACCTTCACTATGGGTGCACAAGTTCTAATACACCTTGGAAGGCTGCACACATGCATGATATGTTTATACAGTGTTGAATGGAGAAACATGAAATTGACAAGAATTGAGTGCAGGTATGATTCATACCTTTGAATTTTTTCCACTAAACCTCCAGTGAATGAGGCATTATATGTTATTAAGTGCTTTACCATGGGAGATAGTGAAAAGGATGAGGAACTTATTTAGGGGTTACTAGGTGAGTTAGATCTAGAATCCCACTTTGAATAAGAAGAGACAAATGTAGAGCAGCTTGTGAACACTTTCTTGGAAAAAGAAAAAGGTAAGATGGTCTATGTAATTGATGATGAAGAAGTGAAGAATTTAAATTTTGAGCACACTAATGGTACGCGTGAGGTATTAGACAGTGAAAATGAGAAGGTGTGCATGTATCATGAGCCTATGAAAACAATTAAGGTCAACATTGGAATAGACACTGAACCTAAAAAGGCCATGATTGGGGATTATTGGTCTAACTATGAGGTTGCTAAGATAATTGAGCTACTGTGTGACTTCCAGGACTTATTCCCTAGAGGATATCATGAGTTGAAAGGGGTACATCACTCGTTAGGAGAAATTAAGATCAAGCTAAAGGAAGGTGTGCATCTAGTTAGGAAGAGAACTTACAGGATGAATCCTAATCTGCACATCAAGGTGAAGGAAGAAATTGATAAGATGCTGAATTTTGGAATCATTGAGCCCATTGAGGAGTTAGAGTGGGTTAGCCCTATGGTGATAAGTATAAAGAAAGATATGGATGAAAAATAATTTGTGTGGATTATAGGGAGTTGAATGCTACATGTGTGATAGATCCCTTTCCCACACCTTTTACAAAAGAAATTTTGGAAGGCGTTGCAGGGCGCGAGATCTACTCCTTCACTGATGGATTTTCTAAATATCATTCGGTAAGGATAGCTAAAGAGGATCAAGAGAAGACAACTTTCGCCACTGAGTGGGGAATTTTTACATACATAGTTATACCTTTTGGATTGAATAATATGCCCATAATCTTTTCTCACATTATTGTGCAAGCATTCTAGTACTTTATTCATAATTTTTATAGGTTTACTTGGATGATTAGACAGTGTATGGGCTAGTGAAAGATCATTGTGATAATTTAAACATTATGTTTGAGAGGTGTCAGAAATTGAGCATCTCCTTAAACATTAAGAAGTGCATTTTTGCTACACCTTTTGGGACATTTCTGGGACACATTATTTGTAAAGAAGGCCTGTTGGTAAATTCGACTAAGGTTGTTGTTATTTTGGGCTTAGAGGAACCTACTAACCAGATTGAGGTGTGTGGATTTTTGGGGTACACAGGATATTATAGGATGTTTATCAAAGGTTATGGTAATAGTTACATTCCCTTAGAAGAATTATTAAAGAGTAAAGGAAAGTTCCATTGGGGTGAAGCGCAACAACACACATTTGAGACATTGAAGGAAAGGCTTACTACAACACCTATTCTGTGCTTTCCTTCATGGACTAAACCTTTTCATGTGCATGTGGATGCCTCTAGCATGGCCATTGGTGTTGTATTAGACCATCCTGGAGAAGGTATTATTGATCATCCTATTTGTTTTGCAAGTAGGAAGTTAACACCAGTTGAACAAAATTATACAACTAAAGAGAACGAAGCATTGTCCATGATTTACGCGCTGCATAAGTTTAGAAAGTACTTATTGGATACCCCATTTATATTCGATACAAATCACATGACACTTAACTGCTTGGTGAACAAGCCCATTTTTCAAGGGTGCATATGCCGTTGGATTTTATTGTTCTAGGAATTTGACTTTAAAGTGGTGGTTAAACTAGGCAAGAGTAATTCTAGACCCGATCATTTATTAAGGATTAATTCAGGAGAGGACACACAACATTGAGGATACAATTTCGGATAAACAATTATTCAAATTAAACTGTGTTCCCTCTGACTTCAAAGATATTACTATTTTTTTGTGGACTGGTGTGGCACATGAAGGAATGAAGAGTATAGAGAAGAAACAACTTGCCATATACAACGCACCTTACATGTTGATTAGTGGAGATTTATACAAACTAGGTTGGGATGAAGTTTTGTGCTAGTGTTTACTTGAGCATGAGCATGAAGCCATTATCGAGAAATATCATGGTGGTATTGTAGGTGGAAATTATGTAGGAGATGCTACCATGCACAAGATTTTATTGGCTAGTTTGTGGTGGAAAACACTATATAAGGATTGTAAAGAATATTGTAAAGCATGTTATCATTTTCATCTCCTTGGAAATAATGGGAATAGAGATGAAATGAATTTGAGGCTGATCGTGAGATCAAAACCTTTTGAAAAGTGGGCAATTGAATTTTTGGGTCCTATTTCCCCACTCACGCGCATGACTAGATTACACTACATTATAACTTGTAAATATTATCTTACAAGGTGGACATACGCGATGCCTACAAAGGATTACATGACACCTACAGTAGAAAGGTTTCTGTTGGAGAAAATTATCAGCCAGTATGGATGCCCATTGAGTTTGATAAGTGATAGGGGTACTCATTTTCTTAACGAGACTATCACAATACTATTAGAAGAATTTATGGTGGCACACCATAAAATAACACCCTATCACCCTTAGGATAATGGAACTACTGAATCTTTCAACAATTATTGAGCCACACATTGACTAAGATTTGTGATGTTGGAAGGAAGGAATGGGATGATAAAGTCTATGTTGTACTTTAGGCATACAAGATAACCTACAAGAGGTTGAGTAAGGTCACACCCTTCCAATTGGTGTTTGGTGCGAAGGATATTTTACCAGTAGAATTCATGTTACCTTCTCTACGTATTGTGCGCATAGGAGGTTTGGATGATGAGAAATATTTTGAAGAGCACATTGATAAAATTATGTAGTTGGATGAAATGCGTGCCATTTCCAATTGGAGTCAGAAGACAAAAAAATGCCAGAAAAAAGGCGTGGCATGAAAGACATATTAACTATAAGAAGCTTGAAGTTGGATAGATGGTCCTTCTTTACAATTCAAAGTTTTTGCACCACCCTAGAAATCTTAAAGTGTATTGGTTGGGACCAGATATTGTGAATTATATACTTGATTCAGGCACTTTCCAGTTAGAGGTGCTGGATGGGACACCGTTTCCCAGTTAATTCAATGAGAGTAGGCTGTATCCCTACTATAAATAAGTCTTCTTGGTTTTTTTAATAAGTTAGTATTGCCACTAGATTATATTTCCTTAATGCATTTCCTTTATATGTGTTTCCTTCATCATTGTTATGCTTTTTCAATTTAGTTCAATGTTTTGTTTAATAAGCATGCTTGCACTCCAGAAGGTAATTACTATATATTGAATTCATGCATAGAGGACCACACATACTTTTAGTGCGCGGTGAAGTGTATATAGGAAAAATGGTTCAAGTTTGAATGTTCTCTGAAGATGGGTATGCATAGAAATATATTGCGTAGGTGCTTGAAGTAAAGGTGTGGATACAAAAAGATTTCTCATGAATGAAGACCACGTATGGATGAATGGATGCATAGTGTAACATGAGGTAGGTTGTAATATTGGAAACTACTTAGTGAAAGGAAAAATAGATAGGTACTTTAGTGCATGAAGGCACATGAGAGGAGGTCTGTGGCAGAGAGGTAGTGGGCACACCAGAAGGTTATGACTAGGGCACATAAACATTAGTGTGAAAAAGGAAAGCAATGCTAATTTAACGTTGAGTACAGTGGTAGGTGGAGAGCAATAAATACAAAGAAATTTTCTAAGACTATAAAAGGTAGTGTTGGGAAATACTTTTTACCTTTACGATTAAGAAGAATTCAAGAAATTTGAAGAGCGAGTCAATGTCGAGTTGTGAAAGAAGTGCAAAGATCTCTATTACAAACTAAACCAGGTGGATTTGTGCATGAGATTGGTTGTTGGTCCATTGGAAGAGTTGTTTGAGTGCAAAAAATGTGTTTACGAAGGAAAAATCAGTAGTTAGGGTTTGATTTTGAGCTAGGGCATGGGGGTTTCAAGCTAGGGAACCTCTTACAGAAATTCTATCCTTCAGATCCACAAGGATGGGAAGAAGAGGATCTGTCACTAGGAGTTGCTATGAAAGATTCAAACCCTCTTAGAAATCAACTAATTACTTGTAAATGAAAGGAAATTGATTTCTACTATATTTGATATGATATAACAATGATAAATTGTAGGAATGAGGAAATCAAACAAAACATCCAACCTGGAATTCACAGAACAAAGGTAAATCCAGTTTTGCAGTAATATGTCCCCTCAGTTTGTTCCTTTCTTTCTCTGAGTGTTCATATGAGTCCAAGGGATTGGGAATGCAAGAACAACAATAGGATGATGGCGCTTAAGAAATGGTATATTGATGGTAGTTTGGATGCAATGTAGGTAGAAGAGAGATAGAACAAGAGATCAGAGCTTAGCTATGTAATTCCTAGAAATATCGTAGCAACAATACAATACAAGATACACAAAATTCTCAAGCCCTTTTTCTTGAATACAAGAAAGGAATATATAAGAATGGAGGATGGGAGGTGCCCTCATGCATAAGGCAAGAAGAAGAAGTTCCAACCCATTAAATCTATTTAAAAATATAAGGAGGAAGGATAACCAAGAAATAAAATCTAATTTTAGACAATTTTACTCATGGATGCATGCAAAAAGAAAAGTTAAGTGAATGGTCCCATGTTTAAAACACACGTGAAGAATCTGGAAAAAGTAGGTAGGACTGCCGCCCTACACAAGGTGGCAGTTTCAAGACTATTTCCCTATTTTGGGTAGAGGTTTCAGAACCACCACCAAGGTAGGGCAGAGGTCCTGGTACTAAAGGCTAAAACATGCACAGAAAGAGTGAGAAGCTAGAAGAAAGCGCGATAAGGCTAAGTAAATATGTCTAGGCAACAAATATACACTGAGAATGGGTTTAGGAACTCGAACACCTTCTAAAAAGACATGAATCATCATTGGGGAATTTTGTAACCATTTTCTAACAATGCAGCACATGCAATTTTGGGTGCATACATATTTCCCCCTCAGATAAGTGTCTTAGCCATGAAAATGCATAAGACGTAGAGTCTGAGTACGGAGTTCCCAAAATAGGGAGTTAGAAGCTATACCTGACATGCCCGTGTGTCAAAATTTTGTCATCCAAACTCCCACTACCTGTAAAAGGAAAATAAGATGCAAGTGTAGATAGATAAAATATCAAAAAATAAACACTAAATTAAAATGACAAGAGGACCTACCATTTGAGCGGGGATATAGAAATATACCTATGCCAACACTCCTTCCTTGTGAACACATACACTCAAAACAAGGTCAAAACAACATATATATATATATATATATATATATATATATAAAACAACATATATATATATATATATATATATATATATCAAATGAAACACATTTTCAAATTCATTTACGCATATTGACTTGGTGATTTTTAAGTTTTAGGCCCATGTTGACTGTTTTTATTTTTGAGTATGGTTGAATTGGAATGGATTTGGGAATGGTATTTTGTGTTAGGCTTGGCCCTTTGCTATTTGAATACTTTTGAGAAGAACTCCTAAGAAATTAGTAACTAGAGCGGTCATAACAGGCCTCAAAAAGGTAGATAGATAGAGTGTCTTTATTGCTTAGTCTCCATTTTGTGAGGCATATATGATTTTTTTGGTATTTCATGCTCATTGCAAGCATTTTGACCACACCTAGTGAGTGATGACATCACACAAAACTATGACACACTATGATATGTACATATATCTCTTTTTGGCTCAGTTATTCCTTGCATAGAGTTGGCTTACATTGATGATTTGATTCACGTGTGTACTCCTAGATGTTTATAATTTTCTATTTTTCTATGCTTTCCAAAATGTATGCAATGTGGACATGAATGCTAACAAAATGATTTCTTTTTTTTTTGCTTTGTAATGTTGATACATGATAATGTGAGCACAATGTGGTATTTGAACTTTAGCTTCTTTAAGAAACCTTTTATACTTCATATTTTCTTGAAAAAATGTGATAATATAACGATATGATAAGAAGATGTACTTATCCCACTCCTCATCCCACACAACTAGTAGGATGTGAGGGCTCAACACTAAGAGTCAGGATGGGCATGAGTTAAAAAAATTTGTTGAATGGTAATGATGAGGGAAAGAAAATGGTTTGATAGGACCAAATTGGGACACTACAACTTCACCCTACTCAAGTCATTTCATAGCTTAGAATGTGATTTACTTTTCAGTTTATCTAGACTTAGATCTGTAAATGGATACTTGGTTGACAAAATCTAGGTTCCGGGTTTTAAAATATTTTGGAATTTTAAACATCTAACTCACTTTGTTCTTGACTTATGAACTCACAATATTTGAGCAAATTATTTGTAACTTTCAATTTTATCAATGAGACCCCTTAACCCTTGCCCCATGCTACTAGGAGGAAGCATGGGCTCATCACCGAGGACAAGGAATAGGAGAGTAAGGGAATTTCTATCCTTTCCCAACCATACATCACCAATAAGAGATGTAAGATCAACACTAAAGGTTGGTAGGGAAAAGAAATGTGTAAAATAAATTTTTTCTGTGAAATTGCACTTGACTTACTCGTCTAGGAAAAATGTTTAGTATGTTCTTATTTCCAAATAGCTTTTTATGGGATAGATGTGACACCAAAAATATTCTAGAATAGACTATAGGTAAAGACACTTAACCTAGAAAGAGACTATAAGCAGAAAGAGATCATAAGTAGAACCAAGTATGCAGGCCTTGGTGTGATCACAGTCAAAAATTTGTCTTGTCTTTCTTGAACTGATGAAATGATTCAGAAATAATTGATGATACTATGAAGAAAGAGATATGATGATTTGAATGTTTTTCCAATGTTTTAAGAAGTTTTTAGGAATTGCTATAAGAATAAATCACTTGATCACAAATTTTACAGAATGATCTGGAAGATGAAAATGCAATGCAAATGCAGTAATGTACATATGGGAATGTAGATGAAACTACATGTCATGATGTCTAAGGTGAAGATAGTTGAAAAATATCAAATTATTCACCCCTAAAAGTACACAATGGAGTACCATTATCCTCAAAATTTCCATTCTATTGACAAGGACCTACCATTCTAGGTTTAAACTTACAACCCTTTCCTAGAAGTGTATATTGCCAATCATTAGAATCATTTTCCTGAAAGAGGCATTCGTGCACCTCTTTGTCACATTCTTGAGACATGGTGTGTGGGTGAGCATGACTATGCTACTCGACCTTGTTTCCTATTTGGAGTGTTGTGTTTATTTGTGACACTTGTTGAACAATGAGGCCTTGCCCCATGGATATGGCAAGCTTAGTTTCAGACACACATGGGTTGAAATCATGGTTTAGAATAGAACAACTCTCAGAGATAGTTTTCATGGGCATCATTTCAATCTCAAATTTCCCTTCTTCATTTGTTAATTCTATCATGTTCACACCTAGACCTAGGTTAGTGGAAGGAAGAGATGCTAAACCGAGAAGACTGACCATCCCCTATGGTTCAAACACGAGGAAGATCAGATCGTCACTCTCTAAGTGTTTCATAATTTCCATTATGGCTTTAGTAGACACTTTTTCTGTAGATATTGTTGGATATTTTGTCAATCGAAAATATGAGGTTCAACCACAGTATATGGGATTAAATCCCTCCTCAAAGACAGGTGAGGCTGCCTGTTTATTACTAATCTAAAACACAGCAAAAACAATATATACAGTATTCACACTAATCTAACCATTGGGGTTGGGATAAAATCCTGAAATCCACATCCACACGATTCAAAGGTATTGCTTTCGTAAATGAACTGAGTTGGAAACTATTATAATGAAAGAAGAACAATGGAAAGGAAATGAGAGAAACATATTTTCTTTCGAGTAAACACAGAGCACGAAATAATCATACGGGCTTTAGATCATAAATATAATGTCTGAAATGATTAGAAACACTAAGATGCTATGCAAAGAATAGATTAAGATCATGAACGTAAGAACAATGTCTTAAGAAAGATATATCCCACAACACAAAGTTTGCAAAATAATATCAACTCCTATTCTTCAAAATGATTAAAAGAAAACACAAAGTTTTTCTTCTTTCCAATAGCTCCGAATATTCCAAAAATCTCGACCCTTTGGAATGCATAAGCATCCCTTATTTATAATAAAAGGAAACAAGAGAAAATAGGATAAATCCTAGAAAATAGTGTTCTTTAAAAAGATTTCTATTTTGCTTGACTCTCACGCAGGAGACCAAGTCAAAATTTACTTCCTATGCGACGAAAAAGAAATGAAAAAGACACGTCAATTTCAAGATTGAAATGACATGAAACATTGGGACTTAATCTGAATCGTCATCTTTCGCTCCTTCATCTTTCTCTTCCTCCAGCTGAGACTGTTTGTTCCGAAATTCTTGGAAATTTTGAATTATGCCTTGCATTTCGTTTTCATCAGGTGCAGTGGAATGATCATTCAAAATTTTGTAGGTTTCATGGGTATCACTAGCACTGCCGGGAAGCTTTTTCAATCTTTTGCTGAGCTTTCTCAAGGCCTCCAAAGAATGTTCAATTCTTACAAACCGATCAATGATCTCAATACCAAATCCGTGCGTTGGTTCATGCTGAACAGACTCTTGGACTTGTTTGAAAAGATCATCTGCTGATAGGATACCTGAGTTTCCAACTGACACCTTTGGACAAATCTTCAGCAACTCTTCTTCCAGATCACTTTTTCCATCAATCAATTTATCCCTTGATTCTCTCAACTTACCGCAGGCTTCGTTGAGAATATTTACTCTGAACTTGATGGATTTGGTCAGCTGGAAATGCTTATCCATATGTGGGATGATGCCTTCTTCTACCAAGAGATGTGATGGTATTTACTTTAATACCTGGAGAGCTTCACAAGTCAAATCAAGATGTCCAATTTCTTGAGAGAAATCATCATCCATCTTCTCTCCATCCTTCTGAATGTCCCCCAAAGATTGATGAACTTTCACAACGTCTTGAATCACTTCCTTCCCCTGTTGGAGCAGCCTTTGGATCCATTCATCGACCACCCTTCCTTTTTTAGCAATCTTCTCAATTGTAGGCACTGATGAGAAATCGAATCTGACAGGGACAAAAGAAGATGGTATGGATTCAAGGGGTTTTGAGAGTTTAAGAAAAACCTCAGTCAACTACTCCACTTTTCCTTTAAGCTCATCTCTGCTGTCTTTTGTTTCTTTCAACTTCTGGCACAACACGTTTGTGGCATCCCGTGCATCTTGTTGTGCCCCTTCTACTGTCACTCTTCCTAGAGCCACCCTGGTTATCTGATAATCAGAGGCTATTATGTCCTCTTTAGTTTTGTCAGTCGCGGGAGTGGCGATCTCTGCGAACTTATCCCCTGAAGCGTCCACCAAAACCCTTGAAACTGTTTTAGGTTTCTTGGCTGATTTAGCAGTAGAAGCCTTGAGTGAGCTGAAATCAAAGGCTGGTATGGGTACAATCACCTTCCTCTTCCTCGGAGTTTGCTCGAGTAGCCATTGCGGCGTATCAGAGGAAGTTACCAATGTTGTAGAAGCTGGTATCATACTCTCAAGGGGAGAAGATTCTACTAGTGGAGGGGGAATAGTTACCAATGTGGTAGTAGATCCGATAAAAAGAGGCACAGGAGGGGGCGTGTTGGTGATCACTTGGGTCCCAGCAGAGAGGGGTGAGAGTCCAGAGAAAATACTGGCCATGATTGAAGAAGTTGATGGAGAATGAGGAGGTAGGAGTGGTTGTGAGGGGGGAGGCGCAGATTCAGACTCCAAAGCCTGGGATGCAAGAGATAAGGTCTCTTCAGTTGGGAAATCAACAAATGATGAAACCAGAGGCTGGCTTCCTTCTTCTTCCAAAGTAATTTCTCCTATTTCTGGTGGTGTTGGTGATTCTAGCACATCCACCGTTTCAACTGGAGAAATAATTGAAGAGATTTCTCTTTCTTTCCTCTTTTTGACAAACTTGACCTTTATAGGCCCCTTAGAAGATTTTTTGTCCTTTTCCTTTTTGGAGGGCCCCGCCTCTGAAGTAGCCAACTTTGAAAACTTATCATCTTTAAAACTCATTCCCCAAGAGGAGAGCCATGCTTTGGTGCGTGCAAGAATCAGAGCCGACCTATTTGTAATGGAGGCTTTTTCACTGATTGACCAATCAATAGGTGGGAAAACATATTGATCTTCATTTAGTCCATCATAGGAAAGATCCAGAACACTTTCATTGTCACTAGTACCTTCTGGTAAGTCAGCAAGCTCAAGTGTTTGAATCTCAGCAAGTGTCAATCTGCTATGATCCTTTCTACGAACAGCAACCTCATCACGTAGATCAATCCAGATGTCTTCTATGCTTGGTCTGTGCAGGTGCAGGGTTCCATACGCCCTGAGGACTCCTCGAATGTCAAACCCGTCTCGGGCTTCATGTGCTTCTTCAACTTGTCCTGAAGCTCATGGACAACATTTTTAGCTTTCACCACTGTCGAACAAGTGTATCTTCCAATAGAAATTGGGAAAGATACAACAGCCTTATGTTTACTTTGTTGGAACTTATGGAAATCCAACAATTGCCTAACCAATTCCATCAAGATCAGTTTATCCCCTGGATATCGGGGTAGACGGAAAGGATCCCCGGAGTACATGACTACCCGAAGATATGTGAACTTCTTGAATTGCAAGAAGACACAACCCCATTTGGAAACTTCAGCCCAGGCCTCATCTGAGACTCTTGTCTTCCTCAATTCAGGGTTTAACCTGCAGATGTTTTCATAAAAGAAGGCATCATTTACCCTTCTGAATTGGTCTTGAGACCCTTTTCTTGTCAGTTGAGGGAAGTACTGATAAACCTGGTTCACCATCCTGTTTCCCTTGATATCCAACCCGGGATAGTTCCTCATCCCGGCCGCTGCATAGGTGACATATGAGGACATATAAAACTTCCCTGTGGACAAGACTATTGTCATTTGGGAATCTATCTCATTACTAATGAGAGTGCCCCAATCAATCCCTTGTTGATTCTTCTTGATGGTGATCATGAATTGATACATCCACCCTTGGAAAACATTTGATTCAGGTAAACCAAAAACCTGAACTCAACAGAGTGATGATGTCATTGATTTCCTGAATGAAATCACTCTTGGGGATAAGTCTTAGGAATCTGGAGACAGCCGGTTTGGTTTTGATCAGGAACTTCTTATTTACATGTTTGATACAATCTTCCTGATTGTTATCCCAAGCTTTCTGAGCTGACTTCATATCTAACTCTCCATATTCTTCAAAATTGGGCAGTTTGAGGAGGTCATCAAAGTAACCTCCGTCTAACTTGATCACAACTTCTCCCACCTGATTTCTCACAGCACAGAGAAAGAGAGTCATAACTAGAAGCGTAGGCTAATATGAATTCAGGGCACTGAGCGGACATGGGAAAACCCGTTGCAAGAGGTAAACCACTATTGGCTATCGATTTCATCCATGGAGTTTGGGAGGAACTCCTTACCCTACTCCAGAAATCCTCAATATCTATATTTCTGAGCTCTGTATCTCGGATGTCATAATTGCAATCGATATATGATGGAGACTCCACCTTTCTGAAATTGTATTTCATTCTTCCTGACTTCTCAGTCTTTTCTTGTGATGGACCAGGGTCCGACATGAAGGATTTCAAAGGAAGAGAGTTTCGGAGATCAGGAGATGTTGCACACTGTGAAAATCCTGACCTACTGGAGATTCCGGAAAATGGAAGAGTCTGACACACTGAGGAGGATGTAACTTTCGGGGAATCCAGAAAACCCGATGCGCTGAGGATGTCGGAGACTTGAGAAAACCACACTGAAGATGTCAGAAACTTGAGAAAACCTGACACTGAAGATGTCGGAAACTTGAGGATGCTCAGAGCATTTTGGAAATGTCCTTGAGAAAGCCCGACACACTACTTTGAAGATGTCAGAAACTTGAGAAAGCCCGACACGCCAAACTCTTCTGATATACTGCAGGTTTTTTATGCTGCACAGCACCCTTCAAAACCCAAGAAGAGGGGAATAGGGTTTTTGTTGAATTTAAAACATGCAAGTTCTTTCTTTACCATTCATATACCAAACATATTTTAATTACAACAACATTCTGGGAAATAACACAAAATGATAATTCCAAAGAGATAAACCCTAAAACATAAACCCGGTTTAGGAAAACAACCCCAAAAGGAAAAATATAAAAACCCCACAAACCTGGTAAGAAAATGGGAAGAATTCCATACATAATCAATCCATAAAAACCATGAACAAAGAATGAAGAGAAATATACCTTCAATCAAGGCAAGGAAAGATCGAAAACGGGCAATTCAATCAGGCACAGGTGAGTTTTGGGTTTCAAGGTTAGAGAAGAATGCGTGAAAATCCACGAGGTAAAAATACGTCCGGTAAAAATGACGTGGAAATCCGCATATATATAAGAAAATTTGCAATTAATACACTTCGGCTGGCACGTGCCAACTCACCTGACAACTCGGCATTAACGCCATGTCAGCATGCTCGGGAGGTCCGAAAACCCGACACAAAGGTGTTTAGAGCAATTCAGGTTTCGGGTTGCGGAAAACAATTGACATGAAACATGATGCTTAGATGCTTCAAAGTTCCGAAAACCTGACATGAAGGACTTAATTCAGGTTTCGGGTTCGGGTAACAATCACATGAAGACTTAGGCTTCAAAGACCTACATGGAACATTCCAGGTTTCGGGTTGCGGGAAACAATCGACATGAAGCATGATGCTTAGACGATGACATGCTCCGATGTTCGAAAGTTCTGCAAACCTGACTCGCCTTAGTCAATGCGGGTTTCGGGTTTCGGGGAAAACCAGACATGAAACATCTAAAACACATGTTGTCCTGTCGGTGAAACCCGAAAACCCGATTTTCTCTCATAAAGGAAATTTGCAAAACCAGCTTAAAAATTTCGTAGGGTTATCTGATAGTTTTGGCGTAAACTCAAAACTGAGATAACAACTGGCTCCAGCTGGGGACTTTCTTTGTGATACCAAAGGAAGAGAACTTAGAATCTCTGGTTTTATCCATTGGGCTACGAGTCAGAAAATAAGAAAACCGAAACAAAACAAAATGAAGAAAGAAAGAAGACCAAAAGAAAACACACAACAAAAAGTAAAGTATGTACAATGCAAGAGAACATCTTGCATTAGTGATGGAACAACTTTAGATGTTGTCCGCTGAAAGGAAAAGGGAGTAACCCTCCATCCAGATATGATAGAAGGAAACTATTTTCACCACTCAGCTCATGGATCTTGAAAGGTCCTTTCCACAAAGAATCGAACTTCCCGTGCATTCCTTTCTGCTCCCTCCTCTTATCCCAAAGCAACACCAGGTCTCCAATCTGGAAATTACGCTGCTTTGATTTCTTGTCAAAAAATTTCTTCACTCTGCTCTGATGATCTGCGATGCGATCAACCACCTTGCTTCGTTCCTCTTCTAGCCTGGCTAGGTACATAACCCTTTTCTCAACAGAATTTTGAAAAGCTGCATCTTCGACTGCTTTTGCCAACTGTAAGGCTGGCAATTCTACTGAGATAGGAATCTCAGCATCAATCCCGTACAGTACTTGGAAAGGGGACATTCCTATAGCTTGCTTTGGGGTAATCTGATCAGCCCACAACGCGTCATACAATGCTTTGTGCCATGTCCTCTGGTTTTCATCTACTAGTTTTCTAATTATGGTAACCAGGTTCTTGTTGCTGGACTCAGCTTGCCCATTGCCTTGGGGATAATAATCAGATGAGTGAGCCAAAGTGATGCCGAATCCATAGCAAAATTCTGTCATCTCATGCGACGAGAAATTAGAGGCATTATCAGCTACAATCTTGTGAGGCACACCGAATCTGACAATTATATTTTCTTTAAGGAACCTACAAACAACTTCAGAGGTTGCTTGCGTGATTGGTGCGGCTTCCACCCACTTGGTAAAATAGTCTGTAGCAGTCAGCACGTAATTATGTCCGGCACTGGAGGCAGGATTCAATGTTCCAATGAAATCAATTCCCCACTGGCGAAAAGGTTCTTTGATCACTACGGGCTTCAGGGGAAGAGCTGCTAACTTGGGACGACCAACGAAATGTTGACAAGCTTCACACTTGGACACCCACTCTGCTGAATCCCAAAAGAGAGTAGGCCAATAGTACCTAGCCCATAGGATCTTATAAGATGTTATAGAGGATGAAAAATGTCCTCCGCATGCTAGGCTATGAAAGGAATCTAACAACTTTACCTGTTGTGATTTATCAACACAACGCAGGAAAACACCATCAATACCTTTCTTGTATATTCCATTATCCCACAAAAGGTATTTTATAGATCTCAACTTGACTGTCCTCTTCTCCTTATGGCTTAAATGCGGGGGGCATTCACCATAAGTTAGAAAGAAAGCAATATCCGTGTACCATTCATCAGTTGTACTCACGAAAAGCACCATGGGCAACTCTGAAGAAGTATCTTGAGTCTTTTCACATTCTGCTTCAGCATGATTTTCTGCAATCAATTGGCATAGGCCCCTTCCTCGTACCAACTTGGTAGGTCTGATGTCCAAGTCGTACTCCTGAACTTTAGCTATCCAAGTACCTCGTTGACTCCCCAGCTCTTGTTGAGTCAAAATGGATTTAACGGCAGTGTCGGGAACGAGAACGAGGGTATGGGAATTCAGCACATAGTACCTGAAATGTTTCACCGCTCGTACCACTGCATAAGCATGCTTTTCAATTTGTGACATCTTTAATTCATGTTCCTTCAATGGGCAGCTCATAAACATGATGGGAGCTTCAATGCCTTCCCCATTCTCCTGCATCAGGATGGCTGACACTGTGTGAGCAGAGGCGTAGCTGTACATGATGAAATCTTTTTTGAAGTCCAGACATACTAGGATAGGAGCGCAAGCAACTGCACTTTTGATTTCTTTGAATGCAAGCTTCCCTTCTGTACTCCATCAAAATGGAACTTTTCCTTTCATCATCCCAAGGATATCCTTGGTTTTGTCAGCGAAATCAGGTACAAACCTTCTTAGGAAATTGACCTTTCTGAAGAAAGAATGAACTCCAGTTTTACTTGTGGGTAGGGTAAGGCTCTGAATGGCCTTTACCCTTTCTGGGTCAATTTTGGTTCCTTCTCTAGTCACGATATGACCCAACAATTTTCCTTCTGTCACCCCAAACATGGACTTCTTAGGATTTAATGAAATCCCGTGACGCCTGCATCTCAAAAGTACTTGCTCTAAATGATCATAATGATCACTCCATTTTTTAGAGAAAACGGTCAAGTCATCTAAATACACAACTATGACCTTGCCCATCAGGTCTCTGAATGCCAAGTCCATAGCTCTCTGAAAAGTGGCTCCGGCGTTGATCAAGCCGAAAGGCATCCTCCTGTAAGCAAAGGTACCCCATGGGGTTGTGAAGGCCGTCTTGTGTTGATCCTCCGTAGTTACCTCAACTTGATTATATCCTAAAAATCCATCGAGCATGGATAGCATTTCTGATCCAGTAACAGTTTGTAATACCTGATCCATGATAGGAAAGGGATAGTTGTCCTTCAGTGAGGAATGATTCAGGTTCTAGAAGTCAACACAGATTCAGATTTTTCCATTCTTCTTCCTGACAGGGATGATGTTAGCAATCCAAGTGGAGTGATGGATTGGAAAAATAATCCTAGCATCTAACATCTTCTGGATTTCCGCAAGGATGGTTCCTGAGATCTTGGGATTGTAATGTCTTTGCTTTTGTCTGTACGGCTTCACATCAGGCTTCAAAGGGATAATGTGTTGACGTCTTTGGGCTTGAAGGATTTTAAATCTGCATAAGACCAGGCTAACACATCCATGTATCTCTTCAGAAGTGAAGTGAATCTTGCTTTCTCTTCAGGGGAACAACATTTCCCAATATTCACCATCCGAGGTTGATCAGACGAACCTAGATTGATTTGATCTACCTCCGAAGAAGAAGCTCCTTCAACTTGCCTTTTGTTTTGAATAAAACGATCATGCTTGTCAAACAAACCCTCCAGAGAAACCAAACCTTTTGGTATCTTGTTGCCTTTAAGCTGGATAAACTCACCATCAACCTCTTGATATGGATCTGAGATAGTTTCACGGAAAGATGATTCCGAACCTTCAAAATACAGCTCACTGAAATTGTCAGCCTTTTCTAGAAAAGCCAACACCTATTGATCATCATTGAACACTTGCCAGTGAGTCGCATTATCTGGGATACTAGGGCGGTACACAATCTCGATAGAGTACGTATCTTGTTTGAACTGAGGATGAGGAAGAAGGAGGGATGTAGACACGGCCAAAGAATCAGCCTTGTCGTTATAATCTCTCAAAACTACCTTAATAGAGAATGCATCAAAGCATTCTATACTATCCCAAACTTTGTTCCTGTAATGTCTCAAGTGATCATTTTTCACCTGATAGATTCCCCTGACCTGGTTGACAATCAGCTCCACATCCCCCTGAACCTTGAGATTTTGAATTCCCTTCTGTCTGGCCATTTCTAATCCTAATAACAGGGCTTCATATTCAGCCGTGTTGTTAGTATTATCAAATTGCAACTTGTAAGCTGATGGGAAAATCTCTGGAATTAGGAGATATAAGAACAACACCAGCACCTAATCCGGTGGTTGAGTAGCTACCATCGAATTCGAGGGTCCAAATAGCATTGGGATCTTCTTCCTTGACATCTACAGTGGGTATCTCTGAAGTCATGAAATAATTTCCGAAGCTAGCATCTTCGAAAAGAATTTGAGCTTTAGGATCATCTGATTTAGTTACCAAATACCTCGCCTGCAGTTCAGGATGGAGAACCTGATGAACCCCATTGACTGGGATCTTGGCTTTGGTCCAATCCATATTAATCTCTCCTCCGACATCTTTACAAAAACCTCTACCCAAGAGGATACCGTAAGCTGCAGGGATATCAACAACTAGAATGGTCTTTTTCACTCTCTTTTCCGGGAAAGCAACGAATGCGAACTGTGCATCTTTGATTTGACCAATCAAAGGAACTTGTTTGGTTTCCATAGAGTAACACCATCCATATGACTTAGTCAAAGTAAGCCCAAGGGCATGGGCTACTTTTGCGGGCATAACATTGTCGGAGGCCCCTGAGTCGATGATGCAATTGCTGAGTTTAAACCCATTTATAAGTAAAGACAAATAAAATGGTTCAATATTTCCTGAAGAAGAAGCAGAGGTCAGATTGTTCTGAGATGGGGATTGAGTAGGATTTGGAAGGAGACCTTTTGAAGGTGATGGAACAGCCACTTTACTTCTGATGAATTTGGCAAGTTTTTCGAACTGTTCAGGATTTGATTGAAGGTATTCTGCTTCTGACATTTGGATTTTGGTTCTTTTTGCATGATCAACAATGTCAAAAGAAGTATAAGAAGGGGTGATGGTAGGCTCAGTTCTAATCACATGAGGTTGTGCTGAGGCATTGATCTTAGGAGAAAGAGAATAAGGAGAAGTTACCTTTTTGGTGACTTCTCTTTCAGTTTGTGCTGAAATAGGAGTACCTCTCTTAACTATGGCTATGGGAGGTTCCTTATTCTTCTCCTTAGTGTTTTCAAGAGGTTTTCTTGGATTCTGAGATTGGGATCGAGTGAAGACAGCAAATGACTGACCATCTAGCGCACATTCATCTTCATCGTATTCCAAATACCCAATGCTGGAGTCGCCAGCCGAATCGTCATAAGACTCATCGGCATATCCTGAAGCTTTAAAAGCCTCCAGAGAATCTTGTTCTTCTGGTTCTTCCTCTTCTTCAACTATTTCTACTGTTGCATTGATGGGAGGAGCTTCAATTGCTAGTCTTGGTTGAGTAGGAGTTAACCGTGGCCTATCCCTGGCAGGCGCACCATTGTTGTTATTGAAATTCCGTCTAGGGATATCCCGATATGGAACATTATTCACCTACTGAGACATTTGCTTTTTTAAAGCGATCAAATCATTAGCCATTTTTTGAAACATAGGATCAGTATTACCTTGAGAAGAACCTTGATTTTTGAGTTTGGGTATGTCTTTCTTGATTCTTCCGGCCAAAATAAGATTATCTTCTATTTCAATAGCTGTTGACTGAGCAACAGCCAAATCTGGGATAACCGACCTTCTTAATAAAAAGCTCACATCAGGAGGCTAAGCATTAATGAAGAAGCATTTCTGATTTTCTGGAGTTAGTACAGCTATTTCTGGAATCTTCCAGATCAACTTATTAAACTTTTCCACGAAGTCCCGCATGGGTTCATGAGATTCCTTCTTCATATGAGTAAGTTGAGCTAACAAGGCATGAGAATCATTCAGCTGGTTTGAAACGTGCTTTGAACTTGGTCCGCATGGTAGCCTAGTTTGTGATGCATGCATTCGGAAGGTGATAAAACCATTCAGCTGCTGCACCATGCAATGTTTCAACAAAGAGTCGAACAGAGACATCTTCGTGAGCTACTCCAAGAACGCCGCATGCTACAAAGAAAGATGCAACGTGTTCATCAGGATGCTGCTTCCCATCCCCATTGAACTTGGGAATGTTTTTACGTGATCCATGTGGTAACTCATGCAATGGTGGAGTTAAAGAAAGAGGACCAATAACTGCGCCCCAAGGCACAGGTTGTACTGCCATCCTTCTGAAAAGAGTGTGTATAGGGATCTGAGTATCAGACAAGAGTAATGCATGACAAGTTACAGACTCTTCCCGTTCCATAGGGATCCGGTTTCTTCAAACAGGCGAAGAACTTCTGGTTCGGTTAGAAACAATGTTGTTGGGGGACAGGCTGAAATTGTGCTGTTGTAGCAACTCAAAGAGTGGGTAATTTCACCTTGGGCTTGGCAGGACCGAGTGAAGATCTTCCTGGCCAGCTTGAACTGGGAAAGAGACCTTGTTAAAAATAAGGCAAATACGGAGTCGCCAGACACCAAGAGGATAAGCTTTATACTATAAATCTGTATTCCCCAGCGGAGTCACCAAAAACTGTTGGTTGGATATTTTGTCAATCCAAAATATGAGGTTCAACCACAGTATATGGGATTAAATCCCTCCTCAAAGACAGGTGAGGCTGCCTGTTTATTACTAATCTAAAACACAACAAAAACAATATATACAGTATTCACACTAATCTAACCATTGGAGTTGGGATAAAATCCCGAAATCCACATCCACATGATTCAAAGGTATTGCTTTCGTAAATGAACTGGGTTGGAAACTATTACAATGAAAGAAGCACAATGGAAACGAAATGAGAGAAACGTATTTTCTTTCGAGTAAACACAGAGCATGAAATAATCATATGGGCTTTAGATCATAAATATAATGTCTGAAATGATTAGAAACACTAAGATGCTACACAAAGAATAGCTTAAGATCATGAACGTAAGAACAATGTCTTAAGAAAGATATATCCCACAACACAAAGTTTGCAAAATAATATCAACTCCTATTCTTCAAAATGATTAAAAGAAAACACAAAGTTTTTCTTCCTTCCAATAGCTCTGAATATTCCAAAAATCTCGACCGTTTGGAATGCATGAGCATCCCTTATTTATAATAAAAGGAAACGAGAGAAAATAGGATAAATCCTAGAAAATAGTGTTCTTTAAAAAAAGTTCTATTTTGCTTGACTCTCACGCAGGAGACCAAGTCAAAATTTAATTCCTATGCGATGAAACAGAAATGAAAAAGACATGTCAATTTCAAGATTGAAATGACATGAAACATTGGGACTTAATCTGAATCATCATCTTTCGTTCCTTCATCTTTCTCTTCCTCCAGCTGAGACTGTTTGTTCCGAAATTCTTGGAACTTTTGAATTATGCCTTGCATTTTGTTTTCATTAGGTGCAGTGGAATGATCATTCAAAAATTTGCAGGTTTCATGGGTATCACTAGCACTGCTAGGAATCTTTTTCAATCTTTTGTTGAGCTTTCTAAGGCCTCCAAAGAATGTTCAATTCTTACAAACTGATCAATGATCTCAATACCAAATCCGTGTGTTGCTTCATGCTGAACAGACTCTTGGACTTGTTTGAAAAGATCATCTACTGATAGGATACCTAAGTTTCCAACTAATACCTTTGGAAAAATGTTCAGCAACTCTTCTTCCAGATCACTTTTTCCATCAATCAATTTATCCCTTTATTCTCTCAACTTACCGTAGGCTTCGTTGAGAATCTTTACTCTGAACCTGATGGATTTGGTCAGCTGGAAATGCTTATCCATATGTGGGATGATGCCTTCTTCTATCAAGAGATGTGATGGTATTTTCTTTAATACCTAGAGAGCTTCAAAAGTCAAATCAAGATGTCCAATTTCTTGAGAGAAATCATCGTCCATCTTCTCTCCATCCTTCTGAATGTCTCCCAAAGATTGATGAACTTTCACAATGTCTTGAATCACTTCCTTCCCCTGTTGGAGCAGCCTTTGGATCCATTCATCGACCACCCTTCCTTTTTTAGCAATCTTCTCAATTGTAGGCACTGATGAGAAATTGAATCCGACAGGGACAGAAGAAGATGGTATGGATTCAAGGGGTTTTGAGAGTTTAAGCAAAACCTCAGTCAACTGCTCCACTTTTCCTTTAAGCTCATCTCTGTTGTCTTTTGTTTCTTTCAACTTCTGGCACAACACGTTTGTGGCATCCTGTGCATCTTGTTGCACCCCTTCTGCTATCACTCTTCCTAGATCCACCCTGGTTATCTGATAATCAGAGGCTGTTATGTCCCCTTTATTTTGTCAGTCACGGTAGTGGCAATCTCTACGAACTTATCCCCTGAAGCGTCCACCAAAACCCTTGAAACTGTTTTAGGTTTCTTAGCTGATTTAGCAGTAGAAGCCTTGAGTAAGCTGAAATCAAAGGCTGGTATGGGTACAATCACCTTCCTCTTCCTCGGAGTTTACTTGAGTAGCCATTGCGGCGTATCAGAGGAAGTTGCCAATGTTGTAGAAGCTGGTATCATACTCTCAAGGGGAGAAGACTCTACTAGTGGAGGGGGAATAGTTACCAAAAAAATTTTGTTGGTCGCTCTAACTTGGAAAAGGAAAAGGAAGTCTGAGCTCTTCCAGTGGTCTGCTTCGGAAATTTGAGCAAAAAAAATCCAGGCATGTTAGGCCCTAACCTTTAAAAATCTTACTGTCTTCCAAGTGATTTCATTAGAACAACTCTGTTCAAATGATTTATGGAATAAATGATTTTCTATGGTTGTCTTTTGTGATTTGGTACTGTATCTTTATGCTGTTTGTTTTTACAAATTTAACCCTTAATGGGTGTGTGTTGTACTTCAAACTGTTCACTGTTTTGTTGTGCTTTACATTCCGGCGTAGGTTTGTAAAACATGTGCTTGAAGAGTATCTTCCTGCTCCGTGAGAACTCGTGCATGCTTCTCTTGCTGGGTTCAGGATTCAGTAGAAACTTCTTGGTAGAAACTACTGATAGAAGTTTGTTTATAGAAACTTGTTGATTGTAACTTGTTTATGAGGCTTGTTTCTTGTCGAAAAAGACACTTTTGGACTTTTGTGTGAATATCCAATCTTATTGGATTTCTTTGTATGTTGTAGTGGTTATCTTTGGTGAAAGATACATAACCTAGTAGGACTTCGCTATGGTATTTTAAGTTATTTTGAACGAATAACTTATTGTGTTTCTGTATTTCGTTGCTACCCCTTTTTGGAAATTGTGTATTCCTTGCTTGTGGTTTTGGGTTTCAACCCATTAGTAGTATGTAATATGTGTATATTCATATTATTGTTGTAATCAGAACGACTCTATGGAGTCGATTGAATGATTTATTTACATTTGGACCTCTGTTCAAGTTAAATATAATTGAATATTGGTGATTCGATGAGCCAGTGACTTGAGGGAATAACATGTACTAAGACCTCTGTTATTTATAGGAATACCTTCGTGTTGCATGGATTTTGTGGTACAGATTCTTTGGGTGTATTTTACGTTTGCATTCTGTGCAAACTTGTGCGAAGAATTGGCAAAGGTTCAGTCGGGTATCTTGTTTTGAAATCAGTATTTAAAGTGCTTTTGCTTGATTTTAATATGTACACCATTGACTTGACTAGATGGAATCATTGGCAATAATTTGTCATGCCACTGTTGTCCGGGTTCAGTAGAACTTTTGGAAGTTAACCTGTATCTTCTTTTGCCTCAGTTGAAAACTTGACTTGGTATACTGTAGTTTTGACATTGTGGAATTTTCCTGAGTAATGATTTATATCAAGTAACGCGGCTCTGTATAAATGAATCGTGAGTGCTATATGACTGATTCCGATTATGTACAGATGTACATATAGGATGATATGTTTCCTTTCTGATTTCCTAGTTGGATGTGGCAGTGTATGTTACGGTATTTGTAAGATAATCTCTGTATGGTCTTATGGAAACATCAAATTGTTTAATGCAATGAAGTCTGTTGTTGACCGTGATATACTATAGGTTCTTTGATTTAGAACATGGTTCAAAAAAAATCTTACTGTGTGTAAAAGGGACTAGCATTGGACTATAGGTTGATATATGGGATTGTAGGCGTGTTTTTCTTCTATTGCATAACTATCCTGCCTTGAGCTGGACTGATCTAAACGCTGTCGACTGTACCTCGACAGGAAATGTGGTGATTTTCATGTTGTTTGAAGCTTCCTGTAGAGTCTGTTTGGTTGATAGTCTGCACTATTGACGTGTTAGCCACTGTACAGGAGTTTTTGCTGTGTTCGATTTTTAATATGACAGTGAATCTTCTTATGGGTTGTCGGACTTGTTCGTACACATACTGGATGAATGCTTTCCATATGTAGAGACGGTACAGTAGTGAACTTGTGTGAAGGGAAGTATGAATGATTTGTTTCTTTCTCTTCTGTTATTCTAATACTTGTTGGTATCTGTCTAACAGTTGGAATTGTTCTTGTATCTTATTGTTGGAATCATGACTTGCTATGATATTTCCTTTTCTGATGAAAGTAACGATCTGTCCAATGTTGCTGATCTTGGATTCAAGATAATTGTTTAGATACTTTCGTTCTTTGATTCTTAATATTTGATGAAATATTTGAGAAGTGTTTAGGACTATTCTGTAACGATGATAGAGTTACACGTTTGTAGTCATTTTTGTATTACAAAGGCATATTCTGAATATGTTTACTTGTTTGGATAATTGATCTCATTTAAACAGGGTGTTTAATGAAAAAAATTGACGGATTGCAATTGTTTTAAAAGTTAGTGCTTATCATGCTCAGTTCATCGAACTGACTCATGTTGACTATTTTTACAGATGGTTACCATAAGTGGTAAAAGCAATGCAGATCTGACAGGATGATCAGATTGTTTATTTTGATTTATAATGAATTACAGCTTGATTTTCTAAATGTACTATATGTGGAAAGATGTACTTTTCCGTTAAGCATTGTATCAAGTATGCTGTTTGCATAAAATGTAATTGTATAGTTCTGAAAGGAATGTAAATAAGTATTTGTTACTTATGTGTTATATTCTAAATTCTGATAGTTGACCCTCTTCGGTTTATATACCAGAGTGGCAATGTTATCTTTGTGTAACTGGATGCTTTTATGATTGACAATGAAAGCTTAAAGGAAATATAATTGAAATTCTTATGAGTGTTTAGTAGTTCTGATTTGTTCTATCGAAAGCTAAATTGAAATTTAAATCATTGACTTTCTATAAGGATAGGGCTGAAATGAACCTAAGCAGAACGCCAATCAAGCAGAATTAAATTAGTAATCCCTAGTCCTGAGTATGACAGGACAATATTAAATTGGATTCTTAATCATTTATATCTTTATACTAATAAGTATGATATAAATTCAGTTAGGAGAACTGATGTAAATCTAATGGGGTTCAGATGGCAATCTCAAGTAAAGGCTATGAGATATTGTCCAATTCTGTTGTTTTAGAATCATGTGTATTCTAATGACTCCTTGAAGAGATCATGACCTTAATACCTCTACCATGTAATGGGTTTTAATGAGGAAGGTCGTCTTATGACGAAGAATCCAGGGATCTGGAAAGGCTAACCTTAGGGGAAAGTCTTTAAAGTAATTTAAAACTCAATGTGCGTACACATATTAATAAGTAGATCTTTTCGAGGTGGATTTAAAGGTTGACGACACAAGACAACTACAGGGTTGTACCTCCGAGAAGATTAGGATCTTCTCAAAGTTACAACAATGCTGGTGACTTATGGCGACACCCTTTGCATTGATCGCTAAGATTTACACTTGTGTTCGGATTAGTTACTCAGGGACCGATTAGGAATGTGGTCAGGTTATAAGGCTGCCTAGGAGGTTCTAGGTATCTTGACACACTGGTCTAACTGCAGGGTTGCGTTTCGTGTGGGGTAACCAGAAGATTGGATTGGTTATGTTGTGTATAGTGTTGATCAATCATGCTCACCAGTCAGCACAGAAGGTAAAACAACAAGGATTGATATAGGTGACACTCTACTCTACACTGGCTTATATAACTCCACACAACATTTGTCGACCCTGTTTCGTAGTGCAAGCCCACTTCCTCTTGGTTCCTACACCCCCTTGATTCCTTCAACATCTGATAATCACTCCTTTTTGGTTGTCACTAATTGTCTGTTATTGGACCTTTCCCCCCCTCTATCCCAACGCACCTGTATTCAGCCGGCCGTTTGGACTTTGAGCGGAACTTCTCTTTATTTACACTGATTGATACAAATTCTCCTGATCATTACCCAAGCTTTCTGAGATGACTTGATATCGGAACTCTCCATATTCTTCAAATTGGGTAGTTTGAGGAGGTCATCAAAGTAACCTCTATCTAACTTGATCACAACTTTCTCCCACCTGATTCTCACAGCACAGGGAAGCGGAGTAGCAGGAGTTATAACTGAAGCTAGGCTAAGATTGATTTAGGGCACTGAGTAGTAGACATGGGAAAGCGAAAGGGGAAAACCCGTTTTCGGTGCGGAGTGTAAACCATCTCGGCTTATCGATTTCATCAATGGAGTTTGGGAGGAACTCCACCCTACTCCAGAAATCCTAAATCATTTTCTGAGCTCGTATCTAGGATGTCATAATTGCAATCGATATATGATGGAGAATCCACCTTTCAAACTTGTATTTCATCCTTCCTAACTTCATCATTCTTTTTGTGAGGACTAGGGTTCCGACATGAAGGATTTCGAAGGGAGAGCGTGTGGAGATCAGGACAGATGTTACACACTATGAAAATCCTTGACACCTACTGGAGATGCCCAAAACAATATTGAAGAGTCTGACACACGAGGAGGGGAGGATGTCTGGGAATCCAGGGAAAACCGATGTGCAAGGATGCAAGAGGATTTGAGAAAAACCCGATGCGCTGAGGAGTCGAGATTTGAGAAAACTTGGCACATTTGGAAGATTCAGAAACTTGAGAAAGCCCGACACTTTGAAGATGTCAGAAACTTGAGAAAGCTCGGCATTTTGAAGATGTCTGAAACTTGAGAAAGCCTAGCAATTTGAAGATGTCAGAAACTTGAGAAAGCCCGACATGCAAAAGCTTCTGATATATGAGGTTTTTTATTGCTGCACAGCACCTTCAAAAAACCCAAAAGAAGAGGGGATTAGGGTTTTTGTTGAATTTAAAACCTGCAAGTAGTGGCGAGGGAAAAGGACAATACCCCCCACATCTCTCATTCCTCGTTACCTTCTCAGTCCTTCCTCCTCCCCTCCTCCTTACCTTCCACCCACGCGTCCTCTTCGCTTTGAATACGATTCTCATCTTCTACCTTATGTCCCCATCATCCTTCCCGCCATAATTCCCACATTGCCTCCACCCCTCCCATTAATTTTCCATCTCGAAATATCTTTTTCCATCTTGTCTGCATTCACTCTGAGTACTCCGACACTCAATCTTTGTCCATGAATTCTGCCCGACTGCCCCGACCTATTAGTCATACCTACTCCCCACGAACCACCACCCTTCCACCTCCTCGCACGCTTCCCCCACCTCCCTCCCTCCCTTCCAATCGCCCCCCCTTTCCTCCCGCGCCGCATCCTTTAACTCCCTACCTTAAATTCAATGCTTCCGTCTAACACCAAAAACCTCTTCTCTCCCAGAATCCATACATCACCCCCCTACCCTCCCCACCACGCTCTTTCTTATCTTCCCTCAAACACGATAAGACCTTCAAAATTCCCCTATCTTTCTACCCCTTGTATTCAAGTCCCCTCTGGTCGCCACCCCGGTCCCTCCACCCACTCCTCACCTTGCCTCTTGAACTAAAATTAACTCCCCTCCTTCCATACTCCCCCCCTGCCACCATTTTAACCCGCCATATTCCATATAAGCACCTATACGCCCCCTTCCCACTTCTCCCCTATCACTGTTCTATACCCCAGTACAACTACATAGCTCTCCCCCGGCCTCCTCCAAGTTAAGGCAACCACTCCCTCCCCCGTATCCTCCCTCCCTCCGGCGCAATACCCTTCCATTTCTCCTCCACTATTTTCCACCCGCTCAGCCCGGCGGCTCGCCTCCTACCTTCCTCCGATCCCACGAATCTCATTGTCCCAAAACTCTCCATCTCCACACTCGGTCTTCCTCTCTCCGGGGGGTCCCGCAACCTCTCTCCTACCCCCCCCCTATACCAAACATATTTTAATTTCCAACAACAATTCGGGAATAACACAAATGATAATTCCAAGAGATAAAACCCTAAAACATAAACCGTTTAAGAAAAGCAACCCAAAAAGGAAAAAAAAAGTAAAAAACCCCACAAACCTGGTAAAGAACAGGGGGAAGAATTCCATACATAATCAATCAAAAAACCATGAAAAAAGAATGAAGAGAGAGATACCTTCAACCAATGCAAGGAAAGATCAAAAATGGGTAATTCAATCGGGCACAAGCAAATTTCAAGTTTTGAGGTTAGAGAAGCATGCGTGAAAAATCCACGAGGTAAAAATATGTCCAATAAAAATGACGTGGAAATCTACATATATTAAGAAAAAATGGCAATTTATACACTTTGGCTGGCATTTGACAACTTCAACCGACAATTAGAATTAACACATGTTAGCGATGCAGAGGTCTGAAAACCAGGACACAAAGGTGTTTAGAGAAAATTCAGGTTTCGGGTTTGCGGAAACAATTGACATGAAGCCGATGCTTAGTAGATGATTCAAAGTTCTTGAAAAACCTGACATTAAGGGATTCGCAAATTCAGGTGGTTTTTGGGTTGCGGGAACAATCGACATGAAGGCATGATTGCTTGATGCTTCAAAAAGTTCCGAAAACCTAACATGAAGGACTTAGGCAAGTCGGGCGGTTCGGGTGTGCGGGGAGGAAACAATCGACATGAAGCATGATGTTAAACGAAGACTGCTCCAATGGTTTTTTTTTTTCGGAGGAAGTTCTGTTAAAAAACCCAACTCGCCCTTAGTCGATGTGGGTTTTGGGATTTCGGGGAACACCAGACATGAAACATATAAAAACATGTGTCCTACGGTGAAACCCGGGAAGGAAAACCTAATTTTTTCATAAAGGCAAATTTGCAAACACCATCTTAAAAATTTCGTAGGGTATCTGATAGTTTGGCGTATAAACTCAAAACTAAGATAACAGCTGGCTCCAGCTGGGGGACTTTCTTTGTGATACCAAAGGAAGAGAGAAGAGAACTCAGAATCTCTAGCTTCATCCATGGCTACAGGAGTCAGAGAAAAAAGAAGAAAACTGAAACAAAAAAACAAAAAACGAAGAAGAAAAGAAAAGGAAAGAAAGAAGCCAAAGCAAACACACAACAAAATTTAAAAGTTATGTACAATGCAGAGAACATCTTGCATTAGTGATGGAACAACTTTAAGCTGTTGTCGCGGAAAGGGCAAAGGGGAAGGTAAAACCCTCCATCCAGAATATGATTAGAAGGAAACTATTTCACCCACTCAGACTCATGGATCTTGAAGGTCCTTTCCATAACGAATCCAACTTTCCCGTTCATTCCTTTCTGCTCCATCTATTATCCAAAGCAACACCAAGTCTCAATCTAGAAATTACGATGCTTGATTTCTTGTCACAAAATTTCTCACTCGCTCTGATGATCTGTGATGTGAGCAACCACTTGCTTCGTCCTCTTCTAGCCTGGCTAGTACATAACACTTTTCTCAACAGAATTTTTGAAAAAGCTGATCTTCGCTGCTTTTGCCAATGTAAGGCTTGGGAAATTCTTACTGAGATAGGAATATCAGCATCGACCCATAAAAGTACTTGGAAAAGGGGGACTTCTATACTTGCTTTAGGGTAATTGATCAGCCCATAACGCGTAATACAATGCTTTGTGCAATGTCTCTGGTTTGCAATTCTACTAGTTTTCTAATTATGGTAACCAGGTTTTTCTTGTTGACTGGACTCAGCTTTGCCCATTGCCTTAGGGTAATAATAAGATGGAGTGAGCCAAAATGTTGCAGAATCAATAGCAAATTCTATCATCCATGTGACGAGAAATTAGAGAGAAATTAGAGGCATTAGCAGCTCCAATCTTGTGAGGCACACCGAATCTGCAATTATATTTTCTTTTAAGGAACTTGCCAAACAGCTCAGAGGTACTGATTGATTGGTGCGACTTCCCACCCACTTGGTAAAAATAGTAGGTAGCAGACAGCATGTTTAATTATGTACGGGCCACTGGAAGACAAGAGTCATGTTCCAATGAAATCAATTCCCCACTGGACGGAACATGTCATTGATACACCTACGGGCTTCAGGGAAAGAGCTGCTAACTTGGGACGGACAACGAAAGTTGACAAACTTCACACTTGGACCCCATCTGCTGAATACGAAAGAGAGTAGGCTAATAGTACCTATCCTGTAGGATCTTATAAGTTGTTACAGAGGATGAAAAATGTCCTCCACATGCTAGGATATGAAAGGACTCTAGCAACTTTACCAGTTGTGATTTATCAACACAACGCAGGAAAACAATCAATACCTTTCTTGTAAGTCTGTTATCCCACAAAAGTTATTTAAGATCTCAACCTTGACTGTCATCTTCTCCTTATGGCTAAAATGCGGGGGGCATTCACCAAGTAAGTGAGAAAGAAAGCAATATCCATGTAACTTCATCAGTTGTTACTCACGAAAAGCACCATGGGAAACTCTGAAGAAGTATCTGGAGTCATTTAACATTTGCTTCAGTATGATTTCTGCAATCAATTGGCATATAGGCCCCTTTATCATATAAGTTGGTAGGCCTGATGTCCAAGTCTTATTCCTAAACTTTAGCTATCCAGTTAACGCGTGACTCCCCAGCTCTTTGAGTCCCATATGGATTTTTTAACGGCGAGGGTCGGGAAAGCGAGAACGAGGGTATGGGAATTCAGCACATAGTACCTGAAAGTTTCACCGCTCATACAACTACATAAGCATGCTTTTCAATTTTGACATCTTAATCATGTTCCTTCAATGGGCAGCTCATAATAAACATTGTGGGAGCTTCAATTGCCTTCACTTTATCCTCTCGGATGGCTGACACTGTGTGAGCAGAGCGTAGCTGACATGATGAATTCTTTTTTGAAGGTCCAGACATACTAGGATAGGAGTGCAAGCAACTGCACTTTTGATTTCTTTGAATGCAAGGCTTACTTCTGTACTCCATCAAAATGGAAATTTTCTTCATCATCCCAACGGATTTTCCTTGGTTTGTCAGCGAAATCAGGTACAAACCTTCGTAGGAAATGAACCTTTTCGAAGAAAAGAAAAAGAAAGAAGGAACTCCAGTTTCTCGTGGGTAGGGTAAGCTCTGAATGGCCTTTACAATTCTGGGTCGATTTTGGTTCCTCTCTCAGTCACGATATGACCCAATATTTCCTTGTCACCCTGAACAGGGACTTCCTTAGGATTTTAATGAAATCAGTGAACGCCTGCATCTCAAAGTACTTTCCTAAAGTCATAATGATCACTCCATTTTTTAGGAGAAAACGGTCAAGTCATCTAAAACAAAACTATGACCTTGCCCATCAGGGTCTCGAATGTCAAGTCCATAGCTCTCTGAAAAGGTGGGCTCGGGCATTGATTCAAGCCAAAAGTCATCCTCCGGTAAGAAAAGTTACCCCATGGGGTTTCTGTGAGGCGTCTATGTGTTGACCTACGTGTACCTCAACTTTGGATTATATCCTAAACATCCATCGAGCATGGATAGCATTTCGATCCAGAGTAAGTAACAGTTTGTAATACCTGATCCATGATGATAGAAAGGGATAGTTTGTTCCTCAGTGAGGAATGATTCAGGGTTCTAGAAGTCAACACAGATTCAGATTGTGCCATTCTTTCTTCCTGACAGGATGATGTGCAATCAAAGTGGAGTGAGGATTGGAAAAATAATCCTAGCATTTAACAGCTTCTGGATTTCCGCAAGGGATGGTTCTTGAGATCGTGGATTGTAATGTCTTTGCTTTTGTCTGTACGGCTTCACATCAGGCTTCAAGGGATACTTGTGCCTGTCTGTCTTTGGGCTTGAAGGATTTTAAATCTGCATAAGACAAGGCTAAACACATCCATGTATCTCTTCAGAGTGAAGTGAAGGGAATCTTGCTTTCCTTAAGGGGAACAACATTCCCAATATTCCCATCCGAGGTTGATCAGACGAACCTAGATTGATTTGATCTACATCCGAGAAGAAGCTCCTCACTCCTTCAACTTTTTTTTGTTGAATTAAAACGATCATGCTTGTCAAACCAACCCTCCAGAGAAGAAAACCAAACCTGCCTTTTGGTTTATCTTGTTTCCTTTAGCTGGATTAAATCAACCCTCAACCTCTGATTGGATTCTAAGATAGTTTCACAGAAGATGATTCCGAACCTTCAAAATACAGTCACTGAAATTGTCAGCCTTTCTAGAGAAAAGCCAACACCGATTGATCATCATTGAACACTTTCCAGTGAGTCGATTATCTGGGATTACTAGGGCGGTACACAATCTTGATAGAGTACGTATTCTGGTTTGAAATAAGGATGGATGAGGAAGAAGGCAAGGAGGCATTGTAGACACGACCAAAGAATTAGCCTTGTTGTTATAATCTCTCAAAAACTACCTAATAGAGAATGCATCAAAGCATTCTATACTATCCCAAACTTTGTTCCTGTAATGTCTCAAGTGATCATTTTTCACCTGATAGATTCCCCTGACCTGGTTGACAATCAGCTCCACATCCCCCTGAACCTTGAGATTTTGAATTCCCTTCTGTCTGGCCATTTCTAATCCTAATAACAGGGCTTCATATTCAACCGTGTTGTTAGTATTATCAAATTACAACTTGTAAGTTGATGGGAAAATCTTGGAATTAGGAGATATAATAACAAGACCAGCACCTAATCCGGTGGTTGAGTAGCTACCATCGAATTCGAGGGTCCAAATAGCATTGGGATCTTCTTCCTTGACATCTACAGTGGGTATCTCTAAAGTCATGAAATAATTTCTGAAGCTAGCATCTTCGAAAAGAATTTGAGCTTTAGGATCATCTGATTTAGTTACCAAATACCTCGCCTGCAGTTCAGGATGGAGAACCTGATGAACCCCATTGACTGGGATCTTGGCTTTGGTCCAATCCATATTAATCTCTCCTCCGACATCTTTACAAAAACCTCTACCCAAGAGGATACCGTAAGCTGCAGGGATATCAACAACTAGAATGGTCTTTTTCACTCTCTTTTCCAGGAAAGCAATGAATGTGAACTGTGCATCTTTGATTTGACCAATCAAAGGAACTTGTCTGGTTTCCATAGAGTAACACCATCCATATGACTTATTCAAAGTAAGCCCAAGGGCATGGGCTACTTTTGCGGGCATAACATTGTTGGAGGCCCCTGAGTCGATGATGCAATTGCTGAGTTTAAACCCATTTTATAAGTAAAGACAAATAAAATGGTTCAATATTTCCTAAAGAAGAAGCAGAGGTCAGATTGTTCTGAGATGGGGATTGAGTAGGATTTGGAAGGAGAACTTTTGAAGGTGATGGAACAAACACTTTACTTCTGATGAATTTGGCAAGTTTTTCGAACTGTTCAGGATTTGATTGAAGGTATTTTGCTTCTGACATTTGGATTTTGGTTCTTTTTGCATGATCAACAATGTCAAAAGAAGTATAAGAAGGGGTGATGGTAGGGCTCAGTTCTAATCACATGAGGTTGTGCTGAGGCATTGATCTTAGGAGAAAGAGAATAAGGAGAAGTTACCTTTTTGGTGACTTCTCTTTCAGTTTGTGCTGAAATAGGAGTACCTCTCTTAACTATGGCTATGGGAGGTTCCTTATTCTTCTCCTTAGTGTTTTCAAGAGGTTTTCTTGGATTTTGAGATTGGGATCGAGTGAAGACAGCAAATGACTGATCATCTAGCGCACATTCATCTTCATCGTATTCTAAATACCCAATGCTGGAGTTGCCATCCGAATCGTCATAAGACTCATCGGCATATCCTGAAGCTTTAAAAGCCTCCAGAGAATCTTGTTCTTCTGGTTCTTCCTCTTCTTCAACTATTTCTACTGTTGCATTGATGGGAAGGAGCTTCAATTGCTAGTCTTGGTTGAGTAGGAGTTAACCGTGGCCTATCCCTGGCAGGCGCACCATTGTTGTTATTGAAATTCCGTCTAGGGATATCCCGATATGGAACATTATTCACCTACTGAGACATTTGCTTTTTTAAAGCGATCAAATCATTATCCATTTTTTGAAACATAGGATCAGTATTACCTTGAGAAGAACCTTGATTTTTGAGTTTGGGTATGTCTTTCTTGATTCTTCCTGCCAAAATAAGATCATCTTCTATTTCAATAGCTGTTGACTGAGCAACAACCAAATCTGGGATAACTGACCTTCTCAATAAAAAGCTCACATCAAGAGGCTAAGCATTAATGAAGAAGCATTTCTGATTTTCTGGAGTTAGTACAGCTATTTCTGGAATATTCCAGATCAACTTATTAAACTTTTCCACGAAGTCCCGCATGGGTTCATGAGATTCCTTCTTCATATGGGTAAGTTGTGCTAGCAAAGCATGAGAATCATTTGCTGGTTTGAAACGTGCTTTGAACTTGGTCCGCATGGTATCCTAGTTTGTGATGCACGCATTCGGAAGGTGATAAAACCATTCAGCTACTGCACCATGCAATGTTTCAACAAAGAGTCGAACAGAGACATCTTCGTGAGCTACTCCAAGAACGCCGCATGCTACAAAGAAAGATGCAACATGTTCATCAGGATGCTGCTTCCCATCCCCATTGAACTTGGGAATGTTTTTACGTGATCCATGTGGTAACTCATGCAATGGTGGAGTTAAAGAAAGAGGACCAATAACTGCGCCCCAAGGCACAGGTTGTACTGCCATCCTTCTAAAAAGAGTGTGTATAGGGATCTGAGTATCAAACAAGAGTAATGCATGACAAGTTATAGACGCTTCCCGTTCCATAGGGATCCGGTTTCTTCAAACAGGCGAATAACTTCTGGTTCAGTTAGAAACAATGTTGTTGGGGGATAGGCTAAAATTGTGCTATTGTAGCAACTCAAAGAGTGGGTCAATTTCACCTTGGGCATGGCAGGACCGAGCGAAGATCTTCCTGGCCAACTTGAACTGGGAAAGAGACCTTGTTAAAAATAAGGCAAATACGGAGTCGCCAGACACCAAGAGGATAAGCTTTATACTATAAATCTGTATTCCCCAGCGGAGTCACCAAAAACTGTTGGTTGGATATTTTGTCAATCCAAAATATGAGGTTCAACCACAGTATATGGGATTAAATCCCTCCTCAAAGACAGGTGAGGCTGCCTGTTTATTACTAATCTAAAACACAACAAAAACAATATATACAGTATTCACACTAATCTAACCATTGGAGTTGGGATAAAATCCCGAAATCCACATCCACATGATTCAAAGGTATTGCTTTCGTAAATGAACTGGGTTGGAAACTATTACAATGAAAGAAGCACAATGGAAACGAAATGAGAGAAACGTATTTTCTTTCGAGTAAACACAGAGCATGAAATAATCATATGGGCTTTAGATCATAAATATAATGTCTGAAATGATTAGAAACACTAAGATGCTACACAAAGAATAGCTTAAGATCATGAACGTAAGAACAATGTCTTAAGAAAGATATATCCCACAACACAAAGTTTGCAAAATAATATCAACTCCTATTCTTCAAAATGATTAAAAGAAAACACAAAGTTTTTCTTCCTTCCAATAGCTCTGAATATTCCAAAAATCTCGACCGTTTGGAATGCATGAGCATCCCTTATTTATAATAAAAGGAAACGAGAGAAAATAGGATAAATCCTAGAAAATAGTGTTCTTTAAAAAAAGTTCTATTTTGCTTGACTCTCACGCAGGAGACCAAGTCAAAATTTAATTCCTATGCGATGAAACAGAAATGAAAAAGACATGTCAATTTCAAGATTGAAATGACATGAAACATTGGGACTTAATCTGAATCATCATCTTTCGTTCCTTCATCTTTCTCTTCCTCCAGCTGAGACTGTTTGTTCCGAAATTCTTGGAACTTTTGAATTATGCCTTGCATTTTGTTTTCATTAGGTGCAGTGGAATGATCATTCAAAAATTTGCAGGTTTCATGGGTATCACTAGCACTGCTAGGAATCTTTTTCAATCTTTTGTTGAGCTTTCTAAGGCCTCCAAAGAATGTTCAATTCTTACAAACTGATCAATGATCTCAATACCAAATCCGTGTGTTGCTTCATGCTGAACAGACTCTTGGACTTGTTTGAAAAGATCATCTACTGATAGGATACCTAAGTTTCCAACTAATACCTTTGGAAAAATGTTCAGCAACTCTTCTTCCAGATCACTTTTTCCATCAATCAATTTATCCCTTTATTCTCTCAACTTACCGTAGGCTTCGTGAGAATCTTTACTCTGAACCTGATGGATTTGGTCAGCTGGAAATGCTTATCCATATGTGGGATGATGCCTTCTTCTATCAAGAGATGTGATGGTATTTTCTTTAATACCTAGAGAGCTTCAAAAGTCAAATCAAGATGTCCAATTTCTTGAGAGAAATCATCGTCCATCTTCTCTCCATCCTTCTGAATGTCTCCCAAAGATTGATGAACTTTCACAATGTCTTGAATCACTTCCTCCCCTGTTGGAGCAGCCTTTGGATTCCATTCATCGACCACCCTTCCTTTTTTAGCAATCTTCTCAATTGTAGGCACTGATGAGAAATTGAATCCGACAGGGACAGAAGAAGATGGTATGGATTCAAGGGGTTTTGAGAGTTTAAGCAAAACCTCAGTCAACTGCTCCACTTTTCCTTTAAGCTCATCTCTGTTGTCTTTTGTTTCTTTCAACTTCTGGCACAACACGTTTGTGGCATCCTGTGCATCTTGTTGCACCCCTTCTTGCTATCACTCTTCCTAGATCCACCCTGGTTATCTGATAATCAGAGGCTGTTATGTCCCCTTTATTTGTCAGTCACGGTAGTGGCAATCTCTACGAACTTATCCCCTGAAGCGTCCACCAAAACCCTTGAAACTGTTTTAGGTTTCTTTAGCTGATTTAGCAGTAGAAGCCTTGAGTAAGCTGAAATCAAAGGCTGGTATGGGTACAATCACCTTCCTCTTCCTCGGAGTTTACTTGAGTAGCCATTGCGGCGTATCAGAGGAAGTTGCCAATGTTGTAGAAGCTGGTATCATACTCTCAAGGGGAGAAGACTCTACTAGTGGAGGGGGAATAGTTACCAAAAAAATTTTGTTGGTCGCTCTAACTTGGAAAGGAAAAGGAAGTCTGAGCTCTTCCAGTGGTCTGCTTCGGAAATTTGAGCAAAAAAAATCCAGGCATGTTAGGCCCTAACCTTTAAAAATCTTACTGTCTTCCAAGTGATTTCATTAGAACAACTCTGTTCAAATGATTTATGGAATAAATGATTTTCTATGGTTGTCTTTTGTGATTTGGTACTGTATCTTTATGCTGTTTGTTTTTACAAATTTAACCCTTAATGGGTGTGTGTTGTACTTCAAACTGTTCACTGTTTTGTTGTGCTTTACATTCCGGCGTAGGTTTGTAAAACATGTGCTTGAAGAGTATCTTCCTGCTCCGTGAGAACTCGTGCATGCTTCTCTTGCTGGGTTCAGGATTCAGTAGAAACTTCTTGGTAGAAACTACTGATAGAAGTTTGTTTATAGAAACTTGTTGATTGTAACTTGTTTATGAGGCTTGTTTCTTGTCGAAAAAGACACTTTTGGACTTTTGTGTGAATATCCAATCTTATTGGATTTCTTTGTATGTTGTAGTGGTTATCTTTGGTGAAAGATACATAACCTAGTAGGACTTCGCTATGGTATTTTAAGTTATTTTGAACGAATAACTTATTGTGTTTCTGTATTTCGTTGCTACCCCTTTTTGGAAATTGTGTATTCCTTGCTTGTGGTTTTGGGTTTCAACCCATTAGTAGTATGTAATATGTGTATATTCATATTATTGTTGTAATCAGAACGACTCTATGGAGTCGATTGAATGATTTATTTACATTTGGACCTCTGTTCAAGTTAAATATAATTGAATATTGGTGATTCGATGAGCCAGTGACTTGAGGGAATAACATGTACTAAGACCTCTGTTATTTATAGGAATACCTTCGTGTTGCATGGATTTTGTGGTACAGATTCTTTGGGTGTATTTTACGTTTGCATTCTGTGCAAACTTGTGCGAAGAATTGGCAAAGGTTCAGTCGGGTATCTTGTTTTGAAATCAGTATTTAAAGTGCTTTTGCTTGATTTAATATGTACACCATTGACTTGACTAGATGGAATCATTGGCAATAATTTGTCATGCCACTGTTGTCCGGGTTCAGTAGACGTGATAGAACTTTTGGGAAGTTAACCCGTGCTTCTTTTGCTCGTCGTTGACCCACTTGAACTGGTCTACGTGTTGTCGTATTCACTGAGTGTGCATGTGGAATAGTTCCTGGAAGTAATGAGTGTATTATAGCTGTGTGTGAGCCACACAGCGGCAACTGGGCCTGCCTGGTAGCCAGCAAGTGAATCGTGAGTGATATGAAGTCCCTATCGGAGAGTTTTTATTTCTGAGTTATAGGTTTCTCCTGATTATGATATATGTAGTGGATTATTCGTGTCCACCACTCGTATAGCGGCACACGACACACGCGAGAGTTCATTCCGAGTTGTGCTGATTCTTAGATTGTGAGTCTCTCACCCCAGAGCGCCACAACACGACAGAGCACCGTGCAGTTTCTGCCATTGCGGTGTTTCTCTTAGTGGGATGTGAGGTACGTTGTGATGGTCAGCGTAGACCTATATCTTACTTCAGCTATGCGTCCATTCTCTTTCTTCTTCTTCTAGGGAAGATGTTCTGTTTTTAAATGGCAACTTTAGGTATTCTGGAGGGCCCCTTATGGCGTAGCCGTATTCTATGTGTTGATTAGTTGTTTATAGGCGTAGTGATCATCTTCTGTTAGTCTTGGTATGTCTACTTCATGCAGAGACAGCTACACGACACAACCTTGTTTCGCTTCAGGCCATGCTGAGGAGTTCTGTTGGTGTTCGTAGCCGGTGGTATAGTACGAGTAGGGTGTCATGTTGGCCATTATTAGTGTCATACCATGGTTCAAAAAAATCTACGACTTGTTGCCCCCCACCATACCACGCGGTTAGCAGAGAGTGGCCCCGTTACACAGTCATTCAGCGCATGGTCTTGCGACAGCATTGTGGTGGTGTCAGATAGGTGATATAGGGGAGTGTGAGTGGGTGTAGGGGTGGTGTGTGGTAGCATTGCTTGACGTTCTATTGCATAAACGATCTGTGGTAGACGCACGCGTGGTAACTCGCGAAATGAATTGTCGTTGTGCAATTAATAACACTTTGAGCCATTTTCATGAGTATGCCAAGACACTCGTTGTTCTTTCTCTCTATACAAGCTGGTGTTTGTTATGCAAGTTCTTCCATTGATTGAGCGATTCCGTCCTTGTTGATACGATGGAGCTAGTACATTTCCTTTGGAGTGATAAATTTCATCGTGGTGCACATTTTTCAATACAGATTATCACAACCTCTTTCAAGTAATGAGGGTAATTTGTCAAAAGGGGATAAATAAAAGGGGGGGTACGGAGGTGGGAATGAGATTTAATATCATTGATAAGGACATTGAAGACCGTAAATATAAGCGATTGTAATGAAGTTTTGAGCTATGTTAAGGTGGATAGATGCAGATTTTTCTTTAGTTTCCACCTCGTTTTTGTTTTTCTCCTGTGTTTTCTTCTATTGCATAACTATCCTGCCTTGAGCTGGACTGATCTAAACGCTGTCGACTGTACCTCGACAGGAAATGTGGTGATTTTCATGTTGTTTGAAGCTTCCTGTAGAGTCTGTTTGGTTGATAGTCTGCACTATTGACGTGTTAGCCACTGTACAGGAGTTTTTGCTGTGTTCGATTTTTAATATGACAGTGAATCTTCTTGTGGTTGTCGGATTTGTTCGTACACATACTGGATGAATGCTTTCCATATGTAGAGACGGTACAGTAGTGAACTTGTGTGAAGGGAAGTATGAATGATTTGTTTCTTTCTCTTCTGTTATTCTAATACTTGTTGGTATCTGTCTAACAGTTGGAATTGTTCTTGTATCTTATTGTTGGAATCATGACTTGCTATGATATTTCCTTTTCTGATGAAAGTAACGATCTTGTCCAATGTTGCTGATCTTGGATTCAAGATAATTGTTTAGATACTTTCGTTCTTTGATTCTTAATATTTGATGAAATATTTGAGAAGTGTTTAGGACTATTCTGTAACGATGATAGAGTTACACGTTTGTAGTCATTTTTGTATTACAAAGGCATATTCTGAATATGTTTACTTGTTTGGATAATTGATCTCATTTAAACAGGGTGTTTAATGAAAAAAATTGACGGATTGCAATTGTTTTAAAAGTTAGTGCTTATCATGCTCAGTTCATCGAACTGACTCATGTTGACTATTTTTACAGATGGTTACCATAAGTGGTAAAAGCAATGCAGATCTGACAGGATGATCAGATTGTTTATTTTGATTTATAATGAATTACAGCTTGATTTTCTAAATGTACTATATGTGGAAAGATGTACTTTTCCGTTAAGCATTGTATCAAGTATGCTGTTTGCATAAAATGTAATTGTATAGTTCTGAAAGGAATGTAAATAAGTATTTGTTACTTATGTGTTATATTCTAAATTCTGATAGTTGACCCTCTTCGGTTTATATACCAGAGTGGCAATGTTATCTTTGTGTAACTGGATGCTTTTATGATTGACAATGAAAGCTTAAAGGAAATATAATTGAAATTCTTATGAGTGTTTAGTAGTTCTGATTTGTTCTATCGAAAGCTAAATTGAAATTTAAATCATTGACTTTCTATAAGGATAGGGCTGAAATGAACCTAAGCAGAACGCCAATCAAGCAGAATTAAATTAGTAATCCCTAGTCCTGAGTATGACAGGACAATATTAAATTGGATTCTTAATCATTTATATCTTTATACTAATAAGTATGATATAAATTCAGTTAGGAGAACTGATGTAAATCTAATGGGGTTCAGATGGCAATCTCAAGTAAAGGCTATGAGATATTGTCCAATTCTGTTGTTTTAGAATCATGTGTATTCTAATGACTCCTTGAAGAGATCATGACCTTAATACCTCTACCATGTAATGGGTTTTAATGAGGAAGGTCGTCTTATGACGAAGAATCCAGGGATCTGGAAAGGCTAACCTTAGGGGAAAGTCTTTAAAGTAATTTAAAACTCAATGTGCGTACACATATTAATAAGTAGATCTTTTCGAGGTGGATTTAAAGGTTGACGACACAAGACAACTACAGGGTTGTACCTCCGAGAAGATTAGGATCTTCTCAAAGTTACAACAATGCTGGTGACTTATGGCGACACCCTTTGCATTGATCGCTAAGATTTACACTTGTGTTCGGATTAGTTACTCAGGGACCGATTAGGAATGTGGTCAGGTTATAAGGCTGCCTAGGAGGTTCTAGGTATCTTGACACACTGGTCTAACTGCAGGGTTATACCAGTATGTCATCGTATCCCTAATACTCGTGGGCATCCATATAACATTATCACCTTGTTAATCTGTCTTCGAGTGATTAAGTTGTGAAAGGAAGGACTGATAGTAGTTAGTGTAAGACATTCTATATAACATAAGAATGGGGTGAAGGATGTATTCCAGATTGACGAGTATGCCGTTAAGGAATACGAGAAATAAACAGTATGTTTCAAATCTTTGGCCAAAGTATCGCAAGCTGCTGATTGCGTTGTCCTAATTCACCTAGTCTAAGGGATGAGATGCCGATGAATAATGGTAACAATTATTCAGTTAGGTTCCTTAGACAGAGCATTCTGAATTCCCAGAATAGGGAAGAGAACCACGAGAGTGAAGCGTTAAATAAAACGCCAACTCTTATTACTCATGAATAGATCGGTAGGTTACCGAGTCATGGAATGAATAGATCGGAGGTACTCTGAGTCATTACAGCTGCATATGGTTGTCTGTTATAAGAATGGTTATTTGATTTGTGAGTTCTAAATTATGTATTTAGAACCAGGATGCAAAAAAAAAAAAAAATTCCACTTGTTCTAAGTTATAAAATGAGGATGTTACATATTGGTATCAGAGCTGAAGGTTGCAGCTCTTGGACCTATTGAGTCCATAATCTGATAAAAACCTGAATTTTCTTGTAACAGAAAATGGTTAGAACAAGGGGGAACATTGCAAATAATGCTCCACCTGAAGGAGGAGCGGCAACAACCCAGAAACTTGATGAGATCCTTGCTGCCCTGTTGGACACAAGAGATCGCTTAGCTATACTTGAACAAAAGGTGATGGGAAATGAGGAGGATGAAGAAGCTGATAATAATAATCAGCAACCTCCTGAGGACAACCCCGACATGGGTGTTGATGTTAATGCTAGGAATGCACCTGTCCAACCAGAAAACAAAAAGGCCAGATTGGCAGCAGAACTCACTAATGATATAAAAAGGATAAGTCCACCTAAGTATGATGGCACCACATTAGCAGATGGAGCTGAGAACTGGCTCAGCGAAATGGAGAAGTACTTTGCAATAAGGAACTTCTCAGAGGAAACCAAAGCTATTTGGGGAGCCTATCAGCTTTCCCACGAAGCATCTTCGTGGTGGGATAGCCGTAAAGCTGAACTAAACATTGATGAGACCAATATTACTTGGGATCAATTTAAAGGTTGTTTTAGGCAACGTTGGCTGCCACAACTTTTGTATGATCAGAAAATGACAGAATTTCAGAATTTAGGTCAAGGGAAGATAACGGTAACTGAATACTGGGAGCAGTTTACAAAACTCCTCAAGTATGTACCGCAGTATCAAACTGACGAGAAGTTCAGAATACGGAAATTCATCATGGGATTGAATCCCATGATAGGGGGAGAGGTCGATGTTCACAGTCCAACCACTATGGAAGGAGTTGTTGAAAAGGCCATAAGGCAAGAACAGAAATTAAAGGCTATTTCTACTCATAAAGAGGAAGTGCGGAAGAAGACTGCAAACCCTTCTTCAACCTCTCTTGCACCTAGAAAAGGACCATGGAAAAAGTTTGGAAACAAGAGTAAGTTTCGAGGAGATAACAATAAGAAAGCAGCAGTAAATAAGCCTGCTGGAAATGCAAAGGATAATTTTGCTAAAAATTATAATAATGGGCAGAAGCCCTATGGAGGACAACGTGACAATTACAAAATTGGAGGCAACTTTGAGCCTAAAAAGGGACCTGTAGGAGGCTGCTACAATTGTGGTAAAGATCACTATGCAAATCAGTGCCCTTTGAAGAAGGATGATCGTAATCAGCAGCATAAGATACATGCTGCAGTAGCGGACAAGCAAGCTGAAAAGTAAGTGACACCTATAGAAGTTCCGGGTAAGTTATTCAGCATACCTGTCACTATTCTTTTTGATACAGGAGCTACTGAATGTTTTATATCTAATAAACTTGCTTCTAAACTTAAAAGAAAAGCTGGAAAAATGGATAAATCTTGGACTGTACAGTATGGTAATAATTCTGTTCATACAGTGAGTATGTGTCTTTTTGGGGCAGTCCTTGACTTACCTAACTTTTCCACGGAAGTTGACCTCTATGTTGCACCTTTGGGATCGTATGACATTGTCATCAGTGTCAATTGGTTAGCTCACCATAAAGCAAAGGTAGACTGCTATGAAAAGAACATAAAATGTTTAGATGATCAGCTGGAATCAGCAGAGATTCAAGGGGTGAAACGGGAAATTTCAATTAGAAAACTGTCAGCTATGCAGCTTAAAAAGGCTAAAAATAAAGGATGTACCCTTTATGCGGTAAAGATATCTGAATCTTCAGAAGAAGATGATGATTTCATGGAATGATTCCCTCTTTTACAAGGTTTCAGGGATGTTTTTCCTGAGGAATTACCAGGGTTACCACCGAAGAGAGAATTTGACTTCACCATTGAAATCAAGCCAGGAACAGAACCTATATCCAAGGCGCCTTATCGGATGACTACTATAGAGTTAGTCGAGCTTAAGGCACAGTTGCAAGAGCTTTTGTCTAAAGGTTTGATCAGACCAAGTGTTTCACCTTGGGGAGTGCCTGTAATATTTGTGAAAAAGAAGGATGGAACACTAAGGCTGTGTATTGATTATCGGATGTTGAACAAAGCAACAGTCAAGAACCGATATCCACTTCCTAGGATCGATGATCTGTTTGATCAGATGCATGGAGCAGCGGTTTATTCTAAGATAGACCTTCAATCTGGTTATCATCAGTTAAGGATTAGAGAGGAAGATATTCATAAAACAACTTTCTGAACAAGATACAGACATTATGAATTCACAGTTCTACCCTTTGGATTAACCAATGCACCCGCAGCCTTTATGAATTTAATGAACAATATCTTTCAAGAATACCTGGACAAGTTTGTACTTGTATTCTTGGATGATATTCTCATTTATTCTAAAAGCGTTGAGGAGCACAATGAGCATTTGAAGATAGTTTTGGGAATTTTGAGAAAGAGGAAGTTGTACGGTAAGTTATCCAAATGTTCTTTCTTTGATTCAGAAGTTCACTATTTGGGTCATGTTATAAGTAACGAAGGAATTTTTGTAGATCCTTCAAAAATAGTGGCAATAACTGAGTGGCCTGCACCAAAGAATGTGCATGAAGTAAGAAGCTTCATGGGTCTTGCTGGTTACTATAGAAAATTTGTAAAGGATTTTTCTAAAGTAGCCACACCAATAGCTTCATTGCAGAAGAAGGATAAGAAATTCATATGGAATGATAAGTGCGAAGAGGCTTTCAAAAGTTTGAAAGACCAGTTGACTTCTGCACCTATACTAGCTGTACCAGACCCTAATGGGAGTTTTACTGTTGTAACCGGATGCTTCTGGGGAAGGCCTTGGAGGTGTTTTGCCTACAAAATGATCAGGTCATAGCATATGAAAGTAGAAAAACTTAAGTTACATGAGCTGAATTATGCCCCTCATGATTTGGAACTTGCTGCCATTGTTCATGCCACTTCAAGTCTGGAGGACACTATTTACTTGGGAAACCTTTTGAGTTGAAGACTGACCACTTAGGACTGAAATATATTTTTACTCAGCCCAATCTGAATGCCAGACAGAGAAGGTGGTTAGAATTTTTATCGCAATATGACTTTGATATTAGCTATATCAAAGGGAAGGAGAATAGAGTAGCTGATGCTCTAAGTTGTAGGAGGCACATTTATGCTCTTATAACATTAAGAACTCAGTTTAAAGACGAGGTAAAAAGTGCTTTAGAATCAGATGCATACTTTCAGCAAGTAAAAGCAGCGCTTGCTGTAGAACCTAAGGATATAAGGTATAAAGGTTTTTCATTTTGATAATGAAGGAATCTTGCGTTATGAAAACAGGGTATATGTACCTATGCTGAACGATTTGAGAAAGAAGTTGTTAGTTGAATTTCATAATTCACCTTTCTCTGGACACCCAGGTATCACAAAAATGCTTGCTGATTTAAAACAGCAATACTTCTGGAAAGGTATTAAAAAGGATGTAATTAATTTTTTGACTCATTGTCTGGAATGTCAGCGGGTGAAGGTAGAACATATGCACCCTGCTGGACTGCTATATCCTCATAGCGTACCGCAGTACAAATGGCAAGTAATAACCATGGATTTTATACAAGGACTACCTATGTCCAGGAATAAACATGATGTTATCCTGGTAGTTGTTGATAGATTGACCAAGGTAGCTCATTTCATCGCTGGAAATCTAAAGGATGATTCGCCAGTGCTAGCCAAAAGATTCGTACACGAAATTTTCAGATTGCATGGTGTACCAGAATTGATTATATCTGACAGGGATCCTAGAATGACGTCAAGGTTTTGGCAAACGCTTAACGCAGCCCTAGGAACGAAACTAAACTTCAGTTCTGCATATCATCCGGAAACGGATGGACAAACTGAGAGGGTAAATCAAGTGTTGGAGGACATGTTGCGAATGTATTGCATGGATCAACAGTATAAATGGGAAGAGTATCTTCCATTAGTTGAGTTCGCATACAACAATACTTATCACTCATCTCTTAAAATGGCACCATTTGAAGCACTTTATGGAAGAAAGTGCAGAACCCCTGTTAGTTGGGCACAGTGTTGAGGATAGAGTGGTAATTGGACCAGAAATTCTCATAGAAATGGAACAACAAGTTAAGCTGATTCGTGAACGATTAAAGGAAGCAGCGGATAGACAGAAGAGCTATGCTAACCTTAAGCGGGTTGATATAAGGTTTGAGCTTGGTGATAAGGTTTTCCTGTCGTGTTAAACCCAGAAAGAGGTTCTATAACTTTTGGCAAGGCTGCCAAGTTGTCACCTAGATTTGTGGGACCCTTCGAAATTGTCGAAATAATCAATCCTGTAGCTTATCGTTTAGCATTGCCACCTGCTTTATCTCGCATGCATGATGTTTTTCCATATTTCTTTGCTTAAGAAATACATTTCAGATCTGTCACATGTTTTAAATTGGGAATTCCTTGCAGGTCTAAAGACCTAGGAATAATCGTGGTTAAACCCACACGAGTGCTGGAAACTCGCCAATTGCATTTAAGAAATCATGAGATACAACAATGTAAGGTCCAGTGGGACCAGTTTAACGAAGAAAGTGCAACTTGGGAAAATCTGGAAGAGATGAAAATTGCTTTTCCCTTCTCTTTTTACAACAGAATGAAATCTGGTTGACAAAACATACTTTTATGAACTTATTGTTTTTAAGTATTTATGAAAGCCTGATGAAGGCAAACATTATTCAGGTTGAATAAAATGTGTTGTGACATTGATTTCTGGAACTATTCAAATATGGCAGTAGTCACATTGTTGTGTACAAATAAATTGATTAACCTGAAGGTTAAATTAATATGTAATTCATCGGGACGATGAATCTTTTTAGGAGGGAATCATGTAACACCCTGAACTGTTGTTACTTTCTCCTGAGCATACAAGTGTTGATATGTGATTTCTTGTAAAAGGATGTGTTCCTCGATTTAGAAATCATGCTTGATATGTACTGTAATTTCTTTATAGATTTCAGATCTTGACTGAGTCAGAATATGATTAGACTCTTTTATTTATTTCATTTTGCATCTGAGTTTAATCTGATCTCGGAATGAATTATAGAGTTATCCATCTCTAATACCTAGTCTTGGATCAGTGGAATTGATCCAAGTATTGCTTTAAGTTTGTTCATGATGAATTAAAAATTACAGACCTTGAACAGGTTGTAAGGTCTAGAAGCATTTAATAAGCTAGTCAGGAGTATGACTCAGGCTGATCAAGTGAAATGAATTGGTTCCCGGTATGGAAGTATATCTGGAAGGTCTCGATTGTGGACCAGGTAATAATTCGGTTACATACGATTTTGCAGCCTAAGGCAGAACAGGAGCTAAACCTGTTCGAAGACGTATGATGTAGGTCTTTTTCTGAGTGTACGAAATGTAAACCTAACTGGAATTATTATTGGTTAGTAACCTAAAACTAAACCTAACCTAGGTGTTAGATTAGTGTTAATCTAACCTAGACCTAGGCTAAGTACTAATGTCCTAAGTTAGTATCTATGTTATGGAAGTTAGATTAGGTGTTATCCTAAATTCTAACCTAAGATACTAACCTAACTATGAGCAAGAATGTAAAGGGGCCTATGGAGGGGTGTGAACCATGGGCGGTGTTTTCTATGTCATTAAATGCTAAGGATAAGTATGAGGGACAGGTCTTGGCGAAAGTTTAAGGAATGACTAACTTGTGCCGATGTGGCAGGTCACCAAAACTGAAAATGAACTGGGAATTTTATTTCACTGTCACCAACTTTGGCGGTCGGTGGAAGTGGAGTTTGAGCGGGAAAGTTGGTGTAAATGCATTCAATGTGCTTGGTAGTCGAGCTCGGAACTCGCGTGAAGGCATGCAAACTGGGAAGTTGTTGGTTTGTTTGGCTTATCGCGATTTTCGGTTTTCCTTCTACCTATTCACTGGTTCTTCGCACCAGTCTTCTTTGAGTTGCATGGCGAACATGAGGATATCTAGCTCTTTTCTCTGGCAAGGAAAATATATATGTTTTGGAGATAGCAAAATTTTGTTGGTCGCTCTAACTTGGAAAAGGAAAAGGAAGTCTGAGCTCTTCCAGTGGTCTGCTTCAGAAATTTGAGCAAACAAAATCTAGGCATGTTAGGCCCTAACCTTTAAAAATCTTGCTGTCTTCCAAGTGATTTCATTAGAACAACTCTGTTCAAATGATTTATGGAATAAATGATTTTCTATGGTTGTCTTGTGTGATTTGGTACTGTATCTTTATGCTGTTCGTTTTTACAAATTTAACCCTTAATGGGTGTGTGTTGTACTTCGAACTGTTCACTATTTTGTTATGCTTTACATTCCGGCGTAGGTTTGTAAAACATGTGCTTGAAGAGTATCTTCCTACTCCATGAGAACTCGTGCATGCTTCTCTTGCTGGGTTCAGGATTTAGTAGAAACTTGTTGGTAGAAACTGCTGATAGAAGTTTGTTTATAGAAACTTGTTGATTGTAACTTGTTTATGAGGCTTGTTTCTTGTCGGAAAAGACACTGTTAGAATTTTGTGTGAATATCCAGTCTTATTGGATTTCTTTGCATGTTGTAGTGGTTATCTTTGGTGAAAGATACAGAACCTAGTAGGACTTCGCTATGGTATTTTAAGTTATTTTGAATGAATAACTTATTGTGTTTCTGTATTTCGTTGCTACCCCTTTTTGGAAATTGTGTATTCCTTGCTTGTGGTTTTGGGTTTCAACCCGTTAGCAGTATGTAATATGTGTATATTCATATTATTGTTGTAATCAGAACGACTCTGTGGAGTCAATTGAATGATTTATTTACATTTGGACCTCTGTTCAAGTTAAATATAATTGAATATTGGTGATTCGATGAGCCAGTGACTTGAGGGAATAAAATGTACCAAGACCTCTGTTATTTATAGGAATACTTTCATGTTGCATGGATTTTGTGGTACAAATTCTTTGGGTGTATTTTACGTTTGCATTCTGTGCAAACTTGTGCGAAGAATTGGCAAAGGTTCAGTCGGGTATCTTGTTTTGAAATCAGTATTTAACGTGCTTTTGCTTGATTTTAATATGTACACCATTGACTTGACCAGATGGAATCATTGGCAATCATTTGTCATGCCATTGTTGTCCGGGTTCAGTAGAACTTTTGGAAGTTAACCTGTATCTTCTTTTGCCTCAGTTGAAAACTTGACTTGGTATACTGTAGTTTTGACATTGTGGAATTTTCCTGAGTAATGATTTATATCAAGTAACGCGGCTCTGTATAAATGAATCGTGAGTGCTATATGACTGATTCCGATTACGTACAGATGTACATACAGGATGATATGTTTCCTTTCTGATTTCCTAGTTGGATGTGGCAGTGTATGTTACGGTATTTGTAAGATAATCTCTGTATGGTATTATGGAAACATCAAATTGTTTAATGCAATGAAGTCTGTTGTTGACCGTGATATACTAGAGGTTCTTTGATTTCGAACTTGGTTCAAAAAAAAACCTTACTGTGTGTAAAAGGGACTAGCATTGGACTATAGGTTGATATATGGGATTGTAGGCGTGTTTTTCTTCTGTTGCATAACTATCCTGCCTTGAGCTGGACTGATCTAAAGCCGTCGACTGTACCTCGACAGGCAATGTGGTGATTTTCATGTGATTTGAAGCTTCCTGTAGAGTCTGTTTGGTTGATAGTCTGCACTATTGACATGTTAGCCACTGTACAAGAGTTTTTGCTGTGTTCTATTTTTAATATGACAGTGAATCTTCTTGTGGGTTGTCGGACTTGTTCGTATACATACTGGATGAATGCTTTCCATATGTAGAGACGGTACAGTAGTGAACTTGTGTGAAGGGAAGTATGAATGATTTGTTTCTTTCTCTTCTGTTATTCTAATACTTGTTGGTATCTGTCTAACAGTTGGAATTGTTCTTGTATCTTATTGTTGGAATCATGACTTGCTATGATATTTCCTTTTGTGATGAAAGTAACGAGCTGTCCAATGTTGTTGATCTTGGATTCAAGATAATTGTTTAGATACTTTCATTCTTTGATTCTTAATATTTGATGAAATATTTGAGAAGTGTTTAGGACTATTCTGTAACGATGATAGAGTTACACGTTTGTAGTCATTTTTGTATTACAAAGGCATAGTCTGAATATGTTTACTTGTTTGGATAATTGATCTCATTTAAACAGGGTGTTTAATGAAAACAATTGACGGATTGCAATTGTTTTAAAAGTTAGTGCTTATCATGCTCAGTTCATCGAACTGACTCATGTTGAATATTTTTGTTGATGGTTGCCGTAAGTGGTAAAAGCAATGCAGATCTGACAGGATGATCAGATTGTTTATTTTGATTTATAATGAATTACATCTTGATTTTCTAAATGTACTATATGTGGAAAGATGTACTTTTTTGTTAAGCATTGTATCAAGTATGCTGTTTGCATAAAATGTAATTGTATAGTTCTGAAAGGAATGGAAATAAGTATTTGTTACTTATGTGTTATATTCTAAATTCTGATAGTTGACCCTCTTCGGTTTATATACCAGAGTGGCAATGTTATCTTTGTGTAACTGGATGCTTTTGTGATTGACAATGAAAGCTTAAAGGAAATATAATTGAAATTCTTATGAGTGTTTAGTAGTTCTGATTTGTTCTATCAAAAGCTAAATTGAAATTTAAATCATTGACTTTCTATAAGGATAGGGCTGAAATGAACCTAAGCAGAACGCCAATCAAGCAGAATTAAATTAGTAATCCCTAGTCCTGAGTATGACAGGACAATATTAAATTGGATTCTTAATCATTTATATCTTTATACTAATAAGTATGATATAAATTCAGTTAGGAGAACTGATGTAAATCTAATGGGGTTCAGATGGAAATCTCAAGTAAAGGCTATGAGATATTGTCCAATTCTGTTGTTTTAGAATCATGTGTATTCTAATGACTCCTTGAAGAGATCATGACCTTAATACCTCTACCATGTAATGGGTTTTAATGAGGAAGGTCGTCTTATGACGAAGAATCCAGGGATCGGGAAAGGCTAACCTTAGGGGAAAGTCTTTAAAGTAATTTAAAACTCAACGTGTGTACACATAGTAATAAGTAGATCTTTTCGAGGTGGATTTAAAGGTTGACGGCACAAGACAATTGTAGGGTTGTACCTCCGATAAGATTAGGATCTTCTCGAAGTTACAACAATGTAGGTGACTTATGGCGACACCCTTTGCATTGATCGCTAAGATTTACACTTGTGTTCGGATTAGTTACTCAGGGACCGATTAGGAATGTGGTCAGGTTATAAGGCTACCTAGGAGGTTCAGGGTATCTTGACACACTGGTCTAACTGCAGGGTTATACCAGTATGTCATCGTATCCCTAATACTCGTGGGCATCCATATAACATTATCACCTTGTTAATCTGTCTTCGAGTGATTAAGTTGTGAAAGGAAGCACTGACAGAAGTCAGTGTAAGACATTCTATATAACATAAGAATGGGGTGAAGGACATATTCCAGATTGACGAGTATGCCGTTAAGGAATACGAGACATAAACAGTATGTTTCAAATCTTTGGCCAAAGTATTGCAAGCTGCTGATTGCGTTGTCCTAATTCACCTAGTCTAAGGGATGAGATGCCGATGAATAATGGTAACAATTATTCAGTTAGGTTCCTTGGACAGAGCATTCTGAATTCCCAGAATAGGGAAGAGAACCACGAGAGTGAAGCGTTAAATAAAACGCCAACTCTTATTACTCATGAATAGATCGGTAGGTTACCGAGTCATGGAATGAATAGATCGGAGGTACTCCGAGTCATTACAGCTGCATATGGTTGTCTGTTATAAGAATGGTTATTTGATTTGTGAGTTCTAAATTATGTATTTAGAACCAGGATGTAAAATAAAAAATAAAAAAAAATCCACTTGTTCTAAGTCATAAAATGAGGATGTTACAAGTGGAGGGGGAATAGTTACCAATGTGGTAGTAGATCCGATAAAAAGAGGCACAGGAGGGGACGTTTTGGTGATCACTTGGGTTCCAGCAGAGAGGGGTGAGAGTCTAGAGAAAATACTGGCCATGATTGAAGAAGTTGATGGAGAATGAGGAGGTAGGAGTGGTTGTGAGGGGGGAGGTGCAGATTCAGACTCCAAATCCTGGGATGTAAGAGATAAGGTCTCTTCAGTTGTGAAATCAACAAATGATGAAACCAGAGGCTAGCTTCCTTCTTCTTCCAAAGTAATTTATCCTATTTCTGGTGTTGTTGGTGATTCTGGCACATCCACTGTTTCAACTGGAGAAATAATTGAAGAGATTTCTCTTTCTTTCCTCTTTTTGAAAAACTTGACCTATATAGGCCCCTTAGAAGATTTTTTGTCCTTTTCCTTTTTGGAGGGCCCCACCTCTGAAGTAGCCAACTTTGAAAACTTATCATCTTTAAAACTCATTCCCCAAGAGGAGAGACATGCTTTGGTGTGTGCAAGAATCAGAGCCGACCTATCTGTAATGGAGGCTTTTTCACTGATTGACCAATCAATAAGTGAGAAAACATATTGATCTTCATTTAGTCCATCATAGGAAAGATCCAGAACACTTTCATTGTCACTAGTACCTTTTGGTAAGTCAGCAAGCTCAAGTGTTTGAAACTCACCAAGTTTCAATCTTCTATGATCCATTCTACGAACAACAACCTCATCACGTAGATCAATCCAGATGTCTTTTATGCTTGGTCTATGTAGGTGCAGGGTTCCATACACCTTGAGGACTCCTCGAATGTCAAACCCGTCTTGGGGCTTCATATGCTTCTTCAACTTGTCCTGAAGCTCATGGACAACATTTTTAGCTTTCACCACTGTCAAACAAGTGTATCTTCCAATAGAAATTGGGAAAGATACAACAGCCTTATGCTTACTTTGTTGGAACTTGTGGAAATCCAACAATTGCCTAACCAATTCCATCAAGATCAATTTATCCCCTGGATATTGGGGTAGACGGAAAGGATCCCCCAAGTACATGACTGCCCGAAGATATGTGAACTTCTTGAATTGCAAGAAGACACAACCCCATTTGGAAACTTCAGCCCAGGCCTCATCTGAGACTCTTGTCTTCCTTAATTCACGGTTTAACCTGTAGATGTTTTCATAAAAGAAGGCATCATTTACCCTTATAAATTGGTCTTGAGACCCTTTTCTTGTCAGTTGAGGGAAGTACTGATAAACCTGGTTCACCATCCTGTTTCCCTTGATATCCAACCCGGGATAGTTCCTCATCCCGGCCGCTACATAGGTGACATATGGGGACATATAAAACTTCCCTATGGACAAGACTGTTGTCATTTGGGAATCTATCTCATTACTAATGAGAGTGCCCCAATCAATCCCTTGTTGATTCTTCTTGATGGTGATCATGAATTGATGCATCCACCCTTGGAAAACATTTGATTTGGGTAAACCAAAAACCTGACTCAACAGAGTGATGATGTCATTGATTTCATGAATGAAATCACTCCTGGGGAAAAGTCTTGGGAATCTGGAGACAGCCGGTTTGACTTTGATCAGGAACTTCTTATTTACAAGCTTGATACAATCTTCCTGATTGTTATCCCAAGCTTTCTAAGCTAACTTGATATCTAACTCTCCATATTCTTCAAAATTGGGCAGTTTGAGGAGGTCATCAAAGTAACCTCTGTATAACTTGATCACAACTTCTCCCGCGTGATTTCTCACAGCACGGGAAGTAGAGTCATAACTGGAAGTGCAGGCTAAGATGAATTCAGGGAACTGAGCGGACATGGGAAAACCCACTGCGAGAGGTAAACCACTATCGGCTATCGATTTCATCCATGGAGTTTGGGAGGACTCCTTACCCTACTCTAGAAATCCTCAATATCTATATTTTTGCGCTCTATATCTCGGATGTCATAATTGCAATCGATATATGATGGAGACTCCACCTTTCTGAACTTGTATTTCATCCTTCCTGACTTCTCAGTCTTTTCTTGCCATGGACCAGGGTCCGACATGAAGGATTTCAAAGGAAGAGAGTTTCAGAGATCAGGAGATGTTGCACACTGTGAAAACCTCGACCTACTGGAGATGTCGGAAAGATGGAAGAGTCCAACACACTGAGGAGGATGTTGGGGAATCCAAAAAACCTGATGTGCTGAGGATGTCGGAGATTTGAGAAAACTTGATGCGCTGAGGATGTCAGAGATTTGAGAAACCCAACACTTTGAAGATTTCAGAAACTTGAGAAAGCCCGAGACTTTGAAGATGTCAGAAACTTGAGAAAGCCCGACACTTTGAAGATGTCAGAAACTTGAGAAAGCCCGACACTTTTAAGATGTCGAAAACTTGAGAAAGCCCGACATGCCAAATCTTCTGATATACTACGGGTTTTTGATGCTGCACAACACCCTTCAAAACCCGAGAAGAGGGAACAGGGTTTTTGTTGAATTTAAAACATGCAAGTTCTTTATTTACCATTCATATACCAAACATATTTTAATTCCAACAACAATTCGGGAAATAACACAAAATGATAATTCCAAAGAGATAAACCCTAAAACATAAACCCGGTTTAAGAAAGCAACCCAAAAAGGAAAAAGATAAAAACCCCACAAACTTGGTAAGAAAATGGGAAGAATTCCATACATAATCAATCCATAAAAACCTTGAACAAAGAATGAAGAGAGAGATACCTTCAACCAATGCAAGGAAAGATTGAAAACGGGCAATTCAATCGGGCATAGGTGAATTTCAGGTTTCGAGGTTGGAGAAGCATGCGTGAAAAATCCACGTGGTAAAAATACATCTGGTAAAAATGACATGGAAATATGCATATATATAAGAAAATTTGCAATTAATACACTTCGGTTGGCATGTGCCAACTCACCTGATAAATCAGCATTAACGCCATGTCAGCATGCTCGGGAGGTCCGAAAACCCGACACAAAGGTGTTTAGAGCAATTCGGGTTTCGGGTTGTGGGAAACAATTGACATGAAGCATGATGCTTAGATGCTTCAAAGTTCCGAAAACCCGACATTAAGGACTTAGGCAATTCGGGTTTTAGGTTGCGGGAAACAATCGACATGAAGCATGATGCTTAGATGCTTCAAAGTTCCGAAAACCCGACATGAAGGACTTAGGAAATTTGGGTTTCGGGTTGTGGGAAACAATCGACATGAAGCATGATGCTTAGACGAAGACATGCTCTGATGTTCAGAAGTTCCGCAAACACGACTCACCTTAGTCGATGCGGGTTTCGGGTTTCGGGGAACACCAGACATGAAACATCTAAAACACATGTTGTCCTGTCGGTGAAACCTGAAAACCTGATTTTCTCTCATAAAGGAAAGTTTGCAAAACCAGCTTAAAATTTTTGTAGGGTTATCTGATAGTTTTGGTGTAAACTCAAAACTGAGATAACAGAACTATGGTTCCAATTGAGGTCACTTTAAGATTATTTTACCCTCGTAACGTGTTTCTTGTAGAGGAACAATTTGTCTCTCCATATCCCAACTTCTGCAAGAAAGAGAAGGGAACCACATTTATAGCAGCCCCATCATTAATCATGGCTCTCTTAATACAATTGTTGAAAACCTTGACTTGTAGAAATAAGGCAGGATCACTTCTTTGGGAAATTTTAGTGTCAGATGGCATCTTGTCTATATAAAAAACAAACCCAGTATCCCTATCGTTCTGTCCTGGAGGATGTATGTCAAAGTCAATATGATTTATTTGAGCATTACAAGGTGGTGTAACATGGATTATATGACCAAGACCTAGCACATTGAGTAACATAGAATGATGCACAGGTGAATTCTTCAGCAAATCTAGAAATGAAATGTGAGAAAAGGTCTTGTTCAAATCTTATTAAATCATAGGCTCCTACTGGTTTTGTGATTATAGGAATGTAATCCTATGGGAAGGAAATATTAGGTAGGGGTTGTGAAACATACTCCTTTGTCCGAGTTATTGCATTAATTTCATGCTCAATGTCTAGCTCAACTAATCCCAATATTTTTGTATTATCATTTGAACAAAGGTTAGGAGCGACCTGAGAGTTATTGGAAGTTGAGGCTTCATGGTCATTTTTTGCTATAGGAATTCCTTTTTTTGTGTTTTGTGAATTTACCTTGAAATTTTTATGATGTGTAGGGAGAGGATCTTGAAATATGCTCACATTAGTGTCTTGAGGATCTACAAGTTATGTATAGTCAGATTGCGAGTTTGTTTCAAGATTTTCTAGGAACATGTCTATAAAGAGTTTCCTTTGGTTTTTAGGAATTCTTTGTAGAAACTTGTTGCAATCATGGAAAGTCCTATCGTTATGACCTCGAACCTTATGAAAACCACAATATAGGTTAGGGTCATAATCTCTTGTTCTTTGATAAGCGTTTTTCTGTTGTTGATTATAACCTCAGTTGTAGTTTTGAAATTGGTTGTTATAACCATGATTCTTTGCCCCTTGGAAAAAGTTTTGATACTAGTTTGGGCCTTGGGTATGATTTTTTTTTACAGTGGATGATTTACACTAATTTTTTTGACATAAGACACAGTGTTAGGGCATCTTTGACTTCTCAAGTTATCATTATTGTTATTATTTCTGTTGTTTGGAAACCAACATTCTTGGCTTGATCAGTAACACTATCTGTGGGAGCACCATGATTACAATTCACACCTTTAGGTCCTTGGTTGTTGGCACCATTGTTTTGATAATTTGTATTAATTTGATTTGGGGATACCAATTTCCCATTGGGACCATAGATCTTATTCCCACTATCTATAGCGGCTTAGTCAATCCGAAGCGCACCTTCCAAAACTTCCTCATAACTATGGAAAGGAAACTTTTAGAACTCTTCCTTAGTCTCTCAATTGAGCGAGTGAAGGAAAAGATCACAGAGTTCCATCTGGTCCATGTCTGGCACACTTGCAGAGGAATAAATAACTTGGCACCATTTCTAGATGAAATGAGTGGTATATTAATTTTCCTCCTGTCTAATATGCAGGAACTCCCTAATCCCTGTACACAACAACTTGTTCATGTCAAATGCTTTGATGAACTCAGAAACAAAATGTTTAAAGGAATGTATAGAAGCTTCCAGAATACGGTAATATTAATCCAGTATGATTCCTTTGAGAGTCTTTGGAAATATCTTAGCCACTACAACATCCCAAGGAAGCAATTCCCTGATAGCAGTAGTGTAGGCCTTGATATGAGCATTTGGGTCTCCTTCTCCCATAAATTTTGGAAGATCCCGCAATGGGCGTGGAAGTATGACAAAATGTATGGTGAAGTCAAGAGGATCCTTTAAGCACTTAGCATATGTACACATTGCATAAGATCCACCATCAAAGTTCCTTGATGAGGATGTAGAGGAGGAGGAGTTGCATAAGATGCATTATAAGCATTGACAGGAATGTATGGGGCCCCTTGATATGGCATGTAGGGAGAGGGAATTTTATATGGGTCCATATGGGGAGTTTTTGAATACATATTCATGTAAGGTGGGAAAGTACTAGGATATGGACTAGCGGGTATAAAACCAGGGAACATCGCATTGCCTGTTGTGGCAGAATTCAAGAATGCACTTCCAGCTAGCCCTTGCGTAGGATAAGCTTGAGAAGGATGAGGACCCATCTGTAGTGTGTCTAACCCTATGAGAAGATCACCTGGATTTGAATGAACCCGATAACCTTGTTTTACATGATATTGAGTTGGTTGTTCAATGGAAGGGATGTATCATTTACTATCAACTGGATACCCCATGTTCTACCCTACTGCATGTGTTGGTTTTGAAGTCTGGGCACTTTCTAGGTCTCTAATCCTCCCCACAAAAGTATAAATGAGATCATTGGGAGAGGATTGAGTCCCTTGTTGAGGTGTGTGTGGCGTAGGGTTTGATTGAGAATGCTCATGATACCCTATCATGAATTATTCAGTGTTATAGTTCTTTTCTTCCTCAGAAGTAAGAATCATAGGATAGGCATTTGAAATATTAGAGGCTTAAGCCTTCATTATATATAAATAATCATCTATCTAACGAAGAGGATTAGCTATGCATGCAAATAGACCATCCTCTGTTGATTACATGGCAATGTGAGGTTTTGACAAGACCCTATGGTAAGAACCTATTCCATTTGTGGTAACAACATGGTTTACATTGGGTTGGCCATATTTCATGTCTAATGGTTGATCCACATCCTTATTCCTTACATAGCTAATGGGGTTTGAAGTGTAACTAGGGGAGGTTTAAACGTTGCTTGTGTAATTTTTTCCCAATCTTGAAAGAGAAGGGGACTGTTGTGGTTACACATTGGTGTAATATCTATCATAGAAAAATGACCCACCAAAATATCTTCCAAACATATTTTAGAATGTATAAAATGCCTACCAAAATAGGGGAAGAAATGGAGAGGTGAGGTAGTAGTAATGAAAGAAAAGGAAACAAGAAGGAATTAATCTTTCACTTTAGGTTCACAAATTTTTATGGATGAAAATTGACATGCAACCTTCAACCACACTCAAACCCCTGAGGTTGTGCCAGAGCAGCCGATGTTGAATGTGTGTGGCTAACTATAAGAGGATCAGTGACTAAGATCTAATAGTATGATCTCTTGGTAGCCAAGTTGACAAAGGGGAGATTTAGAGGCTATGCACGGGTAGTGTAAATTCCCTATGGTTTTTTACACCTAGCTTGGATCTAAGTGCTAAAATAGTGTGAAGTCTCCATGTAAGCTAAATTAAATTAACAATCTATGCTTCTACTGAAAGGAAACTAATCTAAACAAATCACATAACTAAAATATTACAATCACAAACAACAATTTGCTTCTATTCTAAATAATTAAAATATTTATAAACTAAAACTAAAAAAGTGAGATAACCTGGTATGGTTGTTCACTCGTGTTGAATGTATTGAAACTAAACTAGCCTAAAACACACACATCTCCAAATGATCTATGATGTGTAGAAAACCTCCTACATATATTCTATCTTTCAGATCTAAAGGGATGGGAAGAAGAGGATCCATCACTGGGAGTTTCTATGAAAGATTCAAACCCTCTTGGAAATTAACTAATTACTTGTAAATGAAAGGAAATTTATTTCTACTATATTTGATATGATATAATCATGATAAATTATAGGAATGAAAAAAATAAAACAACACATCCAACTTGGAATTCACATAACAAAGGTAAATCCAATTGTGCAGTAGTATGTCCCCTCAGTTTGTTCCTTTTTTTCTCTGAGTGTTCATATGAGTCCAAGGGATTGGGAATGTAAGAACAATAGAAGGAGGATAATGTTTGAGCAATGGTATATTGATGGTATTCTAGATGTAATTTAGGTAGAAGAGAGATATCAAAAGTGATCAGAGCTTGGCTACGCAATTCCTAGCAAGATCATAACAAAAATACAATGCAAGATACACAAAATTATTAGGCCCTTTTTCTTGAATACAAGAATGGAATATATAGGAATGGAGGATGGGAGGTTCCTTCATGCACAAGGCAAGAAGGAGCAGTTCTAACCCATTAAATCTATTTAAAAATAGAATGAGGAAGGAGAACCAAAAAATTGAAGCTAATTTTAGACAATTCGACTCATGAGTGCATGCAAACAGTGAAATTAAGGGAACTGTCGCATGTTTAAAACACCTATGAATAATTTGGAAAAAGCGGGCAGGACCACCACCCTATGCAGGGTGGTGGTTTTAAGACCGCTGCCCTATTTTGGGTAGTAGTTTCAGAACCTCCACCCAGGCAGGGCGGCGGTCCTAGCACCGAAGGCCAAAACATGCGTAAAAAGAGAAGGAAGTTGGGAGAAAGCACGGGAAGGCTAAGTAAAGATGTCTAGGAAACAAATATACACTGCAAATGGGTTTATGAATTCAAACACCTTCTGAAAGGACATGAATCATCATTGGGGACTTTTGTAACCATTTTCTGACAATGTAGCACATGCGATTTTGGGTGTGTATAGGTACCCTATAGGATGAGGAATCCATTTCACCCCTTATTGGTGAAGAAGAGGAGGAGGAGTTTCAAGAAGAAACTAGAAGCTTGGAGCAAGGGTGCATGAAAAAACCAACTATAGGAGAGAAAAAAGCACACGAGCCTACCCCCCTAAGAAATGAGTAACGAGAACCAATGCTGTGGAGATAGAAATAGAATAGGGCACTAAGGAGAAGAAGTATAGAAGAGTGCTGAAGAAAACAAAGAATCAAGGCATGGGGCCATCACAACCCTTTAGGATGTCACCTAGGAATTCTCCTGTTAAAGTAGAACCATAACAAAATAAAAGGCACATCTACATCACCATAAGAATATCGAAGGCAAGAAATTTGAGGATAATGCGCCGAAGACCCCAATTTTCATTGAGGATGTAGAGGAGCCTCAAGAAGAAGAGTTAAAACATGATGCTAAGGAATTCAAAGAGTAGGAGATAGGAAGTGGCCCCATTGAGATAGAAATAGGTGAAGATGAGGGAAAGCCATCTGGTGAGCCTATTGAAACACAAACTGATGGAGGGCCAGTACTAGATTTAGATGTCCATGTTCTAACAGAATGATGCTATGGAAAGGAAAAGGAATAAAGTAAATATGATAATCCTATAGCTGGATACATAAATGATCCTACTAATATTATTTGCACTAGGTTCTAAAGTAAATTGGAAGTTAAGGAGCTATATGGATGGGAGTTGATGAATTCAGAAATGGTGACCATGCACACACAAAAGCAATTGTCATGGAGTATGTAGACTCATATGGATGAGCCTAATTTCAACGTGTGTGAATAATATTGTGTCTTTTGAATACTAAAGGAAGCACCACACTCACGCCATGTCACAGTTAATCTTACTTAGATGTCAGATGAACATGTGAGCAATGCACTAATGAAGGTATTTGTATAAGTTTCATGCATCAAAATAGATAAAGTGACAAATATTCGGTCCTTATTAGAATATTGAAAGGATAAGGATACAAATATCAAGTTCTTAATAAATGAAAAGGAGATAGATGAGGCAATGACATGTTTGGTACTCAGTATGGCACAACAAATTGGTGACGAGATTTTGAAGAAGAGGCCAGATTTGGAGGAGAAATTTGCACTGAAATTTCCATCTACTTTACACTATTTACACACATTAGTTCATATGGTATTGGATGAGGGACTCGTGTGCATGCCAAAAAAAAAGGATGCTACAACACAAGCAATGAAGGCTAAGGCACCAGTAGTGCATAAGATCACTAACTATGAATCTTCACTACAGACCTTGAAGGATTCATTGAAAAAGGAAGATTTGGAATTGAAAATGTGCAAGAACCTTGATGTAATAATAAAGAAAAGAACTATGGAAGAGGAGGATGAGGTCCTAAAATTAGTAAAGAATGAGACACTTGGGCATGAGGAGAGGATTAATTTGATATCATAGAAGCGTGATGCACTTGCAGTGGCCCAGAACCCTCACAAGGAGAAGATCAAGGACATTGGAAAATTGATAGCGTGATGGATGGATGTCATAAATTGGATGGTCTAAAGCCTAAATAATGTTCTCATAGTATTGCAAAATGAAGGTGAGAACATGCATCTTGATGAAATGGAAGCAGTACTTGTAGAAATTCCTAACAAAACAAATAAGGTGCCCAATGATTGGAATGAATTAGAGGTGGAGATTAAAATTGAATCTCTGAAGTTAATTTTACCCATAGAAGGATAGAGTACCCAAGTATTCCTTCACTCTTTTTGTGTAGATGTTATTTCATTATTTTATACAGTTTTTATTTCATGCCTTATTCTTTGTTAATGAAGAGATAAGGCATGATTACCCATTTCCCAGGACGACAATGAAATTAGTGTGGGGTAATGTTGGGTTGATGAATTATAGCCTAAGTATTAAACATGCATAAGGATTAGGGGTGTAGATATAGGGTGTGTAGTGCACATGGAATTATAGGGAAATAGGGCACGCCAAGAAAAGTATAAAGTCATGACTTATCCATTTTCTAGTATAAGGCTAAATATAGATGTGGAGTGTGGAGCACATTTTGTACAAGACTTTGAAAGCATTGTAGTCAATTTTACTCCCACTATTAAAAGAAGGAATCCCATGCATACCAACCTATCACCCAATAGAAGTTGAGCACTCACCCGAGGCACGCACGGGTGCTGAGTCTCTCTTTTATGTGAGTTTTAGTGGGAAGCATTCATCTATGATTAGTATAAGATTATTCAGGAAAGAAGTTTAGACATACAAGAATCATAGGGCTCAGAACGATCTCCAGATCCTTGTAGTTTGTTCAGAGTGAGTGATTTAATATACTCCATAACATATATTCTAACAAAAGGAAAGATATAATCATTCATTCATAGTATGAAAGGAAAGAGAACTCCTATGAACAAATTATACATAAAACCGAATGATATTCATATCTAACTACAATAGGTAACCTCATTGTATTCATCATTTCATTAAAAGGGCCATAGAGGGCAGACCGCAGTCATGAACATCACTAGGCTTGTATAACTATGCCAAAAAGAAAAAGAAATTACAATGATAAGCTTAGTACATTCATTTCTGCATCAAAGTTCCACTCGCAATAACCTTGCAGAGCTTCACCTATGTTATCTCTCTCTCTGTGTGTATATCTCTTCCTCTATCTCTATATCCCCATCTATATGTTATCTCGTTCTCATCATCTCTATCTCTATTTTCCCACTGCATGCACTTTTATTTATCACCTTCTTGTGCTGCCAACTCACCTTGCCGTGCCCTCAGATCTATTGCCAAGTGTCGAATGTTGTCCTTCAGTGAGCATGTTTCCTCAGGCTTGATCTCTCCACTCCATCTCATGATGATCTTCTAAAAGATCCCATTGCTGGCATGTTCTTTCCTAGGCCACCTATTGCTAGGTTGACACCTTATCCACGTACAACTGATCACGCTTTTCATGTGTTCTACCTTTGTTGCTTAAATTGGCTAAGTCCCAAACCTCCTTTTGTGCACCGCATGAACCATATTCCTCCTTAAATCTTCCTCCTGCACAATTTTTCCTTGCATGCCCTTCTATAACTAGGGTCCCACATGCCCATGCACCTTCATACTTAGTCAATATTGTAGGGGCCAAACATCACTCCACACTACGATCGTTCTCCACCCTCGAAAAAATTCTACTTGACCAAGGTGCAAGTTGGTTAAATGGAACCAAGATGTAGAAAAATATTACAAAAATGAATAAGGAATGAAAGAATAGGGGAAAGAATGAAGAATGGGGGGGACATTAATTCAGAAGGCTGGGAAGGTCCCGTCACAGATATACCTCTAGCTTGTTCCATACTTTGACCTCTACCTTCACCTTCTGGCATAGGTCTCCCACTAAGGTGCTTACTTCATCAAAGCTTAGACCAGCTCCCTGGGTGCCCAAGGTGTCCACAATCTGTTCCATTTCCTTACCTAGGTCCGTGAGATTTTCCATTCTCCTTGTAATCAAGGGGTACAGTTCCTTCAGCCAGGTATTAGTTGAGCTTCTTAAAGCCTCAATCACCTCTGATTTCTTTTTTACCTCAGCTAGAACCTTGTCCCTTTCTTCCCTATTCCCCTTGTTCTTTTCCTATAACTCCTTCAGCTCTACTTCAAGTGTGGAAACCAAAGATCTTGCCACCTTATCTTGATCCACACATGTGTTGTATACGGCTTCTATAGATTGGGCAGTGACCTTGATGTCCGTGAGTACTTGACTGTACTAAAAAACAAGTGCTATCACTTTTAACTGGTCCTCCTCCTTCAAGCACAACCACTTCCTCCATAGATTCCAATGCTAAGGGTCACCTCTCCATGGTGAGGACATGCATTAAGTCTTCTAGGCATTCCAGCATCAATGCGTACCTCTGGGGGATAGACATTAGATCTGGGTGTTTCAAAATGATGGCACTTTTTATTGAGTCTAATTTCTTGTAGAACTCCTACACCTTTTCCTTCTCCTCCTTGAGCTCGTGCTTTAGATGTGCATTGATTAATTCCTCCTGTTTTAAGCTTCTGGCCACCTTATCCAATTCTTCCTCCTTCTTGGCCAGCTTTCCCTCTAAAGTCCTTATGCTATCATTCCATGTGAATAGCCTTGCCTTTGTTTCCACTGCGACCTTGTTTAAAGCATTGTAGACTTGCTCGTCCAAGAGATCTTGGGAATTCATTAAGGGGTTGTCTCCCTTAGACTATGACAGTGTGATAAGTGCCTTCTGGTAGACTTCAAAGTTTGGCTCATCGACATGGGACTCAAATGCCCAAGAAAGAATCTTCTTGGTCTTGGGGTATATGCCCTCCTTCTCAAACGTTCCCATGGCTATAAGTCTTTTGGTGGGTATCGTGCTCTGGAATCGTGCGCATAGCACCTTCCTTGAATCATCCACGTAGCCCATTATCTGCCTCTATTCTACATCTAGAGGTCTTCTACCTGAGCACACGCCTTTGGGAAGTTAACTGTCAAAGTGAGGCCTCCTAGGTTGTCATGTCCTTTTTCAATGCTCTCCTCCTTCCCTTCCTTTAGCACTATGTCTGCGATACACTCTAACTCTTGGTCTACAAGGGCCTCGAGCATCTTCTTCACTTCTCACTCTGCCGCTTCAGTTATCTTCTCCTTGGTAAAACTTATGTCTCCCCACTTCTCCATGACATCCATCTCATCCATCTTTATATCTTCAATTCCTTTATCACCTTGTGCACCTTTCCATCACGTGAATATGAACTCTTGCTTTTCATCCCCACTCTCTTCCTCTGAGTCATAGACACTAAATATATGAGGTTCTAGAGGTTCCTTGTCTTTCTCTGGCTCTTCCTCCTCATCACCACCTTCTTCACTCTCATCCTTTCCTTCTCCTAGGTATCTTTCCAAGTTGTCAGTCACCTCTGAGTCATCTTCTTCATCCACCCTCTGCTTCTTCATGAGAGGTATCTTCTGGTCAGGAGATTCTACCTTCTCTTCTTCCTCAGGTGACCCCTCCATGGTGGTGGGTTGTTTGGGCACCTCTACTTCTGACATCTTCTCCTTTATTGGAGACTTCTTTCTCTGAACATAGGTGCTTGGCTTGGCACTCGTAGAAGGCATGCTCACTGTATGAGTAGTTGGTACACTTTGTGCTCCTTCCTCTCCTCTTCCCCTCTTCTTATACACTGGCTTCTTCTTTCCCAAGGGGTCTTTAGGTATTGAGATCTCATCCACCAAGTATGTTCCATTCTTGAACTTTGGCCTTATGCGCACGTATACGCATGTCACGGATCCTTCAGTGATAGGAATTATTATTGGCCTAGTCATATGGATCTCATGTGACACATACTTATCCACGTACGTGCACTTATCTCAAGGATAGTTTAGTTTCTTCCTCATATCCATGTGCTCCCGGTCCAACCTTCCTAGCTCCAACCTTAGCTTCTTCGATTCTTTAAATATGTTCACTCCCACTTGGAAGTATTGGGTAGTGAACATGAAAGGGATCTCTCACCAAGGGCTCCATGATTCATCAATAAATTTGAACCTACCCAAGTAGTGCTGGTACACCATAAACTTTTCTTCTCCTTGTGTGGCTACTAGGAGTTGTTCAAGGATCCTCCACTCCACCCCGAATGCATTTCTCAAGCGCGTATACCATTTTCCAAGCCGTGCTTTGTGGGGATCTGTCATTGTATCACATACATACTTTTTAAACCTCTTTGCGGGTGAAGGGTATTTGGCTGGGTACTCCCACACAAACTTGTCTGGTGCATCCAACACTCCAATTTCTACAAACACTATGGTGAGTAGGAAATTGCTAAAGAGTATCCTATCCCCTTCCTTCACACACTTTATAATTTCCTCGGTAATGTATGTAGACAAGTTGTAAAGAGTCCCCTCTGCAATCTTCCTGTAGACATGTAGCCATGGCTTGTTGACTTGCACCCATATTTCTTGGCCATTCAACTTCGTTACCAGGTGCGCATCCATCTTCATAACTGGGTCCTTGATGTCTGAGATGTCATAATACCATGACCTTTTCTTGTAGGCATACTCTGTGATGGTCTCTAAAATGGCCTCCTTGTCACCAAGGTCATCTTCAAGGCTATCTCCCTCACATATGAGGCCTATAAAATGAGTAATCAACTGGGGAGTTATGTGAATCTTATGCCCAACAAAGTGGAAGTAGTCCTCATGTACCCAAGGCATCAACCACTAGTAAAAGTGATCCGGCTTCCCAAAATAATGTAACTCATAAAGTTAAAACAACCCTTCCTTCACTAGCTTAACCTTTATGTCATCATTATAGATAGGTAATCCTTCAGGTGTTCACTTGTTGGTTGGGCGTACTAGTTCTAATGCCATTCCTTTCTCTATAGTGCTAGTGCAGTGATTATGGTCACTGACTGGTATGCTTCTCAAATGGGACTCCCACTTCTTCCCCATCATCACTCCATCAGGGTACTACATTTCTACATACCATTCTTTGTTTTTATCTACCTCGGGTTCTAGTTGTTTAGCCTTCACTTTGTCCTTTCCTTTCTTCAGTGCCATGGTCGAGGTAATTGTGTCACTCCAATCCTTTCCTTGTTACTCTGATTTCCTCCTCCCAAATTTTGATCTCAAATCCATGATACAATTTTTCTAAACCTGTTCCCTAGTTTTTTGAACCCTATCTTTGATAAATTCTTCACAAGACAATGTCTTTTCAATTCTCTCCATGCCCATGTAATTCCTTCCTTTTGGTTTACAATCTTAAACTATCTCTTCACATTTTTAAGTGCACTGATCTTTCACTTGATTAATTCTAAAAAACCATAGCTTATATCTTTCACTTATATCTCCAACTCTTGGTTTTTTTTAAAGTAAAATGAGAGTGCCCTGACCCTCTATTTATAGTTTTTCCTTTTTCTGGTCATTAAATGCTACTTTACCTACCCCATACTTTGTTCATTTAATGCAAATTTTTAAAACAAATCCCATCTTCAGTGCCTTCATGCATGTGCCCTTCTTGCATGAAAACTCCTCTTTACCTTGCGCGACCTTCCTACACGAAAACTCCTCCAACCTTCTGGTGTGCAACCAAACCAACCTGACAGGAGACTCTTACACGAGCTTAACCCACACCGAAGGAAATTCTTCTATTCAGATTCTTTCTTTCACCTACCTTGTGTTCCTTTAATTGTGCTTATTTTTCCTTTTTATGTGGGATCTACAAGTAGCTTTACCCTGGCACCAACCATTCTATCTTTTCTCTTCATCTCTCTTTTAACTGGGCTACTCAACAAGGCTCTTCAACACAGCTTCCTTGGTACTTTTAATCACGTGCTTCTTCACTTTTCTCCACCCCACACTTAAATGATGCATGGTCCTTTGTGCACTCATAAATTATCCAAAAATAGCAATAAGGTTATCGATGCCAAATGCACAAAAAAAAACAATAATGCGAAAGGGAAACATAAGGAGAGGAAAAAGCATAAAGGAAAATTCTAAACTAACTAGCAAAATTGCCTTATTTACAAACACCAAGAGGACTTATTTATAGTAGGGCTTTAGCCTACTACCATTGAAGTGTCCAAGAAACTTTGTTCCATCCAACACTTATAACTAGCATGTTCTTGAATCAAGGATGTATGAGATTGTGTAGGGACCTAACCAATGGAATTTGAACTTCCCAGGATGGTGCAGAAATTTAGAATCATACAATAACACCATCTACCCAACCTCAAACTTATTTTTCTTAATATGGTGATCATGCCAAGCCTTTTTATTTTCCTTCTCCACTATTTGGTACCAACAGGAAAGTGACCATCTCTCATCCAGTTTCATTATTTCATCAATTATTTCTTCCAGCGCTTGTTCATTGGCTAATCCTCCTGCATGCGCTATTCGTAGAGAAGGTAACATAAATTCAACTAGCAAAACAACTTCTGCACCAAACACCAATTGAAAAGGTGTGGCCTTATTTAGTCTTTTATATGTATTCCTGTAAGCCCATAATACTACTGATACCTTGTCATCCCAATCCTGTCTTCCAACATCACAAATTTTGGTCAAGGTATGACTCAGTATTTTGTTGAATTCTTTCGTGGTTCCATTTGCTTGTGGGTGATAAGGAATAGTTTTATGATGAGCCACCATGAACTCAGATGGTAGGATCCTCATAGTCTCATTTAGAAAATGTGTACCCCCATCATTGGTTAAACTCAAAGGGCATCCATACCTTGTGATAATGTTCTCCCATAGGAACCTTGTAACTTTCGATGCCATACAATCTATAGTCGGGGATGCTTCCACCCACCTTGTGAGATAATCTGTGTAAGTGATGACATAACATGACCCATTCCTATGTGTTGCCGGTGCAATAGGTCCTACAAAGTCCATCGCCCACTTTTTAAAAGGCTCTACACTAGGAATAGGATGCAAAGGCATTTCATCTCTCCTTCCTGGTTTTCCAATGCGCTGACAATGGTCACATGCTTTACAATAATCCCTATAATCCCTATACAAGGTTTCCCACCATAAATATACCATTAAAATCTTGCACATGGTGGCATCACCTACATAATTCCCACCCACACTTCCTCTGTGTGCTTCCTCCATGATGGCCAAGCACTCATGCTCTAACACACATCTATGCAAAACTTCATCACGTCCCAATTTGTATAAATCTCCACTAATCAACATGTAGGGCATGACGCGTATAACCAACTAATTCTTTTCTAATGCCTTCATTCCATCTAGTGCCACACCTTCTTTTAAAAATACATCAATCTCTTCCAAATCCGAGGGTGTGCACCTTAATATAAAAAGTTGTGCATCTGGCATTGCTTCCTCAATACTTTGTGCGTCCTCTCCTGAATCAATTCTAGAGAGATGATCAAGTCTACAATTGATTTTTTCAAGTTTCACTACAACGGTGAACTCAAACTCTTGAAATAATAACACTCATTGACATATGTGCCCTTAAAGAATGGGCTTGTTCACTAAATACTTTAATGCCATGTGGTTGGTGTAGAATATAAAGGGTGTTGCCAGTAGATATTGTCTAAATTTGAAAAGCGCATAGATCATTGACAATGCCTCATAGTCGGTTGTGGCATAATTCTACTCTGCTAGTGTTAAATTCCTACTCACGAAATAAAGAGGATGATCAAAAATCCCCTCACTTGGTTGTGCAAGTACTGCTCCAATGGCGGTTCCTGAGGCATTTACATGGACATGGAAGGGCTTGTCCTAAGAGGGAAATCGTAAAATAGACACGGTAATAAGCCTATATTTTAATGTATCAAATGCTCTATGCTGTGCCTTTCCCTAATGGAAGGTACTTTTGTGTCTAAGTAGCTCTTCTAAGGGTGCGGTGATCTTGGCATATCCTGTATGCCCAAGGAATTTACACACTGTGCTTGGGCTAGTAGGTATGCCAAGATCTACCAGCAAGCCCTCTTTACATATGATATGCCCCAATAAAGTCCCAAAGGGTGTAGCAAACACACACTTCTTAATGTTGAGGGATATCATCAACTACCTACACCTTTCAAACATTAATCTCAAGTTATCACAATGGTTCTTAACCAGACCATATACTGTCCAATCATCCAAGTAAACCTAGAGAAACTTATGAATGAAGTCTTGGAATGCTTGCACCACTATGCGTGAAAAGACAGTAGGCACATTCTTTAACCCAAAGGGCATGACCATATATGCAAAAATCCCCCATACAGTGGTGAACGTTGTCTTCTCCTGGTCCTCATTTGCAATCTAGACTTGGCGGTATCCTGAAAATCCATCCGTAAAGGAATAGATTTCTTTCCCAACGATTCCTTCCAAAATTTCTTCAGTGAATGGGGTCAGAAATGGATCAATGACACAATCTAGATTCAATTCACTATAATCCACACAATTTATAATCTACCCATCCTTCTTGATGCTAATTACCATCAGAGTTATCCATTCCAATTATTCTACTACCTTAATGATCCCAGAAGCTATCATCTTGTCTATCTCCTCCTTAACCTTCATGCGTAAGTTGGGATTCATCTGGTAGGGCCTTTTTCTAACCAGGTGCACACCTTCCTTTAGTTTTATTATCATATCCCCCAGGGAATGGTGGATGCCTATTAGCTCATGGTACCCGTGCAGTAATAAATCCTCAAATTCGCATAGTAAATCAGTGATCTTTGACACTTTCTTCTCTGTCCAATAATATCTTCCTTAGGTTCTTCTTCTAAACTGATGTTAACTTTATTTGTATTTAAAGGCTCATGGAGGCATGCGTGTGAGAATTTGCACTATCCACTACCTCACACATTCCTATAGAATGGATAATATCTAAGATTTCTAATTCCTCTCCATCAATTACATATACTAACTTTCCCTTCTCCTTTTCAAAACATGCATGCTCAAGCTGAAAATCTTTTGTTTCTTAAATCTCTTCGAAGTGCACCTCTAATACTGGTTCAACTAGTAGTTTCAATAGCCTATCTTCCATTCTAGGACTATCCCCCATGGTAAGGTGCTTGATACCTTGTAAGGCCTTATCAACCGATGGTTTGGTACTCCAATACTCACAGAATTGAATAAGATCAGCTGCAAGCTCTTTCCAATTCCTTATCTGGCGGCGTGTCTCTGAATGAACGTACCATGCATGCACACAACCCTATAATGTAAAATACAACTTGTACACCCAGAGGGATGGTGGAAAGGCTTCCGTACCTTCTCTCCAGACCCGTTCACACTCCTGGATATGGAAAGAGGTGGGCTCCTTACCATGGTACTCCTTGATGATGGTGGGTATGTTACTTCTAGAAAATATGATAGAGAGAGAAATTCTTACCTCATGCCATTCTAAAAATCTCTCATGATGTGTGGCCCTCTAATGAGCCACTGTGCTGAGAAATACGTAACTCAACATATCCTTCCATTCCTTCTCATTATTCCACTAAGCTTCTATCTCATGCAGAAAGATCTCAGGGAAGGCTCCTCTGGAGTACATAGGTAGTTATTTTCCTCCAAGGAACTGAACTTTGCACGAATTTGTTACCTTGGCCACAAAACCTCTCAACTTCCATCCCATTAATTCATAAGTCCCATGCACCCAATTGTCACATACTAGACTGGTTGTATTAGTCACTGATTGAGCATCTTTAAACTGGATAACCCCATTAATAGGGTGTACCATCTCAGGGTCTCTGATTGAGTGCACATAAATCTTATCCAGAACCTTTTCTCCTAATGGTTCAATGTAGGGCACTGACTTCCCATCAACTAGGGGTATAATGACCCACTCCTCTTTATTCTCATAAATGATGTACCCTTTATTGAACCGAAGGTCCGCATTGTTCTTGTAACACCAAGGGTGCCCAAGTAATGCTGGGAAATTTTCTGCCTTGGTGAGCAGCAAGACTTCGAAGTCCCCAGTAAACTTGGCTCCCTGGAGAGTAATAGCTGTATCCTTCAAGACACCGATGGGCATTTCCTTAGTCTTGTTTTCCATATACAACACATATGAAGATGGCTGTAATGCAGGTCTCTTCATCTAGTGCCATGCATCCAAAGTCAAAACATTAACCTCCGCACCAGTCTCAATGAGTATATTGTTGAGGATCCATCCATATATAACTACATTTAATGTAATCTCCTTGTCATAGTCGAGGATATGAGGGGGAAGGTTCATGTGTAATACCTTCCTCTCGCACTCTTCTCTAGTGCGTGGTACCTTCTCTCTCAACCAGGATCCTAGCAAAGAAATGATGTTCTCCTACCTTAACATTTTTCACATCTCCTTGACCTCATCTAGGTCATCTTTCTATGCCTCGATTCTCCTTCCTTATTCCTCCATCCTTGATTACTCCTTGAGACACTGGATCTCCCCTTGCAATCTTTAAAATCACATCTATGGTGTCCTAATAGATCTCCTTCTGATGCGCGGGGTCTGGATACTTTTCATGAATGAACTCTTCCCTTAAAAATAGGTTCTTCTATCTTGGTACTTCCCTTGTGCATGCGGCTTCTACCCTTGTTGTTACCAAGACAAGCTCCAAACCTTCATCCTGTGTTATCTGAGGCATCCATTGTATGTCTGCCATCTTGATGCTAACCATCACAGTGCCTTTTTCCTTTAGGTGTTGCTGATTCATATGCTCAAATAATTCTAGGCATTCCTCATACTTATGCTTCTTTCCACACCATGAGCACTACAACAAGTCCAGGCACTCACACTTGTAATATTCTGTAGATCCACAATTGAAACATGTTCCATGTGGGAACTCACTTCTTCCTCTGTGATTACCTCGTCCATTAAATCATCCTCAAAACCCCTTCCACTCGTGCCCCCATATGTGCGCTCCTCATAACGGTGATCATCATTTTTTGAACCACTAAAAATGCTAGTTTGGCACACCCCATGATCAATGGCCTCATGTATCTGATTAATGAGCCTACAGTCTTTAGTATCATGGGTCATGGAGGTGTAAATATTACAATAATAGGATACATTCTTCCTGATTATGTGTTGTAGTAAGGGACATCTACTGGCATCATGGTCCCCATGATAGATTTCATAATCTAATGTCACAACATGTACCATCCTCTGGGGGAAATTTTCCTTAACGTGCCCCTCTATCTCATAATATATACACCAAAAACCACTATGAGTCTCATGGACCAAGTTCATAGATAGCTTTTCCAACTGCTTAGCCATAGCAACAATCTGAGCCTCCAAGAATGGGCTAACCGTAATATCAATGCTACCAACAACTTCAACATGCAAGGCAGCCTCCAATGCTTCACGTGGATTTTTAAAAGTTTTATGAGACAAGGCCCTTCTAAAGGGGGTGATAAATCCTCCAACAAACCACTATGCATGCTGAGAAGGATGTATATCATATGACAACTTAGACAAGATATTTTTAAAGTGTGCATCATACTCCCACACACTCTTTGTCATTCCTTATATCTCCTTCAAAGTGCTAATGATTTTTTTGCTCGAACTCAAAAATTTGGAACTCTTCTAGGAATGCATTCTTTAAGGTAGTGTAATCCACCACTGTTTGATGAGGATCATACTTTCTATACTAGCTATGCACGCGCCCTTGCAACGTGGTTTCAAATTGACTAGCCTTTCATTTTGGGGTTGTGATACCTTTCACACGCCATAGTAGTTCACACTTGTGAACATGTTACGAAACATCCCCAATGCCCCTATAATATGGTAAATGCAGAGACATTTAAAAGAAAACTTGAGGTGGTGGCTAAGGTCCTTGTCCTGAACCAGGCCTTGGTTTCCTCCGGTGTTTCCTCCACCGCATGATCCACCAGGTTCATCGGGTCCTATACCTCTAGAGCTACCAGAACCACTCAATCCAATAAGGCTTGTAGGATCTATGCCAAGTGCCCCTATGGTCCCACTAAACTGTGCACCGACGGTCTATGATAGCGCCCCACTACTACTACTTTATCCCGCACCACTCCCTGATGCGAGACCAAAAGCTTGTATAGTTGCCCCTTGTCCAAAAACTCCTCTAAATACTAGAATATGTGCATCCATAGAAGAAGGGAATGTAAAATTGTATCTCCTAGGTGCAGATCTTTCTCTTTAACTAGTTTTAACTGGATCAATACTTCTTCCTAGTTCGGGAAAACCAAGCACCAGGACTTGGTCATGGGTGGGTTCAAATATATGCCAACGAATCTCCTTTCTCTATGTGACGAGATCTCACTAGAAGCCAAAGGGGTCTCCCTTATGCGCTTGCCAAGATGGGATAGCACATAATGCTTAGGTTCCACGTCCTTTGTATGAACCTTAACTCCTTCCTGCAATGTCTGTCTCCATAAATGCATCACACTAGCAGCCTTGCATCATCTAGTAATCTCCCTTTCATGCACTTCACCATACTTGAGCCATCTTTCTTCCCTCTCCTTTTCTATTGTATCATCTGCCATCTTCCTCCACCCAAGCTTCCTTACCCAGTGCTCAGAACGGTTTAGCCGACCATTGGGAGCACCTCTAAACTCATGGTAACCATTAATATCTTCATAGCTAGAGGAATAACACGTAGAAATGATTCTCTAGGTTCTCGTAGAAACTCAATCTCAGCAACCTATGACAAGAATATGTGGAAATGGTGTAATCCAGAATGTAGCTAGCTAGTACCCCTCCCCACCAGTGATCTAAAGCATGGGTCCATGTCAGATCTACATCTTGTAACCTTCGGTAGTAATCTTCGGTCCATATCCATGATCCATAACACCAACTTGATCTAGATGCATAGGTTGAAAGCCACCCAAATAACTCTACTAGGAAGTAGTAGAAAAAAGTCTCATATAGATCATGGTAGAGATTCTCCTCTACCCATCTACGTGTATCAAACTCAGGTTCAGTGTTGAATCTCTGGGAAAATTCATCCTCCATGCTCTTGAAGCATGATTCAAAATTTTCCAATGTTAACCGATCCATCATTACTCTTTACATAGATCATGATGCATGCTATATCCCACTACAACTTCAAAAAGAGGTCCCGGAAATGGAACCAAGATGTAGTCAATTTTACTCCCACTATAAAAGGAAGGAATCCCATGCACACCGGCCTATCACCCAGTAGAATCTGAGAGCTCACCCGAGGCATGTGCGGGTTCCGAGTATCTCTTTTATGTGAGTTTTAGTGGGAAGCATTCATCTATGATTAGTATAAGACTATTCAGGAAATAAGTTTAGACATACAAAAATCATAAGGCTTAGAATGACTTCCAGATCCTTGTAGTTTGTTCATACCGAGTGCTTTAATATACTCCATAACATATATTATAACAAAAGGAAAGATATAATCATTCATTCATAGTATGAAAGGAAAGAGAACTCCTATGAACAAATTATACATAAAACTAAATGATATTCATATCTAACTGCAATAGGTAACCTAATTGTATTCATCGTTTCATTACAAGGGCCATAGAGGGCAGACCACAGTCATGAACATCACTAGGCTTGTATAACTATGCAAAAAAGAAAAAGAAATTACAATGATAAGCTTAGTACATTCCTTTCTGCATCAAAGTTCCACTCACAGTAACCCTGCAGAGCTTCACCCATGTTATCTCTCTCTTTGTGTATACCTCTTCCTCTATCTTTATATCCCCATATGTATGTTATCTCTTTCTCCTCATCTCTATCTCTATTTTCCCACTGCATGCACTTGTATTTATCACCTTCCCGTGCTGCCACCTCACCTTGCCATGCCCTCAGATCTATTGCCATGTTTCAAATGTGGTCCTTCAGCGAGCATGTTTCCTCAGGCTTGAGCTCTCCACTCCATCTCATGATGATCTTCTAAAAGATCCCATCGCTGGCATGTTATTTCCTTGGCCACCTGTTGCTAGGATGAGATCTTATCTGCATGTAACTGATCATGCTTTTCACTTGTTCTACCTTTTTTTCTTAAATATGCCAAGTCTTGAACCTCCTTTTGTGTGCCGCGTGAACCATATGCCTCCTTAACTCTTCCTCCTGCACACTTTTTCCTTGCGCGCCCTTCTATAACTAGGGTCCTGCACGCCTTCATACTTAGTCAATATTCTAGGGGCCCAAAAAGCATGTAAAGGATATTTTAGACAAGTGGATGATATATCAACATGCATAGTTTTGGAGCTATTAATAGGATTAGACTGCAATCATAATATTAGATGATCTATTATTAGTGATCTTGTACACGTTTGTATTTATCATGTAAGGGTGCATGGCTAATTTTAACATGCAATTTATTATGAGGGTGGTTAGGTGATGAAGGGAAAGTCCCGACTGCCTATAAATATGTATTGATTTTCATGGTTTAGGAGTTCATGTTTTAGCAGAGTTATGTTGCGGTTTTATGAGTGCGCGTAGCTTGTGGTGACTATGTTATATATGTAATGGATATTTGTAGCTAGATATTGGTTGTTGATATATCTATGATTGGTTCATGCATGGTAAAATTAATATTGATTCTTTTATGAGTAAAATTGCATATGGTTAAGATCTAGATCTAGTTTATGCTCTGCAATATTTGTATGATCATGTTGTCTTCCTAAACAAGCTATTGTAAAAGAGATACCTAGTACCCTTGCACACTTTGGGTGAGCACTAAACTCTAGCTAAGTGATGTGCCATCGTGCCTTGGACTATTTGGTGAAATAACAAGACTACAATGTTGATATATGGCCAACTCCAATATATCGTTGCCCTAGTTTAGCTCTATCAATATCCCATTTCAGAACTAAGTCCCATATTTTGAATGTATGCACCTTGGCCTTTTTGTCAAACCATCACTTGGTTGACTCATGATGTTTCTCTAGTTAAATACTAATAGACCCCTACAATTCTTCAATATCAATCCATTCTACCATGTAGACTTCTCTTTTATCCTTGCCCTCCAACTCCAATTGTCGAGCCCATTCTAAAGAAGGCAATTCTAGAGATAATGGAAGCCTCACCTTCCTACCTTATACAAGAATGAAAGAAGAGTTACCTATAGCTATTTTGGGTGTAATCCTATCAGCCCAAAGATTATTTTTGATCTTTATATGGCATTTCCTTTGATTCATTTCCATTATCCTCATTATGATTACGATAAATTTCTTATTGGTAGATTCATCTTGACCATTACCCTAAGAATAACAGTTCAAAGAGGTTTTTAAAAATATTCCTTTCTTGAGAGCCCAGTCTGATATTTTTTATCCCAATAATACCTTAGCATTATCATAGATTATGGTTTGGGAAACCCCAAACCTTAACATAATTTCCTTATGAATTCAAGGATAATTGATTAAATTTCTTGTTTTAGTGCCACATCATGTATCCACTTGGTGAAATAGTCAGTTGTGGTAAAACCCATTTCTAGCTCATGCTTGATATTGGATTGATCAATCCAATGAACTCAATTTCATATTGAGAAAAAGGTTGATCCACCTAGATTGGATGAAGCGCAAGATTTGTTAATATTTTCTTGTCATTCAATAGGGAACATTCCCTACATTTGTGCTCCTAGTTGTGAACATCCATGAATAGTGTAGGAAAAAAGTATCTGACTCTCAAGATTTTGATCATTGTAGCTTTTAGTGATAAGTGAAAACTAGAAGAACCATTGTGAAATTATGTGAGGACCTTGTTCACTTGTTCTTACTCAATGCATCTTAGTAATACATTGTTTGGTTTCTTTCAAAAAAGGAATCCACCTACCAATGCATATCGAATGGATTACAATCTAAAATTGCACCTCTTAGCTTTATTCAACCAAGAGGTTATTCACTTGTAGAAAATAATATTTTAATATTGTATGTCCATTTATCTTCATTTGGTGGACTTATAGCTTATTTATTTTCATTCTCCTCTAAGAAATTATAGGCTTCTTGTTCATTTGCGACATCAAAAACCAACTCTTCACACAATGCTATACCTTTAACCAACTTTGTGGCATTTATAGTAACATCATACTCCATAAATTTTGTCCCCCATCCAAATCCCTTTTTATTGATTTATGATCCCATTATGAATTAGTTCACACTGGGATGAGAGATTAATAGCCTGATGTGTCTTATACAAAGAATACACATGAACTTTTAAAGAGATCTCATAATGGAAAAGACTTGGTACTCCACATGGCTATATATTAGCTCATAATATTTAAAATTTTAGCTAAATAAGGCCACTGGTTCTAAACCATCATCATTTTGTTGATTCAATATAGTAGCAATACTATCCTTAACCCTATAAGCATAGAGAATGAAGCCATTTGTATAATCTAGATTGATGAGGGTAGGCGCTTGAGTAATTGCTTCCTTGATTTTGAAAAAGCTTTATTTTCCTTCCTTGGTCCATTTGAAAGTTGCATCCTTATTGAGAATTAAGGTAATGCGATTAAAAAGTCCTGAAAGATTAAGAATGAACCTCCTAATAAAATTAATCTTTGCCAAGGAAAGATGGTAGTTATTTCTTGTGAACTAGTAATGAAAGAGAGGGAATGGATGAAATATTTTCTAGGTCAATAGTAATTCCTTCTTTTAAGACAATATGAACCAAAATTTTCCCCGAAAAAACTTTAGAAATGAATTTATTTGGGTTAAGTGACACTTCAAACTCTTTACACCTCTCAAACAATTTCTCAAGGAACGTCATATGATCTTGAGAAAACTATGATATCATTTAAGTAGATGAGGATAAACTTGTTTATATACCTCTTGAATGCAATATCCATGACACTTTGAAAAGTGGAACCAACATTAGAAAACAAAAATGGCATCTTCCCATAGGCATAGGTTCCCCATTTGATCAGGAAGGTTATCTTATGATGATCTTCCTCTTTCACTCTAATTTGGTTAAAACCAGAATAACCATCCAAAAGAGAAAACCTTTCAACTCTTACCACTATTTATAAAATTTGTTCCATCAATGGAAAAGGATAATTATCCTCAAGGGAATATCTGTTTAAATCTCTCAAGTCCACACACAACCTAATTTCTCCAATTTTATTCCTAACAGGGACCAAATTGGCCACCCATGATGAGTACTTGATGGGGAATATAATATTTTCTTCTATGAGCTTGGATAAATCTTTTCTCATTAGGGGTTCAATTTTGGGGTTAACATGCATTTGATTTTTCCTGATTGGTTTGTCACTAGGATCAAGTTCTATTAAATTCTAGGAAATATTTGTATCAAATCCTCTAATACTTTCATAACTCCATGAAAAAAAAAATTTAATGTTTGGTATAAGGAGATGAAGGCTTGCATTTCATCGTCATTACATACCTTTCCCAACAACAAATATTTTTCTTGCATAATATTCATTGATTGGAAATCATCTTATTTGGATGGAAAGTTCTTTCTTTCTCCTTTAAATTCATTTTTAGGGCCGGAGATATGCTCAATTGTCACCAATCCTTTAGGTAATTTCCTTGTTTTTAACTAGACAAGATGCTTTCCATAGCTTTCTTGTAATTCAGATTACAATTTTGATGAAAAATTTGCTTCAATTTGGATAAATTGAACAATTTAATCATCATTATCAAATACATACCATGTTACTTCATGTTTTCAAACTAATTTTATAGCATATAAAATTGAAAATTTTGGCCATGACAATTAAACCCCCACTTAAAAATTTCCTCTCTTTATCATTGTGAACCCTTCCTCTAGCCAACTCATCCTCAATTTAACCCTCATTATGGCTCAAAGAAATGTGATAATAATATTTTAAATAAAATTTAATGTGAAGGGATAAATGCCTAAGGTTATTGAAGAAGTCATTGAGATTTAAGAAGAAACAACTATCTTTTGAGGCCTAGAAAGGGAAATTTCAAACCATATGGGAATTATTTAGGAGATAAATAAAAAATTTCAAGGTAGTTTAAGGAAAATTTGTGGAATAAATTAAAGTCAAGAACAACTTGAGCAAGATCGGGTAATTTTTGGCACAGGAATGAAGGCTCCAATGGTGAAAGCTAACTTGTTCGGATGATTTTGGGAGATCCATAAGGAGTTGGGAATAAAAATTTATTAATTGGAAATTTATTTGAATCCTCTACATGAAGAAAACATAAATTTTTACCTAATTCTTCAATAGTCTCTGTGATATCTCAAGTCAAGTTGTTGCTCCTTTATGTTGAAAGGGTGAATGATGCAAAATTTCAAATTTCACTCAAAATTAGATATTGAAATTTATTGGAATGATATAAAAAAGTTTTTTGGATTAAAAATAATATAAGTTTTGGCCCAAAAACACTCTTCCATGCTCTCGAGGTGGAAAAATAACTCATGGTGTCCTCAAATGCACTCGGCAGGTGACATCAGCTATTTAAAATAGATTTGTCACATGTTTTTAGCATTTCTATCCCCTTGGATTGTACCTAAAGTTAAAAGGGGAAAATGGGTACACCAAAGTGAAAAACCCCATCATTTTAAGTGTTTCATCACTTAAAAACATGAGTTCATGTGTTAGGCAGAGAAAATAAAGGATTTAAGTAATGATGCCCACTTTTCATGATAGTTGGACCCCTTGGTCACACTTTTTAATCCTTTCTATTTGATTAAAAACAATGTGAAAGGGGACATGGGGGACAAAAGAGTGTGACCCCCCTTCCATTTTGAAGCCTTCATCACTCATAATTATCAACTTTAAGTGTTAGAAGATGCATGTAGTGTTTCAAGTTCCTTGACCCCTTCCTCATGTTCCTGAGACCCCTTGGTCACAAAATTTAAACATTTATGTCCCCTAACATTATCCCAAAGGTGAAAATGGGATAAGTGGCACAAAAACGTGTGACCTCCTCTTTCACCTAGCCCTCAGACACATGCAAAACCCAATTTCAGCTTCTCACTGTTAAGTTCTAGCTCCCTGCATCTCACTCACATAAACCACAAGGTGACACTTATTTAGATCTGGTGAAAGTACATGTTTTTTACCTTTTGTCCCCTTTGTACCTATTTCCCCCAATTTTTTAGGGTTCAAATCCACTTCAAACCTATCCTAACCATGGTTAAGTTGTTGGGTCAAGTGGTGAGTTGAAACTTGCAAATGAAAATGAATAACTCGTCATAATAAAAAATTATTAATTTTAAACATTACTTATTAATTTCACATGTATGATGTTGGTTTGTTATAGAAATCCATGCTCCAAAACTTAAAAATGCTCATATCTCTAAAATAATGCACCCATTTCCTAACAAAATTTGTTAGTGCACTCCTTCCAAAAATGCCTTCAAGTTGATTGTAAGAGAACTTCATTTGATTATATGTATAATTTACAACATCCATTTGAATTTGTATCCATAGAATTTAACTTTTCATATCTATGGAGTTGTGGAAAATGAAAGACCTCAAAAATTGGAGAAGAAGGTCTTGAAGTAAACCCTGAACTTTTGAGACCAATTTCATTGCAATCCAACCCCTAGAAGAACTTCATATAAAAATAGTAAGTGTGAAAGGATTCACATAACCAAATATAAAAAGTTTACAAAAAAACCATTCTCAGCACCCACAATACTCCAAATAAGAAAAAACCATCAGAAAGTGAAATTGGAAAAACTTACTAAATAAGTCCATCTTAGTCAAGACCTGCTAAAAATAGTAAGTCTTGTAATTGAAATAAAATAACTTGTATCAACTCACATTCAACATATATCATTGATTTTTTACACAATTGCAAGGCTAGGAAAACTCTCATGGTTCAAACATGAGAAAAATCCCTTTCATGCTCCCAAAACATTAACCTTGAGGTGAATTCAGTATGACACACTTTGATGTAAGAAGCTAGATTATTCAAGACATCCTAATTATCACAGCAAGGGGTCATCATGTTCAAGTAATGTGGACATTGAAAGGAAAGTAATATCTAACAAGGTTTGTAAAAAAGACATTTTTAATAGGGAATGAATGAATAAGAAATTTCTTGGGTCTCCTAAGGTTGATTCCATCAAAGATTAAAATATCTTTGTCATTATGGTAAATTTTGATGCTCCAAGAATTCACAAGGAGGAAGGTGATGATCTCCACATTCCAACTTTGATGTTGTGTTCAAATATATTTTTAAGAAGAAGGACATCATGTAAATCACACCATGATGATGTAACAGGTTAGAATGAACTAGTATGTGTAATGGATTGTCACTTGAACCCCATGGTATCGACGTACTATTAATGCAAAATCACAGCACCCCCAACATGAGTTCTAAAAATATTCTTTTCTAAGGTAGACTCGTTTGGTGTGATTACAGAACCTTGAACTTTCCCCAAGGTGTGGGACCTTGAAAAATGGAAAATCTCTCCAGATTAAAGGTTGGTTCCTTATTCCTCTGTTTAGGTGCATACATAGAAATTTACAGAGGATCTGTTATTAATCCTAATCTAAACTTTACCAAGGAGACAGAGATAGAAGGAATACATAAATTAAAACAAAGCTAAACTCCGAGGTGATGCACTAAGGGAATGATGAACACTTGTTTTGCTAATAGACACAAACCAAAAAAATGCATACAATAAACAAGCACAGATAGCTAGATATGTAATGAGAGACCATATGAAAGTAAAAGAGATGAGAGGATCTAAAATTGATCATAGACATGTTTTATTGCTATGTAGATTGATACAGTTCATTACAAAGTAGCCAAGAGGTAGAAACATATTACAATTTTAGTGGAAGGCCTAAACCCCACAAATCCCTTTGCTAGAAGGAAGAGGGGGCCTGTAAAACAAAGAATGTCCAACCCTTTATAATGAATTTTGCCCCCGTATTTATAGATTAATCCTGAAAGAATAAAAGAGAGAGATGCGGGAAAATCAGGTTGAAGTTCAACCACCACTGTTAATGCCTCTGATGAAATATCTCTCTGAATCCATCTTTACTACATCAATCCTTGGTTCGGTGCCATGAAGGAAGAGGAAATGACAGAAACAGATTGAATCCGATCTGGTCGTTGAGACAGGTGGATCCTACATTGAAGGCCCAAAGACATTTCCTCCATTTTTCTTCACATAACCTCCTCAAAATTAAAGTTTTAGACCCCATTGCATGGGTGAGGCTAAGATCTTTCCAATGACATCAGATTTTACAATATTTCGAGCCCTGAGTCGAAAGATACGCCCCTTGAAGTTTGTATTGGGTCTGTACAGGAGGGCGGGAAAATAACTTGAAAAAATGGTTCCCCTTTCTTCTAATTCCCGCTTTGGTTATGACTCTGGCCAAGATGCTGACTTTTTCCTTGGGTAGAGTTACGAGCCATTTTGTAACTTTTACCCCTTAAATCAGTGTCATACTGACACTTGGCATTCTCTGCTTGCAGCTTTATACTTAGCTAATTTTGAAGCCTTTTTTGTCCACCTTTTGACTCTATTTCCTTTTATGTGGGATCATGATTGATCCCATATTTGGCACAGGGTGAATTATAGATAAAAATTTGGTGACTCACAAGGGTATCTTCCTGCTCGATGAAAAGACCAATTTCCTTGTCATATCTATTGGGCATGGAGTCATGGGTGATAGCCTACTATTGATCTGAACTTTGAAAACTGACCCCTGGGCCACTTGGAAACCCATTAGAACTGAAACTGATCTTGACTGAATTCCAAGTTCAAACACTACATGAGAGCAATAAAATAACACCAAACTATATACAAATTTTGAAATCATACATGCTCCAAATAGAACATGTAGAGTGTACAAAGCACTTAGGAGAAAAGCAATCTACACTATAGCAAGACAACGTGCATAAGAACTTAGAGGAAAGAGAAAAATAAACTAATATGTACAGGGTGAGAACTCCCCTTTTAGTAGTAGTGCTTAAGATAGATCCCATTTACTGGAATCTACAACTATTCACCCTCCAATGTAGACAGTTAGAAAGCATTGCTAATTTTTCATCTTGTAATCATATAGGGGCCACTCCATATGGCATAAAATTTTGAATGCCTTCCTGGTTTTTCTCAATCTATATCCAATTTCAAAACCAAGTCTCCTTCCTAAAAGGTCCTTGCAATTTTCTTCTTTTCAAATCATTTCTTGATTGAAGCCAGATTCTTCTCTATTTCTTGGAGAGCATGGTCTCTGGTTTCTTCTAATTCCATCAGCTCTACATACCTTGCCTCCATTGGTCCAAATTCATACATCTCTAGTTGCTTCACGAGCTTCAATGCTAGAAATTCAAGTGATATAGGCAACACTGCCTCTTTCCCATAGATGAGCTTGAATGGAGAGCTTCCTGTAGATCCCTTGGGTATTATTCTATCAGCCCATAAGGATGTTTTGAGCTTTGTGTGCTAGGTATTCTGATTCTCATCAAGAGTTCTTTTGATGATCTTTAACAGGTTCTTGTTTGTAGACTCAACTTGGCCATTACCTTGAGGGTAATAGTTTGATGAAGTACTCAAATAAGTCCCATTATTGATGGCCCATCCTATGATATTATAACCTATAAATGCTAATGCATTGTCTGATATGATGGTGGATGGCACTCCAAATCTGGTCACTATCCTTTCATAGAAATCTAGGATACTAGACTCATTTGCTTCCTTGAGTGCCACTGCCTTGGTCCATTTGGTGAAATAATCTGTCACTATTAGGATCCATTTGTGACCTTGGCTTGATTTTGGATTGATGAATCTAATGAAGTCCAATCCCCATAGCATGAAAGGTTGGTCAATTGAGATTGAGTGCAATGGAAGTGCTACTAGCATTTCCTTTCCTTTGAAGAATGTACAATTCTTGCACCTTTTGATCTATGTGTAGCAGTCATTAAACACTCTGGGCCAATAATATCCTACTTTCATGAATTTGAGTGTTGTCACTCTTGGAGAAAAATGGCCTCCAACTACTTCTACATGGAATTATTGTAGCACTCTCTCCACCTGATCTGCCCTAATGCATCTCAGCAGAATGCCATTGATGTCCCTCTTGAACAAAAAACCACCAATAAGAACATATGAGATGGCTTTTAGCTTGAAATTCCTTCTTTTTGCTTTACTCATCCCATGAGGACACATGCATGCTCTAAGGAAGTGCACCATGTCTTGGGTCTAACAAGGAGTAGGTACATCATCTCTCCCTTCTTCTTGATTATCTTATAGAACAAAAACAACCTCCTTTTCATTGTTTGTTTCATCTTGTTGACCTAAGGATAGTTGTTCACATAACCCCTTCCCACATAAAAACTTGGTTAACTTGATATCAATGTCATATTCCATGACACGAGTGATCCATCTTGCAAGCTCATTCAGGTCCTTTCTGAGAAGGAATTCTTTAACTCTTGCATGGGAGACCAATAGTTGGATTTTTTTGTTTGAAACCAAATGATTAAACTTCTTCAATCCTCTATTTACCACCAAGGACTGCTTCTCAATGAAGGAGTACCTCACCTCATAATCTTCTAGACTCTGACTGAAGAAATAAATTAGTTTTTCTGTACTTTCTTTATTCTGTTGCAACAATATTACAGAAATTGTGTCACTACCACCAAAGGCATACAATATGAAGTGTTTGGAGAAATCTAGGTTCACAAGAGTTGGGGCTTGTGATATGGCTTCTTTGATAGCCTCAAAAATTTCTTTTCCTTTAGCTGTCCACCTGAATGTTAAGTTATTCTTCAACATCAATGTTATTGGCTTAACAAGGGTAGTAAAGTTTGGAACAAACCTGTGGACAAAATTGATTTTTCCCAAGAAGCTTTGAAGAGCCTGTTGGTACCCAAACTTAATCTCCTTCACAACTCAAGCATCATCATGGATCTCACAAGACACACACGGGAAGATAAATGATTTGTGTGTTCTTTATAGCCAGGGAACACATCTATCTGACTTGTTAGCACTCAAGATTAGAAGGAGTGGGTAGCACCTCAAAGTATTTTGATCTAATCCTCACTATTCTAGGTTGTGCCTTTTAACCAAGGTAAGAGAACCTATATTGCAGCCTTTGTTTGATGAAGGAGGTGGAGATATCCTTATGCTTTGCACATTATATGGAGATGGCCTTGGGAAAACATGATCAATTATCCATTATTCAAACTCAAAAGAGTTATCACTACTAAATGATGGAAATGCTTTCAAGACAAGGCTAAGGCTATTAGAGACATGATAAAATCCTGATATACTTTGTGCATTTTTGTGAATGGATTGTACTCTTTTGTTGGTACAAAATGCAATGTAGGGGTAGTATGGGTAGGATGAGTTAGTTTGAATGAAATTTTTTTGGGAGATGTTTAGACACGAATAGATGGGAATTACCAACTTCCTTGAGAACCTTTGCAAGAGATCTGCAACACCTAAATAGCAGAGATGTTTCAATGGGTTTAAAATACTTCTTTAACAAGGATATGTGCACCAAATGGAGGCCCATATCTGCACTCTTCCATACAACCTTTGATAACCTTCCAAAAAATCTTGAAGTAAAATACCAACAAAGTATCCAGGAATCCCTATTTGATCATGACCTAAGGTGCACCCAAAGGTTTACAAACAATCTTAAGATTCAAGGATAGTAAAATGATTTTAAATATGTTTATATTCTATCAGGTGAAGGCTCTTCTAAATATAAGATTGCAAATTCCATTAAACCATCAACAAGAAATGAGACCCTGTATAATCAAAGAGATCCTATACATAAGATTGTAACATGAGTAAGAAACACAAATTGAAATCATTCTGAAACATAAGCATATGCAAATTTTTCCAAGAGAGAACACCAAATAATCCAAAAATTGATCAAATACATTAGCAGGGGAATGTTATTGGAACAATCTCGGAGCTTGTTGATGGCTTTACAACTGAAACCAACTCAACATGATGAAATTTGATGCAATATGGAATTGAAAATGGTTCTCAAGTGGTTTTCTCCAGAGAAATGGATTTCTTCCAGTTTTTGCTTTAAATTTCTATCTTTTTCTCTCATTCCCCTAAAAAATTATCCCAAAATGCATTATATACCTCATGCCATCATAGATTCTTCCTTCCCAAGAAAATAATATGCTTAAGGGATCAAATTTGTTATAACAACTCCTCATGATTCCATGAAAATGACATCAAACTAGAAAATAGCTCGCAGGTTGCCAGGGATGCAGAATTTTTTTAAAATATTACACAAATTCGGATCTTTACCCATCCCAAGGTCATGTTTTTATCATTTAAACATGCTAGCATGTTTCACTTATCATTTTTTACCTTTTCCCCTCATCATTTCACCTCTGCAACTTTTGATTTTTACTTTTCACATTTTTTACATTGAGCCCGAGTAAAAAAGCATCCAAAACATCATAGATCACCGAATTAGGTCACAAAAATGGCATCATTGCATTTAGAAGACCGAGACAATGTAAAATCATATAAGGTTCGATGAAATTTGATGAAAAAACTTGATTTCCAAGCTTCTTGGAGCTCCCATGGCGGCCAAAAAGGGGGAATGTATAGTAACCATCGATTTCAGATAACTTCAAATGCTAGCCCTCCATGTGGAGGATAAGATCCTTGAATATTCCCCTTTTTGACATTTTTAAAATTTTTGGACAAGGTGAGACACACTCCAAGATATCATTGGATCAGGCCCCTACTTTTAATAATTGTATTTGTGACCCTTTTGAGTTTTGGAAAATTTTACAAAATTTCCCCGCTCCTCCCCTAGACGCGCCATGTGTCCATATGTGGGTCCCATTGAAAATGTGAGCCAATTCTATCAATTTTGACACCTTTTGAAAAAAGGAAATTTTTCTCAAAATTTTTTGTGGGCCTGAACACCTGCTCTCTTCCTTTCCACGTGGTTCTCTCCCATTCGCCATGGGTCCAAGCCTCCCACTTTGCCATAAGACTTCCCTGCCAATTTTACAGAATTTCAAAATTCTCCCTGGGCCTATGCTCTCCCCTTCACTGCTTAGGACTTGCCACGTGTTGACTTCTCATTGGTCACAAGACCACCTTTCATTTTTCACCTTGTAAAAAAAAAGGCAAAAAATGATAAAACTTTCCCTCGGCCCCTTCTTCCACCTTTGTATCTCTGGACACGTGTCCACTTCTTACTGGTCACGAAAATTTGGCTCAATTTGTAACTTTAAAATTTTTTGAAGTTAAAAACTTCAAATTCATCAAAATCTTTGCCCCCTCATATTGGCTTCTCTTAGAAAAGTGTCCACCTATCATTGGGTGCGGGCCTTTGGGTCAAAAATTTTCTTTGACATTTTGACCCAAAAACATCAAAATTCTCCAACTACCTCCACCATCCACTTGCCCACTTTACCACATGTCCTCTTCCTATTTGTTGTGGGCCTTTGGACAAAAAATTGACTTTGAGAATTTTTCAAAATGAAAGCAAAATTCCTAAGGAACCTCTGCCACCTGCCAATCCTTCAGCCAATCAACACGTACCACATAGACATCTCATTGCAAAAGGTGGAGCCATGGGTCAAAATTTTCCCTTAGCCAAAAATTTCAAAAACAACAAGTTAGAAATAATTCCCATCCACCCCCGACCAATAGGAGCTTGCCACGTTGCAATAATATCATGATGATGAATTTGATGGGTATAATACACCAGTATGACCGTCAAAACATCAAAAATACAGATGATACCCTAGAAATTGAATATTTTAACAAGGAAGGTAGATTTTTAACCTTAAACCAATTGAATCATGATTTAACATTGTTCTTGACCTGGGGATTGGGAAAATACATGCACAAATTGAGATTTGATCAGACTCAAGTTTTTTCACGATTTGACAAAGGAAAATGACACAACCCGTAAAAAATGAAGAAATTAGGGCACAAAAAAGGGGGAAACTTGGAAATTGTTCAAATTAGGGCAAAATAATAACATTACGGGCATTTGAAAGTATTCAACTGGAGAAATTGAGTTGTAGACCACCAAATCGAGAAGTAAAATGTTTCTGAGTAGAATTTGACATGAAAAATTATGGCACATTATGAAAATTCAATAATGGGACCAACATTGCCTTCTTGTGAATTGGCAATGGAAATGCTCTTATTGCTTGAACTCTTTTTGGTTTGATTATCAATCCTTCCTTTGATACAATATGGACTAGAAGCCTACCTTCATGGGCCAAGAATATGCATTTTTGGGGGTTCAGTGACACCCCAAATCTCCTACATCTCTGAAAAACTTGACTCAGATGGAAGAGATGATCTGCTACATTCTTGGAAAAAATAGTGATGTAATCTAAATAGATTAGCACTATTTGATTAATCATCCCCTTGAATTCCATATCCATTTCCATTTGAAAAGTGTCTCGTCATTGGATAATACAAATGGCATTTTATTATATGCATAGGTGCCCCATTTGGTGGTGAAAGCTATTTTGAATTGATCATATTCTTTCACCATGATCTGGTTTTACCCTGAGTAACCATCTAGGAGGGATAACCTTTCTGACCTGGACACTACTTGCAAGATCTAATCCATTGAGGGGAGTGGGTAGTGATCCTTGAGAGATGCTTTGTTCAAATCCCTGAAGTCAACACACAGCCTGATTTCTCCATTTTTCTTCCTGATTGGGACCAGATTTGTAACCCAACTTGAGTGTTTAATTGGAAATATGATGCTTGCCTCTATCAGCATGTTCAACTCCTTCATTAGAGGCTCAATATGTGGGTTGAATGGTCTTTGCTTCTGCCTGATGGACCGAGCAGCTAGATCTAATTTGATTGTGTGTTGTGCTAGTTTTGGATTAAATCCTCTTAGGTCATCATAACTCCAAGCAAACACATCAGAGAATTCTTGGAAAATTTATATGAATTCATATCTTTCTAGTTTGGTGACCAATTTGCCAATTTGAAGTGTTTTGTCTTCTCCAATTGGGATTGACTTTGAATCTTCTCCTTTGATCTGCATGTTAGCCTTCTCCTTTCTAAAATGATCATTAGGATTGAAAATAGATTCTAGTGTCACTAAGCCTTTGGGAGCTTGTTTGTATGCAACTGTACTATCTGATTCCCATATTGTTGCTCTAGTATGCTCTAGTTTATAGCTGAGAATTCAGCTTCTTCTTGTAGAAAGTTAATGATGTGCTGATCATTCTCAAACACCTACCAACATGTATTATTATCTGGCACTACTGGCCTCACAACCATATGGATATGAGGCTATTGTTCTCTATCCCTCTTGATGATGTCAACCACATCAAACGTCACTCCAACTGTTATAATTCTATCAACAACTTCATTCTCCTTCCTGGGTATGGACACAATAATGAAGGCCTCAAAATCCTCCATGAGATACCATACCCTACTCTTGTAGTTTTTGAGCAGGTCATTTTTGAAAGCATTAAGTCCTCTGATCCGATTGGTAACCAATTCACTATCATGGAATACTTGTAAGTTCTTAATTCCCACCTTCCTTTCCCAATGAAGACCTTGGACTAAAGCCTCATATTTAGTAGTGTTATTTGAGCAAGTGAACTATAATCTGAAGGTTGAATAATATCTCATACCCCTGGCAGACACAATCATGGCTCCTCCTCCAGCTCCTTGTCTACTCCTTGAGCCATCAAAGAACAATTGCCATACCTCATTGTCATCCTTGCATTCTAGCTTGATTAGGTCAGGAATAGGCTGATTCTCTTCATATAGGCAGTAGAAACCTAGCTCAGATTCTTCCATATCCCTATCAGGGTTAAAATCCTAAATTTTGTTGGCCCAATCATGAAGAGTCAAGTCTAGGATACATCCCACCTTGGTATCTTCTTCAGAAGTGCTTAAGAGGTATTCTTGATCAAAAGATAAGTAGTTGGCATTGATTGGGCTAGGCACATAGGATTCAATATGATAATCAACAATAGGTTCAGATCTTATTATGGCCTTTGCTCCATACCTTATCCTACAGAGCATATGTGACAAATCAATAGACAGGTAGCCTCTAATTTTGGCAATGAAGTCTTTGGATAGACACAAAGCAAAATGTGGTGGAAGGTCTATGACTGAAACATTTTACAAAATAGTCACATTAGGGCAAGCATGTAGAGTGAGACTCAGATCCTTGATGATTCCCATATTGGTTACTGCTATCCCATCTAATTGGACTACTCCTCTAGAGATGAACTCATATTGGAGACCCAAATGATTAGCTATTTGTTTGGGAATCACAGAAATACAGGCCCCAGAATCAATCATATAATTATGTACTAATTTGTCTCCAATAATTAATGAGACATAGAAGGGAGGAGGTCTCATGTTTTTACCTTATTCTCCATGGTTCCTCTCAGGCTGAACTACATTGGCAAGCACTCTTTCTTGTTGGTTAGGGGGTTAATTTGATCTTGACCAATTCTACATGGTAACTTGCAACAAATACCTCTAGCCTAGAATGACAAATGACTCCCATAGTGAAATGTTCACACTTGTATTTTTCATCTGCTCAATAATATTGAATGTGTTTTCATTTTTCTGTCCCTTCCCAAACACATTTCTTTCTAGCACATGGGTTGTTACAACTGGTGCTTGATTGGGTTTAGGAAGTGGTCTGGATTGGTTCAACATGTTAGGATTTGTACTTGGAGCACTAGAAATTTGTGGAACAATGGAAGGTTGAGGGTTAATTGAATTTAGTGGCTGGCCCTCTCTAATATTTCTCTTTTTGGACCGTGTATTGATAGCTACAATTTGAAAAGGGAACTGATTCATCCCACATAATTCTTCAGCCTACCAGTTTACTAGCATAGTTTTTTTTGGGGGTCCACCTTGTTGAGATCCTTGTTTTTGATCTTCCTCTTGGTCAAGTTCTTGTGGTGCCATACTGGTTTGCACCATCAAGGCATTATTTACAACACCATTAAAGCACGTTGATTGGTTATGTGGTTGTCTGCATGGAAAACACTAATCATATTCATATACCATATTGTTTATGTAGGAACCAATGCCCTTGATGTTGAAGCTATGTTAGGATCATACTGCCTGAAAGTTCTAGCAGCTTGGGGATGTCATTGGTTCTAGCTCTGGTTTACGGTCTGAGGTGGTGGCCTATTTTTCTGATATTGGGGTTTGGATTGATATTGAGCCTAGGGCTGGTATGGCTTGAAACTCTAAGCTTGTTGTATTTTGATGGTCACTAGTTCATTCCCAAAGTTCTAAAATTGCTTCATTACTTCTTCTTGAAACTCTTTATTGGTATTAGATGATGAAGTGGAAGCTTCAGCTGAGCTTTGACTCCTGGGGGTGGGTATAGGAGCTAATGTGGGTGCTTGGCTAGTATCTAGGATTCATAACTCAAGGTACAGAGGTATGGATGGATTAGGAGTGATTTTTCTAGCTTGAATCAAATGATTCTCAGCCCCTATAGAGAGGCTATAGGCTGCAAGTAATGTAGTGCCCCCCATTGACTGAATCATTAGAGAAATATCAGAATTTAAATCCCTAAGAAAGTATAAGAAGGCACCTTCATTAGTGGGCTTTACTATTGTTGGAATCCTATCCCAGGTCCACTAGAATATGAGGTTGAAGTTTGTTAGCTGCTCGTTCGGGGCTCTCTTGATTGTTGTCAGTTTCTCCAATAAAGACAAGTTATCACCTTTTTCCCCAAACTGATTGTGAAGGGCCATGCACAACTAGTTCCAGTTCTGGATAGAGCTGACTGTAAGACTCTTGAACCATTATGAGGATTTCCATTTGAATGAAGAGGTGAGAAACTTGACTGCAATGTCCATCTCATGGATCTCATGGATTGTATAGAAATTTGCAATATCCTGGACATGGTCACCATGAGAAGTTTGATTTTCCCTAGTGAAATATGGGATGTGATGAGTGCATTGTTTGGCTCATTTATATCATTTCTTCAGATTAGAAATACTGTTTGTGATATGACTTATTAGTATCTGGGGATGTTTTGTGTAGTCATGTCTTAGTAGGTTGATGCATTTTTCCTTGCTATTATTTATGAAAACTGTTTATCCCATGAACTTCCTACTAACTGCCTTTATGAGATCAAATGTGATGATGTGTGTAGGGAATCATGGAAGTTACTGGTGGATAAGAAGCCTGAGTTCAAAGTGTTAGGAAATTAATATTAATGTTTACTATGATTAAGAATTAATGAGTGATTTGTAATAACAAATCATGTATATATTTTGTTAGTATATAAGTTGTTATTAACAACTTATATTTAGGGATATATTATTTGGTGATATATTGTTATAACAATATATCACGAATAGATTATTGTTTTAGGAGAAGTTGCAAGAGATGTTGTAGGAGATATTTAAGGAATTGGAGTTCCTCATATTTCGGAGCAATCTCTCCTATACATATGCATTGTATGTAGCAAGAATACAGGAAAATAATATAATTATTCTGTGTGTTTTACCTGTGCAAGTCTGATCCAAAATCAATATTTGGTATCAGAGCAATGTCTGATCTGTGATAATTTCATACAGAATATTTTTTGTGCTATTTCTTTGCCATTTCCCTAAGCAACAATGATTGGTGTTTAAAATTTGTCCTTAGCCTTTGACGTCAATCATTTTTTTTTGTTTTTTTTTAAGCATCCAAGCTCGTGCAGACCTTTTTTGGGTGAAAAGGAAAATCCAACGCTCGGGTTTGATATATTATTTTGTAAAGATCTGATAAGTGTCAGAGAAGATTCATTCGTGTGCATAGCGGATCCAAGAGTTCATTTCTTTGTTAGCTACTATTCATTTTTTTCACGTAGCAAAGAGGCGTGTTCAATGCGTTTGGAACAACGATACAGACCTGGAAATTGATATCTGATCTATCAATTATGTGATCCTCTATTCACTATGTATATTGTTTGGAGCTCACGGTGCTTAGGCATATACATAGCTCATTGAAGACTCCAAGTTGAAATGCATATCATCTTCATCTCAGATGTATACAGGAGTTGTAATTATTGATGCACAGACTGTTATAGCTCCAGTGAATTCTTTGCATGCATGAGATTATCAATACAAGACAGATAAAAGACGTGCCCATCTACACTCGGATCAACACGTGCCCTCGTGCAAATATGCATGCATAATAAAAGATGGTCTGCACAGTCAAATCCTTTGACAGTTTTAGTGTTCTCACGGGTCTGTTTGGTTCGGCCCTGAGTTGTTTTGTATTGACAGTACTGCTGTGCAAACCGCTGTTCCATCACTTTATTGGCTCGATCAATAACTTCTACAAATCGATTCAATTGAATCGCCATGCATTGAGTCGCATCCAGCTATAGATCAGGCAGACAAATAAAGGCAAGTATTTTTCCAATATTCAAAGGTATTTGCATTTCTTAGCAAAGCATACACATGTTATAGAGGTCAGGGCAATTATGGCTCTTAGTTACTCTTAACTAGCTTGTTGTAGTTTGTGAAAAATTGTTAAGTCTCTTTAATTACTTTTTACATGTTATTGCACGGACGCATTCTCGGTAGAATCCGACGTCCATATTGTGTGAAAATTCATAATGAATAAGTTGAGTCACATTGAAAAATTTGAAGGCAAATATTTTCATACCTGGCAAGTGCGGACTCAATTATTCCTAATCAACAAAGACTTATGGGATATTGTTGATGGAAAAGAAAAAAAAACCGACAAATGCAGATGAAGCAATAAAATGGGACAGCAGAGATCGAAAGGCTACAACAATTATCGGATTGGGTCTATCAGATGCTTATCTACATCATATAGACTTAAAAAATTCCTCTCATACAATCTGGGTGACATTGAACAAGTTGTTTGGATCACAAATGGGAAGCGCAACGATATCCTTAAAGCAAAGATTGTTCGGCCTCAAGATGGAAGAAGGTGAGAGCATGGTGGAGCATATCAGTAAGTTTCGGTCTATCTGTAATCAACTTGCTGGCATAAAAGTAGATGTACCTGATGATGATGCTAAAGCAGTATTACTTAATAGCATGCCTTCATGTTATTCTAATATGGTCTTTACATTAAGAAAAATAAATCCAAGTCTAGAAGAACTTATTTCTTCTTTGTTAGATGAAGAAAAAAGAATTATGGTTGTTGAACCAGAGGAGACTGCAATGTTTGGCAGAAACAAGAAAGCATTTGGTAAGAAAATACCCAAATACGGTTCAACCTCTAAAGGACCGAAGAAACAATTTACATGCTACTATTATAAACAACCTGGTCATATATCTAACAATTGCAGAAAAAGAGCACAAGACTTACTTGATGGGAAACTACAAGATAATGCCATGATTGTTGATGAAGAAAGAGAAAATGAAGAGGAAGAAAATACTACACATCAAAGTGATGAATATTTTCTCTTCTAGATGATTTTTGACTGGAGGATGGAGGCACAGAAGGATGGAGGTCATTCAGTGACCTCTCGTCAGTTGCCAACGACGGGGCCGCATGAAGTTGTGGTGAAAGTGTGTGTGTAAGTGTTCTTTCATTTCTGAATTGCAGTTTGTTGTGTGCAGTATGATTTCATTGTTCTTGATTGAATAAGTGAAATGTTCACAATGAGGGGGGGAACATGGTCTCATTGTTCCATTTCCATTATGTTTTATTGTTTAGTTTTGAAAGCAATATTTCCTACATGATTCCCTTTTGTAGTGACATTGTATAATATTGATAAAAAAGTATTGTAGCAATCATGATGTAAAGGTTTTTGGTAAACCTATAAAAACTAATTGTGTAAGGATTTTGGTAAACCTGTAGAAACTAATTGTGTAAGGTTTTTGGTAAACCTGTAAAAACCAATTGTGTAAGGTTTTTGGTAATCCTGTAAAACCAAGTGTGAAAGGTTTTTAGTACACCTGCAAAACCAATTGGTAAGGTTATTGGTAGAAGCTGGAGAAAACCATCAGTGGAACAAATGTGTGCAGGAACATGTTCGAGTTTTGTGCAAGCCCAATGCTGCACATTTGCGGAGTTGATCATGAGCACACAGAGGTGGCAGGCTACAATCAGTGAACGAGATATGTTGTACCATGTAAACATTAAGGGGGGGAATGTTAGGAAATTAATATTAATGTTTACTATGATTAAGAATTAATGAGTGATTTGTAATAACAAATCACGTATATATTTTGTTAGTATATAAGTTGTTATTAACAACTTATATTTAGGGATATATTATTTGGTGATATATTGTTATAACAATATATCACAAATAGATTATTGTTTTAGGAGAAGTTGCAGGAGATGTTGTAGGAGATATTTGAGGAATTGGAGTTCCTCATATTTAGGAGCAATCTCTCCTATACATATGCATTGTATGTAGCAAGAATACAGGAAAATAATATAATTATTCTGTGTGTTTTACCTGTGCAAGTCTGATCCAAAATCAATACAAAGCATGCGGCTGAAGACTATTTCCATTGAATTGACCTATTAGTTTGGGCTTGAATCTAATGGCCCGTAGGAATATATGATTTTTTAATTGATATTTGATGGAAAATGTTTTATGCTACCTGATATGGAGGATCTTGTAACCAAAATTTTCTATATGAAGACTTTGTCTTCAGAACTTGAGTACCACTTTTTGATTATCCAAGAAGACTATCTGCATACTGTTCTAGTTTTGTTTTGATATGTTATGAATTCATTTCAAAGTTAATGAAAGCTATGGAATTTTGAGAATCATAAGTTATTGATCAATCTATCTCAAGGAAGAGCAAGGGCCCACTCGACTGAGGAGATACGAGGTTACTTTGATTTTTTCATGCATACAGTCCTTCAATTAGTTTTATTGCAATTATCATTTGATGAGTTTTTACATGCATGCTTTGATTAACTATCCCTATTTTCTCTGTTACCACTTTCACTTAAAGTAGATGATTTTGTTATGCAAATTTAGTTCATGAACAGTCTTGCTTTTTGCTGAAAATTCTAGTTATTCAGTTATGGTTTAAATTGTTAAGAGTAAGTGTGTGCATATTTTACTTTACAGTAGAAGATTAGTTGTTGAAATCCATTTCATTACAAACGTAGAATAGTCATTAAAACTAAGTGATCCTCCAACAAACTCAATGTATAACTAGTTCTCCTAGACTCCATTACATATTGCCTTGGACACCGCCCTGGTTTAGAATGACACTAAAAATGATTATGTCAGTTAAATGATTGGAAGAATACAACAACCCATCATTTTTGGCACCATTTCTGGGGAACTACATAACCATAAGCTCCATTATTTTATTCCATATGTTATGGGTGTTAATAGAGTTCATATAAGAAACCAGTAGTTCTCTCAGACCTTGATTTAAACCAACCAACCTAGATGCATAGGTCATGAGATAACCAAGGGAGATTTATAACATGTAATATTCAACAAATCTCTTTAGACACTTCACAAGAGATAATTAATGAGAGTGATACAAATTCCAATTCCACATCTAGAACCTTTTCTGAGTATTCTATATTCTCTTCACATCATTCTGTAATGGGGGATCTTGGGAATGCTGAAGAACAACCTTTAGGATGAACATTTACATACCCCATTGTCCTTGATGCAGAAGAGGATGCACCCATGAAAAAAATATAACCATTTATCCTCCCCCTCTTTTGAGGAATGACCAAAGAAGACCGTAATCAGTTTCTGTTTGAATTTAAAATCTTGTGCCAGACATATGATTACTGAAATAACAATCAAAAACATAAATTATTTCCCTCCACTCTCAAAGATTCTTCTATGAGATGGTTTATGGGGTTACCATCTAACTCCATTAACTCCTGGGAAGCCATGGAAACAACCTTCCTGGATAGATACCAAGACTATTGTAGAGGAAGGGATATGAAAGAGGAGTTCTTCCAAATATGAAAAAAGGAAGATGAGAATCTAGAGGATTATCTGGATAGATTCCTCTTTCTCCATAAATGTAGTGGGTATGAGTTACATGCAGACATCACTAAAATAGTCTTTCTGAAAGGACTGGATGAGGAAAACAAGGATTCTCTCCATCTCATGGGAGGTGGAGATGTGCATAAGATTACCATGGAACAAATTACTGAGCTATGTAGAAGATATTCTAGAACACGTGGAGGAATAAGAAGGAAACAAACATCCAAGTATTTGGGTACCTCTAAACTTCTAGAAGAAATGGCCAACATGAAAATAGACATTATGCTGCAATTAACATCCACTATAAATGGAATCAAGGTAAAATCCACCCCTACTAAAGAACCATTGGACATGTATTGCCCTAAATGTCGAAAGAGACACCCCTTGAGAGAATTTCCTTTGGATGTCATAGATATGTGCTTAATTTGCGAAGTAACTGACCATGACACTAAACATTACACACTTTTACCACAATTGAAGGGAGGTTTGAATGCCATCTCTCAAACAAGTGCTGAATTAAATTTTGTCCAAAGACCAAACAATCAGGGTGGGTTACCATCTAGACCAACTCAGAATACCTAGAGAATTCCATGGCCAAATCAAGCCTCTTAGTCTTCTTGGGGAGAACCTGAGTGGGAAAACTCAAACCGGATGACTTATCCATATCCACCACCTTGGAAAAATCCATACACTCAGTCGGGTTGGGCTCCACCACCCGTAGCCAATCCTTGACACAATTAGCAGTGGGGTCCTCGAGAAAATTCTAGCCAAAATCAGTCTTAGGCACCACCACAGAACAGTAATCAACAACGCAGGTTCCAACAGTCATAAAAAGCTTTAATGCCTCCACCTCAAGCCTACCAAAATCAAGGAAAAGAAACACAAACACAACTTCCAGCTTAGCTTGTAGCCAATCCTAAAAATCAACAGATAGCTTTGATTGATGAAATAGATGCAGGTAACACCATATAGGTTAACACTATTGGTAATTTAAGATTACAATTTGGCAAAATATTGAACCCTCCTGTTGTTATCACAGAACTACCTGATGATGCCAATAAGGAATAAAAACTTGAAGGTAACACTGGTTCTTCACCAATGCTATATAAACAAGATGATCAAATACCCAAACTGAGTATGGCCCCTTTTCTTGAGCGATTACAGGACACTCGGATTAAATATGAAACAAAAATAATTCAGGAATTGAAAAAAGTGCATATTGAGGTTCCACTACTACATGGAATAAGGGACATCCCTGAATTAAACCAAACCATTAGAAACGAATCTATAAAGACACCAGGAAGAAAAAATAAATACCTAAAGACTGTCAGAGTCAAAGGGAATTTGGCTGATTTAGTTGTTGGCACCCTCATCTCACCAAAATATGGGGATCCTAGGAGCCCTGTCATTACTATTTGTATAAACAACCAGTCAATATCTAATGTTTTGGTGGATCTTGGTGCTGCTATTAATGTTATCACAATAGAAATGTTTAACCTACTATCCTTGATAGGACTTCAACCAACCAAAACTGTTCTACAGTTAGCAGATCAATCCATTGTTGTACCTGATGGTGTGGTTGAAGATATAATGGTCACTGTTGAATCATGGGAGTACCTAGTTGATTTCATGGTTTTACAGCCTAAAGATCAGAAGTTGGGATATCCAGTCATCTTAGTAAGACCTTGGCTAGCTACGGTTGTTGCTTACATTGACTGTAGGTTAGGCAACATGACAATTCTAAATGGGCAGAAATCCAAACACATTTCCTTATATCCTCCTGCCCATCCTTATACGAACAATTGTGACCAGGTATGGGTGGATTCTTTGGATGCTAACTCTTTGAATTCTTCTTTTCTGGCCACTATTACAGTACACAATCATATGACGGAAGCTACAAAGTCTTATATGCTGACTAATTCTAAGGACTTTGCAACTACAAAAATCAACACTACTACGGAATTGGGAATATCGATAGAAGACATTACCTCCGCTGAGTCTGGTAGGAAACTCTATGCTTATAATTCCAAACATTTAGTTCCTGATTTTTATTGTACTTTAACTAAGGTTTTGTCTTTTGATAACATATCCATCCTACACATGCTTTAGCCCCATATTTTCCCATTGAATTTTTTTATCACTAGTACAGAGCTTGCTCTTGCGGATGATACTAAGTAGGTACTTGTTAGTATGGGTAGAGAGTTGACTATAGGAAGTGAATTGGAGGTCAATCAAGAAGCTAGGGTGCTTGAGGTTCTGAAGAAAATTTCTCATGCTTTTACTTGGGATTACACTGATATGAAAGGAATTCATCCTAGCATCTATACACATCATATTTACACCGATGACGTCAAACCTATAAGGCAACCGCAACAAAAAATCAATCCAACATTGAGAGACATAGTCAAAAATGAGATTGAAAAGCTCCTAAAGGTAGGTTTCATCTATCCTATATTTGATAGTCAGTGGGTTTCCTCATTATTTATTGTTTCCAAAAAGAATGACAAGTGGCAAATATGTGTTGATTACAGGGAACTTAACAAAGCCACCAAGAAAGATTATTTTCCCCTGCCCTTCATTGACCAAGTCCTAGACAATTTGGCTAGTAAGAAATATTTCTCTTTCTTAGATGGGTTTAGTGGGTATAATCAAATTAGTATTGCCCCTGCTGATCAGGACAAAACTAATTTTACGTGCCCTTGGGGTACATTTGATTACAGAGTCTTACCTTTTGGGCTTTGTAATGCCCCTGCCACATTTCAGCAGGTAGTCTTGGCCATTTTTGCAAATCTTGCTAACGACTGTGTTGAGGATTACATGGATGATTTCACTATCCATGGGTCAACTTTTGAAGAATCTTTGAATAATCTTGAGAAAGTACTCAGTCAATGTGAACAACAAAAACTATCTTTGAGTCATGAAAAATTCCTGATGATGGTTGATCAAGGAATTGTCTTAGGTCACCATGTTTCAGCCCAAGGTATAAAGGTGGATCTTAAAAAGATATCAATCATCACCCAATTACCTACACCAGCTAACCAGACTGACATAAAAAGTTTCCTTGGCCATGCAGGTTATTATCGCCAATTCATAAAATATTTTAGCAAAATTACTGCCCCAATGTTTTCATTACTAACCAAAGATTGTGTTTTTGAATGGTCTTCTCAGTGTCAACAGGCATTTGATTCTATCAAAGAAAAGATGACAACAACCCCTGTCTTACGTGGCCCTGAATGGGGATAACCTTTCCATATCCACACTGATGCTTCTAATATAGCCATGGGCGTTGTCCTTAGACAAAAAGACTCAGAAGATCATATGTATGCAATTTATTTTATCAGCAAAAACCTGAATCCTATGGAAAATAATTACACTACTATGGAAAAAGAGTTTTTGGCTGTGGTATATGCTTTGAATAAATTTCGTCATTATATCACTGGATATAAAAAAATTTTTTACACTGACCACTCTGCCATTTGATATTTTATGAACAAAACAGTGGTTAGCAGAAGGCTCATTCGCCAGTTACTCTTGTTGCAAGAATTCAATCTCACTATTATAGATAAGCCTGGAAAAGCTAACTTTGTTATTAATTTTCTTTCTAGAATAAATGTTTTAGGTGATGAAAAAGTAGTCCAAGATCAATTTCCAGATGAACACTCATTTGCTATCTCCACTAAGACTCCCTGTTTCACTGATCTCGCAAATTATTTAACAGGGATGTTTCCTACTTATTTTACTCATAAACTGAGAAGGTGATTGGTTAGAAATAGTGCAACATACAAATGGTGTAATGGATTATTATTTAAATGTTGTCCTAACATGGTTCTTTGCAGGTGTGTTCAAGAGGATGAGGTACATGACATACTACAAGCATGTCATGATGAGCTAGGGGGTGGAAATTATTTAGTAAAATGAACAATTCACAAGATCCTTGGAGTACGGTACTATTGGCCTTCCCTCCATAAGACTGTCAAAAATTATGTGTGGTAGTGTGATGCATGCCAACGAATGGGAAAACCTACACTTTCTACAGAAATTCCCCTGAACCCTCAGTTGGTTCTAGGACCATTTGAGAAATGGGGTATTGATTTTGTTGGACCATTTGATCCTCCATCTTTCGGGAAGGAGTATCTCTTGGTATGCATGGACTATATCACCAAATGGGATGAAGTTCAAGCATTGGCATCTTCCAATGAAGATGTTGTTGTTGATTTTCTCTATAACCGGATATTGCTGCAATTTGGAGCACCGAGGGCCATTGTATCTAATCAAGGTCCTCAATTTGTTTCAAATATGATTGAAGCTTTCTTAGGAATCTACATAATCAGGCACCGGAAATCATCACCATATCACCCCCAATCCAATGGGCAAGTGGAGGTCACCAATCGAGAGCTCTAGAATATTCTAACTAAGGTGATCAATGCCAACAGAAATAATTGGGTACCAAAGCTTCCTGAGGCTGTCTAGGCCTACAACATGACATGGAAAACAACTGCTAGTTTCTCTCCCTATGAGCTGGTCTTTGGGAAGAAGCCACTGTTACCTATGGAGTTTGAGTTGTGCACCTGGCAAACAACGTTGGAAGTTAGGATCAATTTGGATGAAGCACAACATGAATGAGTGTTGTAGTTGAATGAATTAGATGAAATGCGGATGGAGGCACCGCATCAGACCGAAATTCTATAGCATCACCAGAAAACTTGGCATGATGCTCACATAAAAAAATGGATATTTCATGAGGGATAGTGGGTTTTTCTCTTTGATTCCTGCTATTAATAGTTTAAAGGCAAGTTGTGTACGTGTTGGTTAGGTCCCTATCAGGTAAATCAAGCGCTTGATATTGGCTCTATTCAATTGATACCTATTGATGGAGATATATGGACTCTTCTGGTAAATGGGCACAGGCTCCACGTTTATCACCCACCACTGGATAAGAAGACTTTCACTTACGACATTCTATTACGAACAGACATGCATGCTGAGGAGGCTCTTTTCCTCTCATGCATGGAGTAATTAATCTTTTGCAAATTCAAAAAAGGAAGATGATCCTTCATTCAATCTTCTTCCCTTAGTTAGCAGTTCTTATTGTAATTTCCAATAAATCTAGGAATTTTCATTATTTCTACTGCTGCTAATCATGTTTCATCCAAAATTGTAGTGCGTGGGATTCTACAGATATCGGCTGACTAAATATAGCATGGGTGAGTGCATTTAACTTGCTAATGATATTTATATGCAAAACATTTCCCCATGTAGTCATTTTTCATTATGATGCCATCATGAAATGATTATTATGAACATTCTGGATCTCTTCCAAATCCAACTGTATGAATGACAACATAAAAGGAGTAATGGCTCATAAATATCCACATGCTTTGAACTGTCGCAATCTCCAATGTTAGAACAGATGGTGCATGCTCCTCAACCATGGGATATGTGCCACCGCAAAAATCTTAATCTCACATGGGTGGTCAGTCTCATCACTATTTTTTCACCATCACCTTCACTTGATGTTGCGATACCCAAGGAATATGGTGTCATTTGAAATTTAACGCTCTGTAACCACTTCTTCCCATTGTGGTATGCACATAAATCACAACTGGTTTTATCAAACACTCAACATGAAGTGGAAGAAATGCTTTGCTTTGGTTTTTTTGCTAACATGTATTCCTTACTCTTTGGCTCAACATGGGACCGTGAAAGACATCAGAACCTACTTCACCTGACACCTTTCTTCGGAATACCACCCTTTCACAGGTATTTCATTATTTTGGATGGTAGATTTCATTAGGAAATTTGAAGGTTTTGATGAGAGTGTTGTGGAGGATTTCTTAATTTTGAGTCCACATGCTCACAATTTGGTGGACAAAGAGTTAAAATTACTAGTCAAGTCATTTCTGACCTGTCTGGCCTGCCAAATTTCAGTTTAAAGGTTATGATGAATGCCCCTTTACAAAGTATGATTACTCAGTTCCACGATGAAGGAGAGGCACTCCCGGAGGTCATCTTGACTCCATTGGGTGTCCAGAAGGGTGTTAAGTGGAAAAGTTTGCCTAGAATTTGGGGTGAGATTGCTAAATGGGTCATCAGGTATTTTATATGCGATAGCCAGGCCTCTATTCTGGGTGGTGATGTGCTCAAAATGTTCATTCACCTTAAAAAGGGACATGTCAACCAGGCCCTTCGGGTCAATTTTCCAGAGTACCTCATAGATTCTATCATTAATGTATGTCAGAAACACCAGCCCAGTGGCAGCTAGTATATGCTTAAGCACCCAAGGTTGATTCATCTGTTATGTTCACACCAAGTTTTCTTTTTCCCAAAGTAGAGGCTCAAGGGATGAGTTGGTGGCAAAGGGCCCAGGCCTAAGCAATTAAAATCGGGCCTCTCTTATACACCTCGGTCTACCCTTGCAATGGGACCTTCACATAGTCAAGCAGAGGCAGCTGATGTTCTTGAGCACGGTGACACAATTAGTACTCTTGAGGGACCATCCATGTCCATTCCTGATTCAAAAGGAAAGTGTCCCATGGCCCCATCTTCCTCCATGCAACTATGGTCCTGGTGGCTTGGCTCATGTTTGCAGATAGGTAGTTTCCAATCGGATTCCTTGCCTGATGACACCACCCACATTTGGGAGGAACTACATACGAAGGATGTCCCAGCCGCTTCATCATCTGTTGTTCCATCATCTACAGAAATTCACACTGTAACTCCAGAAATGCTTGACACTCAAGTGGATCCTTCTTACAACTATCTAAAGGAGATAGCCCTGCTAAAATCTCAATTACAAGGTATGGAATAATCCACCCTTTTATTACAAGCTAAATTTACACAAAAGACAACAAAAAAAGTTTGGGAGATTGCTGCCCTATAGCATGAAGTGAGTTTTCTAAAGCAACAATGTGATAAGGGTCTTTCCCTCTTCAATAATTTCCAACAGTTGTCCCTTCAGGAAAGGGAATTGCAGAAAGAAAATAAAAAATTAAAAAAGGAAAAAGAATCTCTAGAGGAGGAAAAACAAAAATTAACATCTATCTTAGACTCTATTTGTCATTTAGCCATCAAACTAATGTCCTATAGGAAACCCTCCTCAGTCTATAACATGTATGTCCAAGAACAATTTTATTCTTGGCAATTATTCCAATTGTGTTCTCAAGCCCCTCATGAAATTCTTGATGGACCTAGTTTTTTATTAGTCTACAAGAACAACACTCCAGAAATTCAAAATTTTCTCTGTAAATTTTATCTACATAACATGATAGTGACCAATGTCCCTGATTTCTTGATCAACCTATTTGTGGGGGATTTTCAAATTAAAGTATTTCAATTTGTATTATGGAAGTAGATAATTTGGAGGCAACAAACAAACAGTTTCAATAACACTGCTGAGTCCATTGGATTTTACATTCACCTAACCATCACATAGATGTCGCCCTATGGAAAAAATTTAGATCATTGTACTACTAGACAGGGGTTGGGGTGCATACTTCTTAGATTTTGCTTTAGTGTATTATTGATTTCGAAAATTATAGTCAAGAGAATTTTGGGGCTACTTGGCAAGCTTGTGATAGGAGATGGGATAATTTAAGCCTACCTTTAAAATGCAGGGAGGTCCTCTCTCCTCAGTATTTGAGCTGGAGCATGTGAAGGGGTGATGCCCTCATCACCATTGTCAAACAAACTACAGAAAAAACCAGCCAACAATACACTGATGAATGGAAAGGCCTCTAAGTGCGGCCACCACTCCTCTTAAGCCCTCTTACGATTTAGCAGAACAATACAGCACAGTCCCATGATAGTTTCACTGCTTGGGTGGAAATGACCTCCAATACTCAGGGCTGCAAGAATACCATGAAGCAACACACTGATCAATTCAAGGAATATGACATGGCTGACCAACTTGGTAGGAGAGCAAGGCATAAATGAGTTTCATTAGGACATGCAACAGGTAAAGTCAGGGGGGAAATGATGAGTGCATTGTTTGGCTCGTTTATATCATTTCTTCAAACCAGAAATACTCTTTGTGATATGACTTATTAGTATCTGGGGATGTTTTGTGTAGTCATGTCTTAGTAGGTTGATGCATTTTTCCTTCCTATTATTTATGAAAAATGTTTATCCCATGAACTTCCTACTAACTACCTTTATGAGATCAAATGTGATGATGTGTGCAGGAAATCATGGAAGTTACTTGTGGATAAGAAGCCCGAGTTCGAAGCATGTGGCTGAAGACTCTTTCCATCGAATTGACCTATTAGTTTGGGCTTGACTCTAACGGCCCGTAGGAATCTATGAGTTTTTAATTGATATTTTATGGACAGTGTTTTATGCCGCCTGATATGGCAGATCTTGTAACCAACATTATCTATATGAAGACTTTGTCTTCAGAACTTGAGTACCACTTTTTGATTATCCAAGAATACTATCTGCATACTATTCTAGTTTTGTTTTGATATGTTATGAACTCATTTCAAAGTTAATGAAAGCTATGGCATTTTGAGAATCAGAAGTTGTTGATCACTTTATCCCAAGGAAGAGCAAGGGCCCACTCGACCAAGGAGATACGAGGTTACTTTGAGTTTTTCATGCATACAGTCCTTCGATTAGTTTTACTGCAATTATCATTTGATGAGTTTTTGCATGCATGCTTTGATTAACTGTCCCTATTTTCTCCATTACCACTTTCTCTTAAATTAGATGCTTTTGTTATGCAAATTTAGTTCATGAACAATCTTGCTTTCTGCTGAAAATTCTAGTTATTCAGTTATGGTTTAAATTGTTAAGAGTAAGTGTGTGCGTATTTTACTTTACACTAGAAGATTAGTTGAAATCCATTTCATTACAAATAGTTGAATTCCGTAGATTTGTATTTAATTTATGTAGATTTTAACTGCACTTCCATATAATAGTCATTAAAACTAAGTGACCCCCCAACAAACTCAACGTATAACTGGTTCTCCTAGACTCCATTGCATATTTCCTTGGACACCGCCCTGGTTTAAAATGACACTGACAAAGATTATGTCAATTAAATGATTGGAAGAATACAATGACCCATCAGGATGCTCTTTAATTCTGCAATTAGAACTAGGTTTTATGCAATCAAGGCAAGTGGACTACTATCGGTGAAGTTGACATATGGATTTGGTTGTGCCATTATTATTGGCCTAATAACCCTTGCTCTACTTGGGGATAGATGAAAGTATTCAAATATACCTTCTTTCCTTACTCTAGACTGGGTTTTTCTCATGAATCTTCTAAGCTTGGGCTGCTAAAAATAGTAGAATTATTTCTTTTGGAGTTGTCAGATGTACGATTTTAAGGCTTCTTAAAAGCCACCAAGTGTATATCAATTCCTACTGTAATAAGATGGAGACTTCTTAGTCCCACCGGGCATGCCAAAAATGTTAGTGTAGAATAACAACACCCCTAACATGAGTTCTAAAAATATGCTTTTCTAAGGCAGACTCATTTGGTGTGGTTACATAACATTGAACTTTCCCCAAGGTGTGGGACCTTGCAAAATGGAAAATCTCTCTAGATTAAATGCTGGTTCCTTCTTCCTCCTTTTAGGTGCATACGTAGAATTTTGCATAGGATCTATTCTTAATCCTAATCTAAAATTTACCAAGGAGACAGGGATAGAAGGAATACAACAATTTAAACAAAGCTAAAATACGAGGTGATGCACCAAAGGAATGATGAACACTTGTTTTTCTAATAGACACAAACCAAAAAAATGCATATAATAAACAACCACAGATAGCCATATATGTAATGGGAGACTAGATGAAAGCAAAAGAGATGTGAGGATCTAAAATTGATCACAGACGTGTTTTATTGCTCTGTATATTGATACAGTCTATTACAAAGTAGCCAAGAGGTAGAAACGTATTAAAATTTTAGTGGAAGGCCTGACACCATAGATCCCTTTGCTAGTAGGAAGAGGGGACCTGCAAAATAAAGAATGTCCAAACATTTACAAATAATCCTACCCCCGTATTTATAGATTAATCCTGAAAGAAGAAAAGAGAGAAGAAAGAAAAGCAGGTTGAAGTTCAACCACCACTATTAATGCCTCTGATGAAATCTCTCCCCAAATTTGTCTTTAATACATCAATCCTTGGTTGGGCGCCTTGAAGGAAGAGGAAACAATGGAGACAAATTTAATCCGATCTGGTTGTTGAGACAGATAGATCCTATATTGAGGGCCCAAAGAAAATTTCTCCATTTTTCTTCACCTAACCTCCTCAAAATTAAATTTTCAGACCCCATTTCATGGGTGAGGCTGAGATCTTTCTAATGACATCAGATTTTGCAATATTTTGAGCCATGAGTCGAAAGATATGCCCCTTGAAGTTTGTATCAGGTCTGTATAGGAGGGTGGGAAAACAACTTGAAAAATGGGTCCCCTTTCTTCCAATTCCTACTTTGGTTTTTACTCGGGCCTAGATGCTGACTTTTTCCTTGGGTGGAGTTGAGGGCCATTTTACAACTTTTACCCCTTAAATCATCGCCATATTGACACTTGGCATTCTTTGCTTGCACCTTTATACTTAGTCAATTTTGAAGCCTTTTTTATTTGCCTTTTGACTCTGTTTCCTTTTATGTGGGATCGTGATTGATCCCATATTTCGTACGAGGTGAAATATAGATAACACGTACCTAAGACCATCATGTTTCTAGGTGAAAGAAGTCATCACAGTTCCACACAGTGCAATGTTTTGTAGTATTTTTTTTGAACACTCATTCAATTACTTAGAGTGTGTCCTCATCTCATAAGAGGAAACATTTACAATCTCGATGTTTTAGTTCAATGGGTGGTCAGAAGATAATAGTTCCATTCAGGAAGTAATCCTTTTATCTAGGAAATGACCTATTTTAATGATGAGTAGATGAGTAAGAACATGTTTGAACATCTTGAAGTTGATTAAATATTTGTCACAAAGGTGAATTTAAAGGCTGAGAAGAGTAAGGTAGTGATTTTCATGTCCTAAATCCTACCTTGTGATCAAATAAGGTTGTCATGTGTAGACACCAAAATTATGTCACATTCCCCTTGGTCCCCTTTCAAATAACCAACTTACACACATTCACCTAACCATGACCCTTATACCCCACATTAACATTAATTTAATTATTTATAAATAAATTAATACCCATCCTCACCCCATTATTAATTTAATTACTTTAATTAAATGAATAGACACCTCACCAAAACACCTCACCATAGACCTATTCATAGCATGTTTCCATAAATGAATAAGACTTGTTCCAAACCTAAAAATCAAGTTCTATTGTTCCTCTAACCACCTTACCACTCATTAAAAGGCAACGTCTATTCAGATCCATGGATAAAGGAATGAACTTGATCCAAAAGATGCGAGATCTACCATTTTAGTAAACCTAGGGAATCCTGCCTTAACCGACACCGATCATCCCTAAACCAACGCCGATCAACCTGAAACCACTTTCAGTTACCGTTTATTCACCTTAGCAACCTTGTATTTGGGTTGGAACATTCTTAGATAAGAGAGATACGAGAAGAGACCTGCATGCAAGTAGAACCAGAGCCTTTTCATGCACCCAGACATCCACAACTGGCACAAGGATAGATCCAGAGGTATTATTCCCATGGAAGAATTCCAGGAAGCACTACCGTGGCACTAAGCACCATTTTTATGATCAACTGTTATCACCATTCAGCCATCAAACCTACATCACAATAAGTGTACCTTCTACTAATATAGTCTATTTCTATATAATAGCCTTTGTTATTTCTGTTATTAGTATATACTTTGCATATTCGTTTCCCATCTTCTACCTGCTTGTAGACTCAATCATTCCTCTACCCACACCAAAAAATCACCCATTCTCACCTACTATACACCTTTGAGTATACCTAAGACCTCTACAGAACTCCCTATCCACCCTTCCATCTCTATTTATCTTCAGTTCAATCCCCATAATCAAATCTCGTTGAGTTCCTTTCACCCCGACCCTACCGACACCAGTTACCCATGACTGTCGTCAATTTTGTATAAATCGTCATCGTTTATACTAGGCCAGCGTTGGTCTCTGTGTTTCATACCTTTTCCCAATAAAAAACCAAACAACCTTCTACTAAGTGACTTAAACAACCAAGAACTTGACCTTGACCAGTCCCAGTACTTTGACCATTACCTCACACTTAAAATTTGACTATAGCCTAAACTGTTATGATTTGATTTTCTTATTTTACTTGAATGAGATACCTAAATCATATCAATTACAATAGGAATATGTTTATTTATCACATTAATTTATTTTAAAAAGTGGATTGATAGCCATCTAGGGAGTATCACACTTCCTGGATCTAGCACACACTAGGAAGTCCACTGCCATATATTATTTAACTCTTATTTTGTGGTCTTGTTTTCTATTTCTGGTAATTCCTCCTAGCCAAAAGGAAGATCTCACAGTCAACATTGGATTGAGAAGTCAAAATTCATGTAACAACCATCAACCAAGAAACATAAATAGGTATTCCTCTTCAGCCCATAACCCTTATCTGTTTCATCTCAAAATGTATAGAAAATGGTAAAACATTTTGGCATGCCCGGTGTGACCCATCTAGGGTTCCTTGAATTTTTCTTCATTCCTAGGTAAATATGGTGTGTTTGTTTACTTTCCAAACATATTCACACTAAATCTCTTTCCCTGGTAGTCCTCTCTTCTTCTAATTGTCTAAAACAATATCTATTTTCTGGTGCTTAAAACAAACCATTTCTTCTTTCTTACATTTGCATAAGTAGTGAAAGAGCACATTCCTACCTATTCATCATTTGCTTCATCAAACGTAATTTACCAAATTGGGTTTAAAATTAGTTGCATTTCATCCTGGATGCTGCATTTAGCTCACATTAAAATGAGGGAAACCTATATGCTGGAAGTCATGCCCAGCTGATGGTTGACACAAAGAATCATAGATAAGCACTTCTCTTCTTCTGCTTCTACCAAACTACACAAAATTGAAAAAAATACACATCTTCTTAAACAACATCTCACCTGTAAGAAGTATTCAATGATCACACGATCATTGGATTGACAGTGGGAACCCAACTAGTTACTTCTGTCCATTCATTACCTTAAAGGACGGCCCTCCCCCGCCATAACATAACCTAAAACCTCTCATTTTTAACTCCTTTGTATGAAGCCTTCCTCACCAATAACTCTGCTCTAAATTCATAAGTCAATTGATAAATAGCATAAGCTCAACACATTAAAATCACTTGTTGGATACGTGTTTTTTAGCATTTGATTGATGTGCATTTTGAGGTGTGAGAATATGTTTCTCCATTTTTCATTCGGTCACCTTGCACACTCCACAATCATAGTTGGAGCATTCTGACTTCTTCTGAGTGTGCCAAGACCTCATTATATCATCTCTAGCCTTCTGGGTTGATCATTCATCTGATATGAGTTCATAACAATCTATTTTTCTACATTTTTCAAATTTTCACAGTAACCGACATCAGTTTATTCACCGGAGTCGGTTTACACCTCATCATCATCGGTTCTACCTAACCGGCATCAGTTTACACCTCATCATCATCGGTTCTAACTAAATACCATTGGTTCCCTATCCTTTTGGTTAAGTTGCCCAAGGGACACCTATTCTCATCTTATTCACTATTTTTTACTTTTTCTGAGTCTCTGTACTCTTTGTACTCTCATAAATAGTCATCATATAGCTTATCTATCTGACATTCATCATTTTTTACCTCTTTTGGTCAAATTGTTCTTTTCTCACAGTAACCACCCTCGGTTACACCCGAACCATCATCGGTCACCCATAACCGATGTCAGTTACCCTATGCTAATTCTCAATTAATACATTACCCTAATCCACCTATAAACACATGTTTTACTCATTTCTACTACTATCTATGTCATCTACAGGATACAACATCACTTGATATATATTCATTCACATGGAGTTGACTTGTAACAAGGATACCACTCTTATATTCCATGCTAGTCATCAACCACTCCCACCTAGTCCTTCACCACCATCTAACCTTTCAACCACGGATCTAACCCTTCCTACCACCATTTCCACAGGTGATGAAGAATTCACACAACTCCTTGATCATAATCTCACGGCCTTACAGCTCTACCTTTCCCACTCTTCCACCCAGGAATTCTTAGGTTAGTTGTTATATGGCATTCCTGTATCCATCTCTCCTACCCTTATCCCCACTTCTGCATCAACCCCTACTAGTTCAACATTACCTTCACCTTCTTTACCCCCAACAGTTTTATAGCTAGGCCCCATACTTGCTATGACCACTTCATCTATAGTATTAGTCGCACCTGTAGTGTCTTTTATCCCCTCATTGACCACCCAGACCATAAACCCATCCAAACCCATTGTCTCACAGATACCAATTGCAACACAACCGCTTGTGGTGTTGGTGACCCCTACTCCATTCCAGAATCTTGTCCTCTCCATCCTGCAATCTCTTCCCCCAATCGCTATAAGAGTCACTGCAATTTCCCAACCTACATATACATATTATCAACAACCCCCTATCTTGTCTGATATTCATTATGAATATATGCCCTCTATGTCAATCCCTTATTCTCAAGCTTCCTATTTGGCACCACCATGCACTAGAATGCCACCCACATCACATGTTTAGTACCATCCCTCTTACACCATAGGAGGAGCTCTTCCATCACAACCTACCAATGACTTATCAAATTAATGATGGAAAGGATACAGACAATGGAAGCATCAGTGTTTGGCTCACATAATTCTCTCTCATACGATGAAATCTATAATTATCCCATTCAACTGTCCATCCCTATTTTCCCATACCTTGTACATTGGGAAATGCCAAAGTTCAAATGTTTCAATAGTAAAGAAGACCCATAACAACATTTGTTGTCTTTCAAACATGGGTGTTTCCTAATCGTCCATGATGACGTTTTACTCTTACGGACCTTCCAGATGTTCATGACATGACTTGCCTTGGACTGGTACAGTGGGCTACCCATACATTACATCTAATCTTTTAATCAAGTAGCCCAAGCCTTCTTTGACCACTTCACAATCAACATTGTCAAGAAAGTCACCATGACTGATATTTACTCCACATGACAGTATGACGATGAGTCTATCATTGACTTTGTCACTCGTTGGTGTAGCCTAATTAACCAGATCACATTCCAATTACCTCACACTAAACTCATAGATTTATTTACTCAGGCTTGCGCTAGAGACATATCACCAAACCTACAGGTGCATACCTTCCACACCTTTGATGATACATGATGGGTCATTGTATTCTTCCAATCATTTAACTGACATAATATTTGTCAGTGTTATTCTAAACTAGGGATGTGTCCTAAGCAATATGCAATGGAGTCTAGGAGAACTAGTTATATGTTGAGTTTGTTGGGGGTTTCTTAGTTTTAGTGACTATTCTACGGAAGTGTAGTTAAAATCTATGAAAATTAAATACAAGTCTATGGAATTCAGCTATTTGCAATGAAAGGAATTTTATCAACTAATCTTCTACTGTAAAATGAAATATGCACACACTTATTCTTAAAAAATTAAAACACAACTGAATAAATGGAATTTTTAGCAGAAAACAAGACTATTCATGAACTAGATTTGCATAACAAAAGCATCTATTCTAAGTGAAAGTGGTAATGGAGAAAGCAGAGATAGTTAATTCAAAGCATGCATGTAAAAATCATCAAATGATAATTGCAGTAAAACTAATCGAAGGACTATATGCATGAACTCAAAGTAAGCTCATATCTCCTCGATTGAGTGGGTCCTTTCTCTTCCTCATGATAGAGTGATTAACAACTTCTGATTCTCAAAATTCCGTGGCTTTCATTAACTTTGAAATGAATTCATAACACATCAAAAATAAATCTAGAACAGTATGCAGATAATATTCTTCAACAATCAAAAAGTGGTACCCCAAGTTCTGAAGACAAAGTCTTCATATAGATAATTTTGGTTACAAGATCTGCCATATCAGGTAGCATTAAACATTGCTCATCAAATATCAATTAAAAACTCATAGATTCCTATGGGCCGTTAGAGTCAAGCCCAAGCTAATAGGTCAATTAGATGGAAACAGTCTTCAGCCGCATGCTTTGAACTCGGGATTCTTACCCACCAGTAACTTCCATCATTCCTTGCACACATCATCACATTTTATCTCATAAAGACAGTTAGTAGGAGGTTCATGTGATAAACAATTTTCATAAATAATAGCAAGGAAAATTCATCAAACCTACTAAGATATAACTATACAAAACATGCCCATATACTAATAAGTCATATCACAAAGAGTATTTCCAGTCTGAAGAAATGATATTAATGATCCAAACAATGCACTCATCATTTTCCCCTTGACTTTACTTGTTGCATGTCCCAATGCAACTCATCTGCACCCTGCTCACCTTCCAAGTTGTTCAGCCATGTCATACTCCTCGAATTGATCAGTGTATTGCTTTGTGGTATTCTTGCAGCCCTGAGTATTGGAGGTAATTTCCACCCAGGTAGTGAAACTATCATGGGACTGTGCTACATTGTTCTACTAGGTCGTGAGAGGGCTTAAGAGGAGTGGAGGCCATACTTGGAGGCCTGCCCATTCATCAATGTATTGCTGGCTGGTTTTCTCTATAGTTTGTTTGATAATGAGATGAAAGCATCACCCCTGCGCATGCTCCAGCTCAAATTCTAGGGAAAGAGAACTTCCCTATGTTTCAAAGGTAGGCTTAAAGTATCCCATCTCCTATCATAAGCTTTCCAAGCAGCCCCAAAATTCTCCTAACTATAATTTTCAAAATCAATAACACATTGAAGTAAAATATGAGAAGTATTCACCCCAACCCTTGCCTGATAGTAAAATGATCAAAAAAAATTCCGCAGGGTGACATCTGTATGATGAGTTGGGTGAATGTGAAATATGATGGACTGAGCAGTGTTATTGAAACTGTCTGTTTGCTACCTCTAAATTATCTGATTCTGCAATACAGACTGAAAGGATTTAATTTGAAAATCACCCACAAATAGGTTGATCAAGAAATCAGGGACATTAGTCACTATCATGTTATGTAGATAAAATTCACAGAGAAAATTTTGAATTTCTAGAGCACTGCACTTATAAACTAATAAAAAAACTAGGGCCATCGGGAATTTCGTGAGGGGCTTGAGAACACAATTGAAATAACTGCCAAGAATAAAATTGTTCTTGGAGATACATGCTATAGACTGAGGAGGGTTTCCTACAGGATAGTAGTTTGATGGCCAAAGGATAGACAAAGTCTAAGATAGATGTTACTTTCTGTTTTTCCTCTTCCATAGATTCTTTTTCTTTTTTTAATTTTTAATTTTCCTTTCACAATTACCTTTCTTGAAGGGACAATTTTTGGAAAATATTCAAGAGGGTAAGACTCTTATCACACTATTTCTTTAAAAAAATTACTTCAAGCTGTAGGGCAGCAATCTCCCAAACTTTTTCTACTGTCTTTTGTGTAAATTCAGCTTGTAATAAAAGGGTGGTTTCTTCCATACCTTGTAACTAATATTTTAGCAGTGTAATTTCCTCCAGATAGTTGTGAGAAGGCCCCACTTGGGTGTCAAGCATTTTAGGAGTTACAATGTGAATTTCTATAGATGACAGAACAACAAATGATGGAGTAGCCGAGTCATCCTCTATATGCAGTTCCTCCCAAAAGTGGGTGGTATCATCAGGAAAGGACTCCAATTGGAAACTACCTATCTACAAAAATGAGCTAAGCTGTCGAGATCATATTTGCTTGGAGGAAGGTGGGGCCATGGGACACTTTACTTTTGAATCAGAAATGGACAGGAATGGTCCCTCAGGAGTACCAACTATGTCGGCATGCTCAGGAAAATCAACTGCCTCTGCTTGGCTATGTGAAGGGCAAGGGCCCGATGTAAGGGTAGAATGAGGTGTAGAAGGGAGACTAGATTTTAATTTCTTTGGCCTAGACCCTTCACCACCAACACGTCCCTTGAGCCTCTTCTTTGGTCGAAAGAAGACTTGGTGTGAACACAACAGATGAATCAACCCGGGTGCTTAATCATGGACTTTCCTCCACTGGACCGATGTTTCTGGCATACTTTAATGATGGAGTCTGTGAGGTACTTTGGCAGATTCACCTGAAGGGCCTAGTTGACATGTCCCTTTTTAAGTTGAATGAGTATTTTGAGTGCATCATCACCCAGAACAGAGGCCTGGCCGTTGCATATGAAATACCGGTTGACCTATTTTGCAATATCACCCCAGATTCCAGGTAAAATATTTTGCTTAGACACCCAATGGAGTCAGGATGACCTCTGGGAGTGCCTCTCCTTCGTCATGGAACTGAGAAATCAGACTTTGCAAAGGGGCATTCGTCATAACCTTTAAACCGAAGTTTGGCAAGTCAGACAGGTTAGAAATGACCTGACTGGTAATTTCAACTCTTTGTCCACCAACTTGTGAGTAGGTGGACTCAAAATTATTTAAGAACTCTTCCACAATGCCTTCATCAAAACCTTCAAACTGCTGAATGAAATCTAACCATCCAAAATCATGAAATACCTACTGAAACAGTGGCATTCCGGAGTAAGGCTTCAGGCGAAGCAGGTTCTGATGTCTTTCGTGGTCCCATTTTGAGCCAAAAAGTGAGAAATACTCGATAGTGGAGAAACTAGAGTAGAGCATCTCTTCCACCTTCCGTCTAGTGTCTGATAAAACCAGTCATGATTGATGTGCATACCACAATGGGAATAAGTGGTTATAGAAGCATTAAATTTCAAATGACACCATATTCCTTGGGTAGCGCAACATCAAGCGAAGGTGACAGAAAAAAAAATAGTGATGAGATCGGCCACCCAGTGTGAGATTAAGATTTTTGTGGCGGCACATATCCCATGGTTGAGGAACAAGCGCCACCTATCCTGACATTGGAGAGTGCGACACATCAAAGCATGTGGTGATTTATGAGCCATTACTCCTTTTATACCATCATTCATAGAGCTAGATTTGGAAAGAGATCTAGAATGACCATAGCAATCATTTCATGATGGTGTCATAATGACAAATGAATACGTAGGGAAATGTTTCACATAGAAATATCATTAGCAAGTTAAAATGCACTTACCCATGCCACATTTAGTCAGCTGATATCTGTACATTCCTATGGCCTACAGTTTGGGATGAAACATGATTAGTGGCAGTAGAAATAATGAAAATTTCTTGCATTTATTGGAAATTACAATAAAAACTGCTAACTAAGGGAAGAAGATTGAATGAAGGATCATCTTCCTTTATTAAATTTGCAAGAGATTGATTACTCCATGCGTGAGAAGCAAAGAGCCTCCTCAGCATGCATATCTGTTCGTAACAAAATGTCGTCAGTGAAAGTCTTCTTATCCAGTGGTTGGTGATAAACTCAGAGCCTATGCCCATTCACCAGAAGATTCTGTTTGTCTCCATCAATCGGTATCAATCAAACAGAGCCATTATCAAACAATTGATTTACCTGATAGGGACCTAACCAATGCGTACACAACTTGCCTTTAAATTGTTGATAGCAGGAATCAAAGAGTAAAACCCACTGTCGTTCATGAAATATCCTTTTTTTGATGTGAGCATCATGCCAAGTTTTCTGCTGATGCTGTAGAATTTTAGTCTACTGCTGTGCCTCCATCCGCATTTCATCTAATTCATTCAACTGCAACACTCGTTCACACTATGCTTCATCCAAATCAATCCCAACTTCCAGCGCTGTTCGCTAGGTGCAAAACTCAAACTCAATAGGTAACAATGGCTTCTTCCCAAAGACCAGCTCATAGATAGGCCCAGACGGCCTTAGGAAGCTTTGGTACCCAATTCTTTCTATCAACATTGACCACCTTAGTTAGAATATTTTCGATTTCTCGATTGGTTACCTCCACTTGCCCATTGGATTGGGGGTGATATGGTGATGATTTCCGGTGCTTGATTCTGTAGATTCCTAAGAAATATTCAATCATATCTGAAACAAATTGAGGACCTTGATCAGATACAATGGCCCTTGGTGCTCCAAATCACAGCAATATCCGGTTGTAGAGAAAATCAGCAACAACATCTTCATTGTTAGATGCCAATGCTTGAACTTTAACCCATTTGGTGACATAGTCTGTGCATACCAAGAGATATTCCTTGCCGAAATATGGAGGATCAAATGGTCCAACAAAATCAATGCCCCATTTCTCAAATGGTCCTAAAACCAATTGAGGGTTCAGAGGCATTTCCATATAAAGTGTAGGTTTTCCCATTCATTGGCATGCATCACACTACCACACATACTTTTTGATAGTCTTATGGAGGGAAGGCCAATAGTACCCTGCTCTAAGGATCTTGTGAATTGTTTGTTTCACTAAATAATGTCCACCTCTTGGTTCATCATGACATGCTCGCAGTATGTCATGTACCTCATCCTCTCGAACAGACCTATGAAGAACCATGTTAGGACAACATTTAAATAAGAATTTGTTACACCATTTATATGTTGCACTATTTCTAACCAATTGCCTTCTTTCGTTATGAGTAAAATAGGCAGGAAACTTCCCTATTGTTAAATAATTCACGAGATCAACAAACCAGGGAGTCTTAGTAGAGATAGCAAATAATTGTTCATCAGGAAATTGGTCTTGGACTGCTTCATCATCACCTGAAACATTTATTTTGGAAAGAAAGTCAACAACAACACTAGATTTCCTAGGCTTATCTATAATAGTGAGATTGAATTCTTGCAACAAGAGTAACCAACAAATGATCCTTCCACCAACCACTGGTTTGTTCATCAAATATCGAATGGATTAGTGGTCAGTGTAAACAATTTTTTTATATCCAGTGATGTAATGACGCAATTTATTCAAAGCATATACAACAGCCAAAAACTCTTTTTCCATAGTATTGTAATTATTTTCCATAGGAGTCATATTTTTGTTGATAAAATAAATTGCATACATATGATCTTCTGAGTCTTTTTGTCCAAGGAAAGAGCCCATGGCTGTATTAGAAGCATCCGTGTGGATATGGAAAGGTTGTCCCCAGTCAAGGCCACATAAGACAGGGGTTATTGTTAGTTTTTCTTTGATAGAATCAAATGCCTATTGACACTGAGAAGACCATTCAAAAACACAATCTTTGGTTAGCAATGAAAACATTGGGGCATCAATTTTGCTAAAATCTTTTATGAATCGGTGGTAATAACCTGCATGGCCAAAGAAACTTTTTATGTCAGTCTGATTAGTTGGTGTAGGTAATTGGGTGATGACTGATATCTTTTTGGGATCCACCTGTATACCTTGGGCTGAAACATGGTGACCTAAGACAATTCCTTGATCAACCATCATTAGACATTTTTCATGACTCGAAGATAGTTGGTGTTGTTCACATCGACTAAGTACTTTCTCAAGATTATTCAAATATTCTTCAAAAGTGGATCCATGGACAGTGAAATTATCCATGTAAACCTCAACACAGTTGTTAGCAAGATCTACAAAATGGCCAAGACTGCCTGCTGAAATGTAGCAGGGGCATTACAAAGCCTAAAAGGTAAGACTCTATAAGTGAATGTACCCCAAGGGCACGTAAAATTAGTCTTATCCTGATCAACAGGGGAAATACTAGTTTGATTATACCCACTAAACCCATCTAAGAAAGAGAAATATTTCTTACTATCCAAATTGTCTAGGACTTGGTCAATGAAAGGAAGGGGAAAATAATCTTTCTTGGTGGCTTTGTTAAGTTCCTTATAATCAACACATATTCACCACTTATCATTCTTCTTGGGAACAATAACTAATGGGGAAACCCACTGACTATCAGATATAGGATAGATGAGACCTACCTTTAGGAGATTTTTCATCTTAGTTTTGACTATGTCTCTCAATGCTGGAGTGATTCTTCATTACGTCTGCCTTATAGGTTTGACGTCATCGGTGTAAATATGATGTGTATAGATTCTAGGATTAATTCCTTTCATATCAGTGTAATCCCAAGAAAAATCATGAGAATGTTTCTTCAAAACCTCAAGCACCCTAGCTTCTTGATTGACCTCCAATTTGCTTCCTATAGTCAGCTCTCTACCCATATTGACAAGCACTTGCTTAGTATCATTCACAAGAGCAAGCTCTGTACTAGTGATAAAGGAATTCAATGGGAAAACATGGGGATAAAGCATGTGCAGGATGGATATGTTATCAAAAGATAGAACCTTGGTTAAAGGAAAATAGAAATCAGGAACTAAATGTTTAGAATTATAAGCATAGAGTTTCCTACCAGACACAATAGAGGTAATGTCTAATGCTGGTATTCTGAATTCCGTAGCAGTAGTGCTGATTTCTGTATTTGCAGAGTACTTAGAATCAGTCACCGCATATGACTTTGTAGCTTCCATCATATGATTTTGTACTGCAATAGTGGCTAGAAAAGAAGAACTCAAAGAGTTAGCATCCAAAGAATCCACCCATTCCTAGTCACAATTGTTCGTATAAGGCTGGGCAGGAGGATCTAATGAAATGTGTTTGGATTTCTACCCATTTAGAATTGTCATGTTGCCTGACCTACAGTCAATGTAAGTAGCAACCGTAGCCAGCCAAGGTCTTCCCAAGATGACTAGATATCCCAAATTCTGAGCTTTAGGCTGCAAAACCATGAAATCAACTGGGTACTCCCATGATTCAATAGTGACCATTATATCTTCAACCACACCATCAGGTACAACAATGGATTGATCTCCTAATTACAAAACAATGTTGGTTGGTTGAAGTCTTGTCAAGGATAATAGGTTAATCATTTCTATTGTGATGACATTAATAGAAGCACCAAGATCCACCAAAACATTAGATATTTACTAGTTGTTTATACAAATAGTAATGAAAAGGCTCCCAGGATTCCCATATTTTGGTGAGATAATGGTGCCAGTAACTAAATCAGCCAAATTCCCTTCGACTTTGACAGTATTTGGGTATTTCTTTTTTCTTCCTGGTGTCTTTATACATTCGTTTCTAATGGTTTGGTTTAGTTCAGGGATGTCCCTTATTACACGTAGCAGTGGAACCTCAATATGTACTTTTTTCAATTCCTGAACTAGTTTTGTTTCATCTATAGTTTGAGTGTCTTGTAATCACTCAGGAAAAGGGGCTGTAGCCAGTTGGGGTATTTGATCAACCTTTTTATCTGGCATTGGTGAAGAACCAGTGTTACCCTCAAGTTTTTCTTCCTTATCGGCATCATCAGGCAGTTATGTGATAACAACAGGAGGGTTCAATATTTTGCCAGATCGTAATCGTAAATTACCAATAGTGTTAACATGCATGGTGTTACCTGCGTCTGTGTCATCAATCGAAGCTGTCTGTTGATTTTTAGGATTGGATACTGGCTGAGCCAGAAGTTGTGTTTGTGTTGCTTGTCCTTTATTTTGGTAGGCTTGAGGTGGAGGCATTAAAGCTTACTGTGGCTGCTAGAACCTACATTGTTGATTACCATTTTGTGGTGGTGCCTAGGACTAATTTTTGCTAAGATTTTGTTGAGGACCCCACTGCTGATTGTGCCAAGGATTGGCTGTGGGTGGTGGAGCCCAACCCGGCTGAGTGTATGGATTTTTCAATGGTGGTGGATATGGATAATTCATCCAATTTGAGTTTTCCCACTCAGGCTGTCCCCAAGAAGACTGAGAGGCTTGATTTGGCCATGGAATTCTCCAGGGATTTTGAGTTGGTCTAAATGGGAACCCACCTTGATTGTTTGGTCTTTGGAAAAAATTTCATTCAACACTTGTTTGAGAGATGGCATTCAAACCTCCCTTCAACTGTGGTAGAAGTGTGCAATGCTCAGTGTCATGGTGAGTAACTTTGTAGATTAAGCACATATCTGTGACATCTAAAGGACATTCTCTCAAGGGGTTTCTCTTCTGACATTTAGGGAAATACATGTCCAATAGTTCTTTAGCAGGGGTGGCTTTTTCCTTGAGTCCATATATGGTGGATGTTAATTGCAGCAGAATGTCTATTTTCATGTTGGCCATTTCTTCTAGAAGTTCAGAGGTACCCAAAGACTTGGATGTTTGTTTCCTTTGTATTCCTCCCCATGTTCTAGAATATATTCTACATAGCTTAGTAATTTTTTCCATGGTGAGCTTATGTACATCTCCACCTCCCATGAGATGGAGAGAATCCTTGGTTTCCTCATCCAGTCCTTTCAGAAAGACCATTTTAGTGATGTCTGCATATAACTCATAGCCACTACTTTTATGGAGAAAGATGAATCTATCCAGATAATCCTCTAGATTCTCATCTTCCTTTTGCCATATTTGGAGGAACTCTTCCTTCCTATCCCTTCCTCTACAATAGTCTTGGTATTTATCCAGGAAGGTTGTCTCCATGGCTTCCTAGGAATTAATGGAATTAGATGGAAACCCCATAAACCATCTCATAGCAGAATATTTGAGATTGGAGGGAAATATTTTGATTTTTTTATTGTCAGTTTAGTAGTCATATGTCTAGCATAAGATTTTAAATTCAAATAGAAACTAATCAGGGTCTTCTTTGGTCATTCCTCGAAAGAGGGGTAGGATGGATGGTGAGATGTTTTTCATGGGTGCATCCTCATCTGCATCAAGGACAATAAGGTATGTAAAGGTTCGTCCTAAAGGTTGGTCTTCAGAATTCCCAAGATCCCCCATTGTAGACCGATGTGAAGAGGATACAAAATGCTTAGAAAAGGTTCTAGGCGTAGGATTGGAATCTGTATCACTCTCAGTGTTTCTCTCTTGTGAAGTGTCTAAAGATATTTGTTGAATATTACATGCTATAAATCTCCCTCGGTTATCTCATGACCTATGCATCCAGGTTGGTTGGTTTAAATCGAGGTCCGAGAGAACTGCTGGTTTCCTATATGAACTCCATTAACACCCATAACATATAGAATAAAGTAATGGAGCTTATGGTTATCATCCTCGGAAACAACGCCAAAAATGATGGGTCATTGTATTCTTCCAATAATTTAACTGACATAATATTTTTCAGTGTCATTCTAAACCAGGGATGTGTCCTAGGCAATATGCAATGGAGTCTAGGAGAACTACTTACACATTGAGTTTGTTGGGGGTTGCTTATTTTTAGTGACTATTCTACAGAAGTGTAGTTAAAATCTACGAAAATTAAATACAAGTCTATGGAATTCAACTATTTACAATGAAAGGAATTTTAGCAACTAATATTCTACTGTAAAATGAAATATGCACACACTTATTCTTAAAAAATTAAATCACAATTGAATAAATGGAATTTTATGCAGAAAGAAAGACTATTCATGAATTAGATTTGCATAACAAAAGCATCTATTCTAAGTGAAAGCGGTAATGGAGAAAACAAAGATAGTTAATTCAAAGCATGCATGTAAAACTCATCAAATGATAATTGGAGTAAAACTAATCAAAGGACTGTATGCATGAACTCAAAGTAACCTCATATCTCCTTGGTTGAGTGGGCCCTTTCTCTTCCTCGAGATAGAGTGATCAAAAACTTATGATTCTCAAAATGTCATGGATTTCATTAACTTTGAAATGAGTTCATAACACATCAAAAACAAATCCAGAACAAGATGCAGATAATCTTTTTCAAAAATCAAAAAGTGGTACCCCAAGTTCTGAAGACAAAGTCTTCATATAGATAATGTTGGTTACAAGATCCGCCATATCAAGCAACAATAAACAATGTTCATCAAATATCAATGAAAAACTCATAGATTCCTACAGGCCGTTAGAGTCAAGCCCAAGCTAATAGGTAAATTTGATGGAAATAGTCTTCAACCACATGATTCGAACTCGAGCTTCTTATCCACCAATAACTTCCATCATTCCCTACACACATCATCACATTTGATCTCATAAACACAGTTAGTAGGAGGTTCATGTGATAAACGGTTTTCATAAATAATAGATAGGAAAATGCATCAAACCTACTAAGATATAACTATACAAAACATCTCCATATACTAATAAGTCATATCACAAAGAGTATTTCCGGTCTGAAGAAATGATATTAATGAGCCAAACAATGCACTCATCAATACATTTACCATGGCACAGAAATTGGAGATTCGTGTTATCGAAGAGAAGAAAATTTAGTTATGTAACAAGAACATCATGTTCAAATCAAATGATGCTTCTTCATCTTCAAAACCCCAAAATAACTATTCAAAACCCAAAGGATATGCCAATGCCGTAGTTCTCAAGACTGGACCCTCTCACCCATCAAACCAAGCCGAACCTTGTAACGCCCCATGCTTTCCTTACTATTGTCAAATTAATTATAGGACAAATGGTTTTATCCTATGTTGTTGGCACCCTTGCATATCAAAAATTAAATGAAAACTTGATATGAACATGTAATCACAGTATCGTGAATAAGCTAAGGATAATCTCCTTAGATAAGAACCCTGCTAATCCAGGATCTATCTTAGTGATGAAATGTATTCACTAAGGTGACATTATGTCATTTGTAAAGTTTTATGTCATAAAATCCTTGGTTTAAATTTTAAATTTAAGCCTTGAAAGTGATTTGTGATGTTGTTTCTTATCTCTATTAAATTTTTAACATTATAGTTTTTATAACTAAGTTATGTTGAGGCTCTGACAATTTTGATAGTTCACTTAGCGACTTAATTTGGAATGTGATCAAGACTTCCTATTGGTTTATAGTAAGTCTTAAGCCGACCATCTAATAATCTACCCATTTGATGACTAATTCCATCATGATCATATTTCCAGGGATAAAAGGGTTATAGTCATCAGTTAAGGACTTAATTATTATGAATTAAGAGCATCTACTCCTTCAAGTATACATGAACAACTTCTTGATCAACGTTAGCATTGTATATTTATACATACATATATATATATATATATATTTATTTATATATATATATATATACACATGTGAATATGTATATATACATATACATATATATAGATCTCAAAAAGGGGGACAATCTAATCCTAGTGGATAGTTCTAAACCTAACATGCAAACCTATTACTTGCGAAGCTTGAAGTGAACATAACCTTTACTATTTGAAAAGGGTGTGTGAAAATATTTAGTGTTGTGAATCCTTAAGGCATATAATGGAATGGCATCTAGATTTTCTATGGAAAAAAATATTGTTTGGACATTGAAAATGATATAACGTTGCCCAAATTCAAATGGTTGATCAGGTGGCAACCACCACAAAATATCTGTACTTCAGTCCCTTACTTGTTTATTGATTGACTCCACCAATTGATTTTTGAGTCGAGTACTTTAGTTATCTAAATCACCTTGCATGGCATGAAGTAGGAGTTTGCTAAATTTAAAATGAGAGCTAAGAATAGTTGGTAGAAAGCTCCATTAACTTTGCATTTAATGTATTTTAAAGCTCACCTTCCTCGAGAAGTGTAGGAACGGTTTGGGGGAAAAATGAGTTAAGTTTTGGTATTGATTAATTTCATTGCATGAAACCCGTAGTTTCTCAGCAAGTAAGGAGGAAGTCTAGTTGTGTGTTGATGTGAGTTGCATGGAGAAAACAACAGTTGAGTAGTTGGAACAACAAGTTCCCAGACTCATTAAAATGTCACAGGAAATTTGTGATCTATTGAATGAAGGAACTTGTTTCAAAGGATAGGGATCTTCTGAAGAATCATGAAAGTTTTTGCAAGAAAAGAGATCACCAGAGTGATAGGCATGATACACTCTGAACTTTTCATAATTTCCTACTTTATTTAGTGATTTCACAAAAATAACCTTGTATTGAATGATTTTGTGTTTGTAATTTATGAGATGTGGAATCGTTTAATATTTTCTCTATAGAGTATGAATTGCTATGGCTTCGTGATGTATGTTGTTTGAAGTGATTTAATTATGTACTGACTCCAATAAGGTTATTATCATTAAAGAAAGAATACAATCTTGAGATGTTTGAAGACTGCTGCTAAAATGATTACTGGGTTTGATTTGATATGCTAGCATTGTTGAAATATTCTTGCAGATGTGAATAGATATCTACCCATACTATAGAAAAAGTTGTTTAATTGTTACCCATCTCTTCAAGGATATGAATAATTATAGCCAAATATTATGGTATGCTGGAAATTGTTCTATGTGAGTGTTTGTTTTAGATGACTTTCCTTGACCTAGTGTTTATGGGATTTATGCAACTGGGTTTGATTCTTTAAATAAATCCATGTGTTGGAGACATGTTGGTCTTGTAGGAGGCAGCATCAATACTTATAATTGACCTGGTTTTATTTAAAATAAGTTTTTTTTTTTTAGAATAAAAAATAACTAAATTTAATATTATCATCGGGTTGTATATGATAAGGATAGTTGTAATAATTACAAAGTCTGCATCTTCGGCCTTGAATAGGTAGTTTAGAATGATGTTTATAGTCTACCCTAGAGCCACTATGATGGATTGGCTGAATCGTTGAGTTTTCTAAGAATTTAACTGTTGTATCTTGTTTACAATTTAAGATTGTATAAGTTCTAGATACTTTTTTCTATTATTCCATGTTGATCTCCTTGCTTCTTCTTAATAATTCTGGAACTATTCTGACTTCTTCAGGGTTTAAATCCAGTTGTGGAAAGGTTATATTGAGAATTTATTACTGGGATGGTTAAGTCCAGCTTGTTAAAATCTCATCTCTTATGTTCCATTTCAGTCTCTATAACGAAGGATGGACATTCTCCTGTAAAACCTTGTATGTTACTTAGTGGGCTAATTTATTCACTATTATTACTAAAGATTGGTTTTTCTTACAGTTTTTACTGAGTTTGGAAGCAATTTCAACTTCGAATAAGAATATCCTTCCTCTTGTAAGAGATGTAATTCACAGTTGACCATTAGAAAACCATCCTAGAAAGTGAGCTGATATTCTAGAGGTTTATGCATTAGTTTTCTCGGTTGACAAGGTGTTAAAAAATTCCTTTTATTGAGCACACCTCATATCAACATATGAGATGGTAATGATAGTAGAGTTTGATTTCATGACCCTTACACTCTTATCTGTGCTTGCTGGGTTTATGTTTTATATGTTGGAAATTGAGTCCTTAGGTAAGGCTGGAGATTAAGGTTGTCCCAAAATAGGAAGACTCTTGGATTCAAGGTTGTAAAGTTGGTAGTATTAACCTCTTTATTAATTAACATGGTCCAAGTTGTACATCACATTGTTGTACTATGTGTTATATTAAGAAACTGGAGGCACCAATTTTGTATGGTAACCCATTCTGGGACAAAATGGTAAGTTATATACTTCTACACTTTTAATAGATGATAACTAGATTCATCCTTTAACTGAGTCCATGAGATGTGATAGATCCTCTCCGAGTGTAGTGATTTTGATTTGGATTTTTGGTATCTCCACAAATCTGAAAGTGAATCTTCCTCTTATAGCAAACTGCACTTAGTTTCATTTATTAATTTTGGGGTTTCCTTGACGTTTTGAAAGTTCCTTATTGACCTTTCCTGGCTACGTCATGAATTTAGTTCAGTATGATCTAACCTTATTCTATAGAATGGGATTAGGATATCATTCTTAAATTCAGAATCATGTGACATCTTGACTTACCAGGAAAAATGTGGCTTGCTATAATTTGTAATTTGTGTTGAGAAAACTCTTGGGATATTAAGTGTTCAGTGGAACTTTTTGGGTTAAGTAACAATTATCTCATCTCATCAACACATGGAACCTACTCTCTTCCAAACTTTTAAAGGCTTTATGTTTATTAGGTCTTTATATGATGAACATATCTGAGGAAGGAATTGTGTACTCCTTTCTATTCTTAGAATGCTCATATGAGGGATAAGTTGAGGTAAGTTTTATATGTAGCATGTTACTCAAGTTATACCTGATTGCTATATGGAAGGATGCCATGAATGCTCTCACCCTTTTATCCTCGTGGTTAAATTCTCTACTATCATATTTTGTTATCTAAATACTTTTGATGTCTTGGTATTATTTCATGAACCTTAGTAGTCCTTATGGATGTATGAAATCCTCTTTAGATCTGTTGTGAAGATTTGGGAGATTGCTTGAATGTATTCTTGATATTTTTATGGCTACTTAATTGTTGAGTAAATTATTTCAGGGATGTAAGTATGGGATTGCATGAGTGAAATATTGTTACTTATACGGTAGTCTTTGAATACTTATAATTCTTATGTATCTTATGAATTGTATGACTATTTTTGAGTGGATGAAGTATTTGTATGGAAATGTAAGTCTGAAACTGATTTCTTTCATGGTTCATTAAATTGCTTACTTCTTTATGTTATAGAAAGAATTGTTTATCTACTTAAGCTTTGCAATATTGATTCATAAAAATAATATGGGTTATTTCTATGAAATAATTAAGTAGAGTATGTCATTATGGTGAGTTGGTGCTTATCATGCTCGGTTCTTGTGAAATGAATCGTGCTAAAATTTTTACAGATGAACATTGAGAAAGAAGGTGAAAGTATTTAGTCTTGTATATTATCTTGAACGAGGAAGGTTGAAGATATGACTGAATTAAATGTTTTTAAGATGAAATACTTCTCCTTGAAATTGAAAAAAAAGGCTTTGCTACTGAATATAATTGTTTTATTCATTTATATGAAAGATATTGGTCATGCTTATAGACATGGATTGTACTTATCTCTCTGAAGGAATTAAATGAATATTACTAGTTGTAATATATTATATTCTAAGAGATTAATTAGAAAATTATGTGTTATGAGTTGAAAATCTATCAAGTTAAGAGATCAACATCTATAATACTATTGTATTAATCATTAGTATCAAGCATGTAGTAAGTATTATGCACATATTATGTGTGAGATTCTAAGGATCTTATAAGAGACTATTGGAGGAATGTTGCCTAAAATATCTTGTTCTAAGTAATTATATATTAAGCATACTTGGAAATAGTTGAGGTTGCTAATGGATAACTGCCTCGTTATAAAGTGCAATATATCAACCTACTTGAAAAGTGGTGATAAGTTCTCCAGAGGTTTTGTATAGAATGTACACAACCAGCAAAAGATATCTAGAAGTAACATTGTCTAATCTTAATGACCACTGATAAGAAGGTAGCTGGATTAACATGAAACCATGAAAATGTTATGTTAATCAGATACTTCTGCGCTATGACTGTTTTATAAACACATGTTAAACTAACTCTTATCAAAGATATAATAATTTATTATTGATCTCTAAGGGAAATCAACTCTAATTCCTATACAAGGACGCTACACATAAGCTACAAGAAGAAGGGATTATGGTAGTCTTACATGACTATACTTTGATTATGGTTTCACTTCTCGGGAATTGCAGATTTGTGATAAATTGTGTTATGGAATATTTTGCTCAAAGAGATGGATTGTTTTTAATTAGGGGTTGTTCCATGATGCATCATTATGAGCAACTATGTATTTTAGATACAATGGAAGTAATATGGAACATGCTTACTAAGTTAAAAGAACATAACATTAAAATCTCATCCTTAGTCTATATTGATATTATCTCTAAAGAGAATTAGCGAGTGGTATTTTAAAAGGATATGATAAGGAAAGATAAATGGGTAAGTGGATCATAAAAATATATCATAGAGTCTACCTTAGATTTAACTTACTTGTTGGAGATGGTAAAATAAATGAATGCTCATTACTGAGCTACAATTAGGTAAAGGGATGTGCTTAAACTGAAAGCATAGTTGGCATTGATAGTCTATGGTACTTAATTCAAGGAATGAATCATACCTAAGTACTTAGCTTCATATAAGTACATACCCCTAGAATATGAAATAAGAAGCATTAGCCTAAATGTTAAAGCCGGGAGATTTTTGAGACTGTAATAATAGTCATTGACATTGATAGTATTATTTCCATCAATAGTTAACATGGGTATGAGATATTGAAAGGTAATTAAAATGTTATAGAGATTGGGGATCTGGGATCAACTCAACCCTGACCTTAGGTATGACCAATTTGTGGAGAAGGTGTTGTAATCCCTAGGTTGTTCTATAATGATTACCTCGAAAACATTAAACACCATGCACCAATATAGAATTCTAGGCAGGTGAACTCACTGCATATACTGCATAGTCATATCACTATGGTGACGATTGTCACCATTAGGATACTGCCATTTAGCATCTATAATGATTTTTCTCATCAAGATACTGGATTGTAGTATGGTTTTGTCCTAAGTACAAACCTTGATAGAGTTACAAGACAGGTTGGACCTCCTGGGCACGCACCCTTATATCAACCTATGATGGCTATGGGTAGATATGTGGGCTAGTAACAAGGTGAATTGTTACGAGAACACTTTATTTTCCATAGGAATCACAGGATGACATAGAGGTATGTCTTTGTGTAGGTTAAATTGGTTTGTACCTCATTCAAGGCTAGTAGTTGTTTACAGCATGAACATTTGTGAATCCATATAACTGAATAAGTGACTAAGGTGAAATGAAAAATTTCCATATGATGATTGTGCCGTCATGGAATGGAGCATGGTATACATGAATCAAAAAATTTGTGCAAAGTGGTGTAAATTGCTGATTAAATTGTCGAGATTTCACCATAATCTAAGATGTCAGATGCCTATGGATTTCATAGGTGGAACCTAGGTAGACACTTAAGAGCCTTCACTTATATATCATCCCTTGAAAAAGAATAACCAAAGGTTACATTACGTGTAAGGGCTCATATGGAGCATTGAGGGAGAACGAGTAGGTTCAGTATTCTCTCATATAGCTGCACATGGTTCAGGATAGTTAACGGAAATGGATTGCATTAAGGTTTATGTAGATTTAAATATATGGGTATTTAAATCAGCTGCATAAAGTTAATTAAAAAATAATAATCTAGAGATGAAGTAACTAAAAGTGGATGTTACAAACCTTCTTCTAATATCTCTCTTATCCAAGCTTTCTAGTTCAAATGAGAAAAACGAAAATACACTTCAATAGGAGAACCTTATTCTTTTGTTTTGAAAATTCTTATTAAGGACGGTGCCATTACCTTTCCACCTATAAAACCACACACTGGTTTTTACCCTGAATGCCCCACACCTGCATGGTATAAAAAACATGAATTTTGTAAGTATCATTGTGTCAAAGGCCATAGTGATGGTAGCTGCATCACATTCAAGAATATCATCCAGGAAATGTTTGAAAACAGATATCTAGTATTGGCTAACCCAAATGCACCCACTAACCAAAACCTACATATATTCAAGAATCCATTCCCTAATCATGCCCCATATTCAAACCAGGCTAGTGACACTTCTACCAATGATATCAATGTTTGTTAGATCCACACTATTTTCGATGACATACGAGTTACTTCCTAGCTATCCCATGTTCCTTCCATAGATGAAATATTAGTCCGAGCCCCCCTACTTGCATAGGATCCTATTTCATCTACTCCTCCACCCATAGAGGAACCCTCTTCATTTTCTCCTTCACCCGTGGAAGAGCCTATAACTAGCACGCCACCTTTGGCCCCTCAAATTACCAAGCACTTGTCAGTGGCACTTCTCCTACTCATAGTAGATACATGTCCATAACCTACACCATCACAAATAGAGTCAACCTCATCATGCCCATCATCTCCTCTACCCATAGAGGATCCTATAGAAATACCATTTCCTTTAGATGACCATTCACCATCCGACCTTTAAGATCCCGCTGATATGCTTTTGACTCTCTTACCCACAGAATATGAGGCTATCCATTTCCTCATTTCTCAAACACATTTTACAGAGATTTCTACTTGATCCACATCGGCCCTGCTTATAACAGTACCATTTTCATGCTTGGCTGATTTCCTGGACTATGTTGATAGAGCCTTATTTTGGGGACATCTTCTACTTCCTTCTTCAACCTAAATGTAACTTTCACTCACTGACACCTCCACTATCTATTCAAAAGTTTTTCAAGTGACCAAACCAAACATAACCATGATTATTACAACACCTTCCATGTCTTCAACCATATCCCAACACACACCTCTACCCATAACCCAACATACATCTACACCCAAACACCTACCCACACCTATATAATCTCCCTTACCTAAACCCATCACTACCTTAAGGGTTATGCTCACATCGAACCTTACTCACCCACCCATCAAATTATATTTAGCCACATCTTCCCAAACTAACACTAAACTAATTCCAAACCCTACAAAGAAGAACCAACCTCCTAGGCCTCATACACTAACTTCGTCTACCACACGATTATCACCTTGGCCTCTCACGTCCATCCTAGGACCTCACCCCTCGAACCTAGCCAAACAACCTCCTTCCACCGGCAAACCAAGAACACATCAGCCCACCTCCTCATCACAAACCTCTACTATACCCAAGCGATCCACACAACCTCTTCCGTCACCTGTAACATTCTTACTAGCTATACCACCACTACCATCCATAACTTCTTCACTACCCATGACACTTTCTTCTCTTCCAATCACACCTTCTAACCAACCTCTACCAACCACCTCCAAAGCAACTCCATTACCCCCGTGGGTAACCCATCCTCTTCCACCATCTGATTTTCCCTCTACATCTGGTACACCCATGTCACCTTTGCCCAAAAAGGTGTAACCTAAAGATAGAAATCCACTACCCTCCAATAAGGTAGTTAAACCAACCAAACCTTCCATCACCATCTCTTCTACCATGCCCATACCTAAAAAGATGCAACCAAGACCTAATACCACTCCACGTACCAAACTAGTGGACCAACCCATTCCCCCTGATGTAAAGCATCTTTCTCCAAAATCAACCACACATATACCCAAACCCACACTCACCTCCCATTGCGATCCACTTGCAAGGTCCTACGCAAAAATATTCACCAATCTCCTTAAAACCCCTATCATCACATTACCACCTCTTAGACCTTATGACCCACTGAAACCCAAACCAAAATGGTTTGATGAAAATCAAATTTGTGCCTATTATCATGTGCTAAGACACGATGTAGAGAACTATAAGGATTTAAGAACCTCTCTTTTCCAATTGTGTCCTTCCAAAGAAAATTTTGATGATGATGATCTTCTTGATGAGGAACCCATTTTTCCTTTACCAATTTCCCCATATATTCTTCCATTACCTAATCAATGACCAATATCTCCACCCCCGCAACTCTGTGATCCACCCCCAAGATTTGAGATCAACATGATCAACATTTCCACCCATGCATAGAAAGAAAAAGGCAAGGAAAAGGAAAATGGCCCATCAACTAACCATGTACCCAACATACCATCCGCACCCATACCCAAAGTCACCATTCGAGGTCCTACATATCCTATTTTTGATGGGGTCACACATTGTACAATGCTAAAATAACTGCACCAATCCCCCCTCAAAATGTTTGTATATGACCTCATCCAAACCTCTGAGTCACATCGTTAAGCCCTCATAGACGTCCTTCAATATATTGAGGTTTTACCAAATGGCCCTACACCCGTAGTCTCCATCATTACCTCTCTCACTAGATCACCACCTTCCTCTTTGCCTCCACTTACTTCCCAAGTAGCTGCCCTCATTTTTTCATATCAAGAGATCACTCCCTTCCAGTCTGATAACCCTGAGCCCACTCTTTTCATCTCATTATTTATTGATAATATACACATACGACACATTATGATCGATGGTGGTGCTATTATTAACATCATATCCTCCTATTCATATGACCAAATGTGAATACCTACCAATTACATACAAGGTAACCCAATTATGCTATGCTCCTTGAATGACGCCATGACCTTTACCCTGGGTACCATCGTTCTCCATGTCCGCACGGGTCTCTGCACTATCTTGGAACTTTTATATGTCCTAAAAGGGGAGTTCCAATATAATTCTATTGCTTAGTCGGATTTGGATCTACGCCATGGGTTGTGTCCCTTTGAATTTACACCGCTACCTAAAATTTGAACATGAGGAACATAATTACACTAACCCTACTGACCCATCGACTTTCAAGACCTGTAACATGTTATACTGGCCCAATTATGTGCTTGTACTAGTCAAGGTATCCACCACTATCCCTACTTCACCTTCACCTACAAGCCCATCCACAAAGACTGTCACCACCTCTCTCGCATCTAATCTTGCTATCCCTACTTTTTCTACGGCCTCTACCATTAACTCACCTATTTCCCCATCTTCTAGTGAGTCATCTATCCCTGCTACCCACATATCGACTACTTATCCCTTAGAAGGTGTTTTTCAATGCATCACTCTGGGAGAATGCCACCTATATACTATCGACACTTTCCTCACCCCACAAAAGTATGGGAACCTACGTAAACACCCCAGTTATGACATTCGCATAGGTGAATTTTTTCCTTATGGACCTCCCCACCTTCACACTAATCTAATGTATGGGGGACTTGATATTGCCACCTATAAATCCGAACCTCCATCCCAAACCCAACCATTTTCATTTGAATTACACTCCCTCACTAACTGCCGCTTTGTTCAGACTTTCCTCCACCGGTGCACGTGGAAAGGATTTAGATTCAGCTTTTACGAACAGGGCCACCATACTAGCATTTCTTGTACCTCTCATAAACACAATGACCATAATGGCATTGGTTTTGACGCACCACTTTCCAATAAGGCTCATGTCGACCTCATTCAGGATGGAAAATCATCCCCACCTTATTCATCTACATTACCATTTTCACCCACAGAGTTCATAGATCCCTAATCTATTCCTCCTATTTTTTTTTTTTCGTAAACACTATTTCCCTGGGACTTATGACCTATCAACGTGATGGCGAGGCTCCCTCTTCTCTCCCACTCATGTATCCTGATATGATCAATGATGATACACCTTATACTAATATCGTTCAATGTTAAGACGATGAATCCATTCTCACTTACCTGGGTGTAGAAGATTCTTATATTCACCACTCATTAGCTTCTGAGATGAAAACTATATTGAATGAATTGACCATCAAAATCAATATTAACACTCAGCAAGACCCGTAAATTCTAAAGATCAGCCAATCCTTAGACGTTACTGAATATGAAGCCTTCACCTCTTTCCTTCGGGACCATAGCAATGTATTTTCCTATTTATATGCCGATATGCCCGATATTGACCCAAAAATCATGGTCAACAATATCATATACATTCTTGATGCGAAACCCATTAAACAAAAGTTGTAGAAAATGCATCCTCGCATTACTCTTCTGGTCAAAGAAGAGCTTTAATGCCTTCTCTCAGTTTCCTTTTTCTTACACATTGACTATCCCCAATGGATTTATAAAATCATTCCTATCACAAAGGAAAAAGGGGGACTACGCATTTGCACAAACTTCCATGACCTCAACCTAGCTTTTTCCAAAAACAATTTCCCCCTACTAGGCATCGACCAACTAGTTGATCTCACCGTTGGCCATGAAATTCTATCGCTCATGGATGGTTTCTTGGGCTACATTAAAATATTACTAGCTCTAGAACATACACACAATATTTCCTTCATCGCCCCTTAGGGGACTTTATGCTATCGAATCATGCCTTTTTGCCTTAAAAAAACTGGTGCCACATATCAGCGAGCCATGACTTACATCTTCCATGACATCATGCATCACATATTAAAAGATTACGTAGATGATATTCTTTCCAAATATAGACATCAAACTAAACACCTGCCCATCCTTAAGGTCATCTTTGACTATCTCATCAAGTATTGTGTGCATATTCAACCAAAGAAGTGTATCTTTGCAGTACTTTCTAGAAAACTCCTGGGTTTCATCATTTCTTTGCGTGGCATAGAAGTCAATCCTGCTAAAGTCAAGGCTATTCTGTAAATTCCTCCACCCACTAATCTCCATCAACTTTGAATCCTACAAGATAAGTTACAATCCATTAATCATTTTATCTCATAGCTTTCGAACCACTGTTAACCATTTAATCATCTTCTCAAGAAATGCATTTCATTCAAATGGGATGATGAATGCCATAAAGCCTTTGAGGTCTTAAAACAATACCTTCTTAAACCACCAGTGCTCATTCCTCCTAAGGATGACTTCCATTTTACCTATATATTTCCACCATTGACCATTCTTTAGGTGTCATGCTTGCTCATCATGACAAGAAACACTAAGAGCAAGCAGTTTATTACATAAGTTGTACCCTTCTGGACTATGAAAATAGATATACCCACGTGGAAAAACTCTTCCTAGCCTTAGTTTTTGTCACCACCAAACTCTGCCATTACTTACTCAACCAAAAAACCTTCATTGTTACTAATACTGACCCCTTACACTATATGTACCCCAAACCCTATCGACATTAATGTGTTGCACGTTGACTTATGCTTCTCGCCAACCTCAACCTCGAATTAATTCATCAAAAGTCCATCAAGGGCCAGACTATCACTGACCAACGGGCTGATGCACCTATTTTTGGGAATCAACCATCTAACTTCGATTTCCCAAATGAGTCTATAGCTGCCCTCTCCCTAGATGAACCTGCTTACCAAATGACACTCTTCTTTGATGGATCCAAGTGTTAGCATGGGGGTGGGGGTGGTGTTATCCTCATTCCTCTTAATGTAAAACCTTTACATTTGTCTTTCAAATGTGATTTTTATTGTACAAAAAATATTACTGAATACAAAGCACTCATATTAGGTATCCAGGATGCTTATGCCTTAGATGTTAAGTCAATCAATATCTTTGGTGATTCTCATCTGGTCATAAACCAAGTCAATGGTATATACCAGTGTCCTAATGAGATACTTCAAAAGTATAAGCATCATGTAGACATACTTTTGACCACCTTTTATCGTTACGCACTTCAAACCACCCCACGATCTACCAAAAAATTTGCGGATGCCATGGCCTGCTTGGCTTCTCAGATACCTGCTTCACCCACTGACTCTGAAATATTTATCACAATACAAAGGCTACAATCACACTCTTATTTACCTCATGAGATATACTCCATCAGAATAATTTCCCCTGACCCATGTGACCTTAAGTATAAGAAATATATAGACTATCTTTCCCTTTCCATTCTACCCGCCGATCTCACTCATAATAGACAACGTGCCTTTCTTAAAAGTGTCTCCTGTTATGTCATCATGGGTGGTCTTCTTTACAAGCACAGATTCGATGAAACTCTCTTACGATGCCTTACAAGTTCTGAAATTCCCTACACCATTAAGGAAGTCCAGGATGGAATTTGTGGAGGTCACTTTAGTGGTTTAGCTTTCGCAAAATGCATTCTTCATCTGGGATATTATTGGCCACCCCTAAACCATGACTATTGTGATTATATCAAATGTTGCGTGAAATTCCAACAACATGCTAATCTCCATCACACACCTAGTCATTCCTTACGGGTCACACGAGACCTTTTTCCTTTCTCTCAATGGGGTTTAGACCTTGTTGGTGTGATCAACCCCCATTCTTCACAATGCCATCAATGGATCATAACCGCTACTGAATATTACACTAAATGGGTAGAGGCCATTCCCCTCATTTCTAAAAAAGTTGATAAAATATGTGAATTCATCAACCATCACATCATTTGTCACTTTGGTGTTCCTCTCCGCCTCATCATTGATAATGGAAAGCAATTCAAAAACAAAACCGTACGCAAACTATGCGACACTTTTGGCATCCAACTCAGTTTCTCATCGCCTTATTACCCGCAAACCAATGGTCAAGCTGAATTGACCAATAAAACCTTGAACAAAATTCTTATGAAGGTAGTTAATGATACTGGGAAGGATTGGCATACGCACATTACTTTCACCTTGTGGGATTATCACACTAGTATTTGCACTTCGACTACTACCACACCCTTTTCTCTAGTCTACGATAGTGAGGTTGTCTTACCTCTTGAAGTCCAAATTCTATCTCTCTGCATATATTTACAAGACATGCTCAATGATGATGAATTTCACCAAGATCGTTTGACGCAACTTGAGTTATTAGATGAAAAATGTCTCAATGCTCTTAACCATATCCAAATCTACGAAAAATGTATCAAACATGCCTATAATAAGTGTGTTCATGAATGAACCTTTCAGGTCGGTGACCTCGTCTTGAAGGAAAATTAACATGTAACCTAAGAGGAGAAAAGTAAATGGGGAAAATTTTCTCCTAATTAGCTCGGACCCTATATCGTTACCCACGCCTATGGATCAGGTGCTTATCGTTTGTCTTCACTTAAAGGTAAACCTGAACCTGATCCCCTTAATTTCTTGCATCTTTATCCATTTTATTGTTGACATCAAGTTCTATAGCACTTTCTTTGAGTCGATCACTCATCCCTTGAGTGTTTTCCACCTTCCATATTACCCATTTTTAGGATCCATGAGTAAACAAGAATCATGTGATTACCCGTCACCTTTTAGCCTTATCATTAATATGTGTACCATGACTCTAATCATAGCATGATTGTCATGGATACTTTTCATCTTCTCTAGGATGGAATCCCATGGTCGTTCATCACTTGAAACCACCCCTTAAATAGTTAACTCCTATATACTATGGTTTTGTCATCCAAATAAGAACCTACCCTTCCCTTATAGTCTTGTCCATGATTTAAACATCCAAAACAAAAAGGGATGCAAATCCTTGAGTCAAACTTCCAGTAAAAGATGAATACCTCTAAAGGGACATCTCTTCACTCTAATTCCACCACTATAAATAGACTACTCCCTTAAAGGATAGCTATATCAAGTCATTTCACAAATAGAATAAAAATATCTAGAAGCTTTCCACATCGATAAACTTCACGAAGACCTCAAGGAGATAATCTAATCATCCCACGTAGACTTCCCACATCAATCAGTCTATTAAAAACCAAAAATAATGAAGAAAATGACAAAATTTTCATCATGGACTTGCCTATTTTTGATCCTGGGTTTCTTTATGAGAAAAACATGTTGTCGTACACTAAGTTACGCTAAACTGCCTATTCTCACCTCATTGCCTTTTTAGCCTAATTTCCTCTTTACTCAAGGGACTTGCACAATTGTGACATTTTGTGATTATGTGAATTTCTTCACCCTTAGAATGGTCTATTATACAAATCCTTTAGGGTCTTCCGTTCATGAACCCATCTTGGGTATAGTAGACTCATTAGGGTTCTTATAACTTAAGCATCTCTATTGCCACTTCTTACCATTTACCTTCCTCATTACTTATTGATTATCCTATACAGAAATAGATCATCATGCCTATGACCTACATTCAACTAGGCTTAACACCTACCAACCCATTCCTCTACTTCATTGCAATATTACCTAGCTTATGGGAGAACTACATTAGTCTGAGGTCCCTTCTCACTGAGGCTATGTAGGAAATAATCTAAGGGCATGGGGCCCTTGGAGGTTATCTCAACCATCATCATCACCTTCTTCACCTTTTCCCATCCATAACCATTCACCTCTTGACATTGGCTACCTGTTCCAGTCACATTTTATTCTCGTTAGTTTCCATTTTAGTACCAACCAATTGGAAATTAATACACTGTCACAGTATTCATTTCATCATATTTACCACAATCATCCATTACCTGTAAGCATACCCACATGGTCCATGCTATAATACAATACCACAAATTAAAACAAAACATATACATACATCATCATTTATTTCATATCCCATACCTAAGAAATTCATTCAACCACCCAACCATGACTCAACCATGCCTAACACCAACCTGACTCCACCATGCTTATAACCTGACTCAACCATGCCTACACTTAACCTAACTCCACCATCCCTATGAATTGAATTAATCATGCCTACCACTTGACTCAACCATGCCTATAACCTGATTCTTCCATGCCTAAACATAACTTGACTCCATCATGCCTATGACCTAACTCCACCATGCCTAAACACAACTATTTTACATCCATCTATATATAACAATCAAATTATACCAACACAAGTACATCATCAAAAAATCATCCATCTCATCATACAAATATGTGTATCTATACAATATACACCGATACCAAATAATGTGTATCTCTAAAAAACTCTCATATATAGCCTCACCATCTTCGGCACGCATGCCAGTATATGATCAAAAGTTAAAAAATCTCATATACAACCTCACCATCTTTGGAATGTAGGCCATTATATGATCCAAATATAAAAAATCTTGTATACATCCTCACTCTCTTCGATACACAGGTCAGTATATATAAAAAATAAAAAACTACACAAAATAAGAGGTATATACGGCTATCGGGCATCACCCCACTAGATATCCTCCATATCTATCTCGTTTATCTCCTCCTCCTCATCCACTACCATGCGACGTCCTACTAACATCTCACCACCCACCATGGGTCTTGGCCTTCTCTCTACTAGTACCTCACCTAGGGCTAGCCTCTATGAACTAGTAGCCTCACCCTGACCCTATCTCAGGGCTCGATGGCCCCCTATGCTCTCCACACTGTGGGTGCACAACTTGATCCTCTCACTCAAGGCCTTCTATGCTCTATACTCTCAATAGGATAGGAAATCTATCCCTGCGGCCATCAAATGATCCTGATAATATCTCACCTGGGGCATCCCTCAACCTAGCTATAGGTACTATCTATGGTAATGCCATCAGCCTCTGACCTTATACCTATCCCATGGGACCCTACCCCGCCCTTTCCTGTAAAGTGGGACCCTGCCCATGAGCCTGTGGTGGTGCCATCAACCTCTACCCATGTGCCTGTACCTAAGCCTAGAGGGCCACTTCCTATGCCTGTGCAGTGGCCAACTAGCCTTGTAAACCTATAACCTATGCTTGTAGGGTGGCTACCTGTATCCCATCTCCATCTCTGCCCTATGAGGCTACTTGTCCTTATGTTACCTAGGCCTGTAAGGTAGACACATGTGCTTACAAAGTGGCCACCTATGCCTCTGACCACTATTTGTATCTATCAGTAAACCCAACATCATCAATCCATTGGTCTATCACCTACTACAATTGCCATGTCCACATTGTTGGCTATGGTAGAGGTAGAGGCCTATCCACGTCATCCCTCCTATATTGTGGGAAGGGTGGGGGTATATCTTGAGGAAGCCCAAACTATCTTCTGACCCTATCTATGGGTATTAGATCATGCTCTCTAGCATGACACCCCTCTATCCATCAGAATAGTTGTAGTCCATCTAGCTCATCAACCATCTACCTATATGATGGAAAACCCACATATGGCCTCCAAATGATGTCCACACCAAAAAAACCCTCTAGTAAACACTGGTAATAGGCTACATCATGAGTCACCCTGGCCTCTCAGTTCCCTCCAATAGCATGAACCCATCACCTGTAACCCACCCACACCAAACCTAGCTCAAATACATCAGCTCGGGGCATACTAACTAGACTCACACACATAATGTGATCATATTCCCAACAGTGTAGTAAGAAAGTACAACACAGTTTGAACCTCTGTAGCCACCAATAAGCCCATAGCGCTCTATACAACTACACCAGGAATGTAGGTGCCATGCAAAATGAGTCTTGTCCTCCACCATATCATGCAGAACCCCATCAATGATCATGAAAATCTCCCACCCTCTACATCTGGTAGTATAAAACAATAGACTACCTCCATCAACAATACCACTAGCCTCATCTCCTCTAGATGGGCCCACTACATATCTCTGTAGCTCATAATGGTGCTATAGAACCTCAACTCCACCAACCCCTCACCAAACATGGTCAACATCAACTCGTCAGATGCCTTAGAGGAGATCTAATACACTTACATCCCCACTATTTGTAAACATAGGATCCTGTACACATCCTCTAGGGTGACTGTGATCTCACCTATTGGTAGATGGAATATATTGGTCTCTGAGTCCCATCTGTTGATGAGGGTGAACATTAAACTCGGCTCCTGGAATATGTGCCGGTAGTGCCTGACCCCAATTAGGAGGACCTCTACAACATGGTTCCAACCATTGAATTTCATGCTCCCTCACACCTGCACGAGTAGGGGAGGTACCCTATCTCGCATCTGCAACAGATCTCTTTCCTACATCAAAAAAACCATCAAATTATTAAACCTTACTAAATACCTATTCACCCCCCTTAACCAATCTATTTTCTAGAAACCATACCATTTTTATCTCTTTCCCTCCCTTACCCACCCATCCCACTCATTATAAGCTCATTTTCCTTAAAATTATGAATGACATCAATTTGTATCGACCACCAATGGTCTACCACAACCAGCATCAGTCACCTCATTTGTGACTGTTACCGGCTCATACCAACTGATGTCGGCTAACCCTTGACTGACGTCTGTCATTGTCGCGGAAAAAATATGTGACACCAAACCCCTATTACCCTCAAAAATTCTCCATTTTTTCCCCATTCCTACCTAAAAACCCCCTCAACCCCTCCCCATCCCTCATTTACCTAAATCCACCCTTCCCCATTCCTATTACACCCAATTTTTCTTCCCAAAATTCAAAATTCACTTTTTTTTTCTGAAACCCATTTTCCCTCACCCAAACTCTATATGCCAATCTACCTCACAACAAAAGGAAATGGATTGAATCATACCTCATCACACTTTTGTCTCCGTGGTGGCACGTCGGTCTGTTACACTAGTGGTTCCCTCAATCCCTCTCCTGCCTCTTCCATCACCAACCGACCTCCTCACCTCCAACCAACTGAATTGATTAAAAAAATCTCATGGACCCACCTATTTCCTTCTAATCACCCGCTACAAGCCTCACAAACTCATCTTGATCATTCGCTTTCCACCTTTTCCTCTCTCCTCTATCATTTTCTCTTATTTAGAAAATTACAAATGATTCCACAAAAAGTGGAAATTTCCTTTTTTCACCTCTCCCTAACTTGACCGATGTCATTTTTACCTAGACAAACATCGATCATGTACCCTAACATACCATGGTTTTTTTTCCCAGACCGACATTAGTGAAACATGACCAGCTTCGGTTACCCATGTTGACCCCATGGAAACCCATTGCACCTTATCTACCTGACCTTGACCCTCCACCTCATCCTTCTGACCTCATCATTTATCACCCATTCTCACCATAATTTGGGGCATATTTCTACCCCTCTTGTTTCCTTACCTACTCCACACCTTCTTTTTACCCACACTCGATCTCCCATGATGTGACCAATTGACCTTGCACACTCGCTTTACCTTATGATATTGTTACCACGTTGTTAGCCTACCAACCATACCTTTCCTTTAGTCGTGACCCTTATCCAAAAAAACCTTGACCTTTTGACCTCTTGGATGTACTTGAACCATACCTACAAGTTCCTGCATCTTACCCCATTGTGTGTCGAGACTGTATCCTTTACCGTGGATACTGGGTCCTCAACAACCCTTGCTTGGATAACCTGATTAACCTTGGACAATGTAGAGTTTAAAATCTCTTTGACCTAATACTGTGTTGCGATCTCCACATGTGTGTACATTTGATTGACACTACCCATTAGATATTTTTACCTCCACCTACCCTACCCACACCTACCTACCTAACCATTGATTATGTGGATATTCCCATGCCCTCACACGTTGTATCTTTTGATGATGGTACCTGTTTTGCTCAGCCTAATAGCCTTACCTTACCTATGGCTATGACCCTTGTCCAAAAAAACCTTTACCTTTTGGTTATACAAAAACCACACCTACATGTTCCTACATCTTACCTTCTTGAGTTCCCAAACCGTATCCTATACCCTAGATACTAGACCTCAACAACCATTCTTTGGATGACCTTTACGACCCTAGCTAACGTAAATTTGTTATGTTGAGCAACCCTTGTATCTCATGGAATTTCATAATGTGTGCATACGTCTGAATGCTCTACCTAATCACCCACCCTACTTTTTACAATCACCATACCCTTAACCCTCACCTTCTTCACACCTAACCCTATTTTCTCAAACCACCCACCGACTCTATATTCTTCATCATCGGTGCCTGATTTGAGGGGAGGATCACTCATGCCCCTATCTGGGGCACCCAAATTCACCTTCTCACCCTAAATTCACATGGGGAAAAAACCAACATTCATTTTTTCATTCTGCCTACCAATACAAGCTGCCCAAAAAAAAGGGGAAAAATGTAGGCACCAAAATTGGGTCACACTCTCCTTGGTCCCCTTTCAAATAACCAACTTACACACACTCACCTAACCATGACCCTTATACCCCACATTAACATTAATTTAATTATTTATAATTAAATTAATACCCATCCTCACTCCATTATTAATTTAATTACTTTAATTAAATGAATAGACACCTCATCATAGACCTATTCATAGCATGTTTCCATAAATGAATAAGACTTGGTCCAAACATAAAAATCAAGGCCTATTATATCTCTAACAACCTTACCACTCATAAAAAGGTAATGTCCATTCGGATCCATGGATAAAGGAATGAACTTGATCCAAAAGATGTGAGATATGCCATTTTTAGTAAACCTATTGAATCTCGCCTTAACTGACACTGATCATCCCTAAACTGATGCCAGTCAACTTGAAAGCACCATTGGTTACCATTTATTCACCTTAGCAACCTTGTTTTTTTGTTGGCACATTCTGATATCGGAGAAAGATGAGAAGAGAACTACATGCAAGAAGAACCAGATTCTTTTTCATGCACCCAAACATCCATAGCTAGCACTAGGATAGATTCAGAGATATTGCACCCACGGAAGCATTCTAAGAAGCACTACTGTGGTACCAAGTACCATTCTTTTGTTAAACTATTATCACCATCCAACCATCAAACCTGCATCATAGTAAGTGTACCTTCTACTAGCATTGTCTATTTTAATATAATAACCTTTGTTATTTATGTTATCAGTATATACTTTGTATGTTTGTTTCCCATCTCCTACCTACTTGTAGACTCAATCATTCCTCTACCCACACCACAAAATCACCCATTATCACCTAATATACACATCTGAGTATACCTAAGACCTTTACAAAGCTCCCTATCTACCCTTCTATCTATATTTAGCTTCAGTTTAATCCCCATAATCAAATCTCATTGAGTTCCTTTCACCCCAACCCTACCGACACCAGTTACACATGACCATTTTCAGTTTCATCTAAAGCATCATCAGTTACACCAGAATGACATTGGTCTCTATGTTTCATACCTTTTTCCAATAACAAAACCAAACAACCTTCTACCAAGTGACCTAAAAAACCCAGAACCTAATCTTGACCAGTCCCAATACCTTGACCATTACCTCACACTTCAAATATGACTATAGCCTAACATGTTATGATTAGATTTTCTTATTGTACTTGAATGAGATGCCTAAATCATATCAACTACAGTAGGAATTTGTTTATTTATTGCATTAAGTTGTTTTAAATAGTGGATTGATAGCCATTTAGGGAGTATCACACTTCTCGGATCTAACACATGCTAGGGAATCCATTGCCATATATTATTTAACTCTTCTTTTGTGGTCTTGTTATCTATTTTAGGTAGTTACTCCCAGCCAAAAGGAATCTCTCACAGTCATCATCAGATTGAGAAGTCAGAACATGCACAATAACCATCAACTGATAAGCATAAACAGGTATTCCTGCTCAACCCATAACCCTTATCTGTTTCATCTCAAAATGTACAAAAAATGGTGAAACATCATGTTCCCATCTCAATGTATATCTCATAATAGTGTTTTTGAACACTTATTCAATATCCTGAAAGATGTCTATATCTCATAGAAGAAAGAGTTTGTAATCTCAATGTTAGAATTCAACACATGGTTAAGGGAAGGAACTTCATTCATGTGGTCCATCAAAAGTAGATTCTTTACCAGCAAGAGCTTCCCCATCTTCAGATCACCACGTCTCTCTCTCCTTCTCTCTCATCCCTCTCTCTCTCTCTAACATCTTATTCCTTTATTGATAATGTATTTTTACCTCTTTCATCTTATTCAATTAAGTGACTTAATATTGCATTTTAAAATTCCATCTTGAAAAATAAGAATATGACTTAGTTTCATTCCTAGGGAATTTGAACAGTCACATGGTGGTGAGATGAAAATTCACGTAGGGGGAAAGGAAGAGACAATTTGTAATCTATAAATTATAATTATGCTCCATTCCAAGGGGTTGATAATTGTTGATTGTTATAAGTTTTTGGATTTCACTACTACTACAAATAATAAAAGATAAATTATTCTATCTCCTTTCCTTTCCTATATTCTTCCATCCCCTCTTTTCAAACTTTGCAAGCATTGTGATCTTATAAAACCAAGAAGGAAATTTATGTCCTTGATTAATGAATTCATAGAAATTTATGTCTCTAATTTATTAGTCTTACTATTGATTTCATGGTTGATTTATTCTAATTGAATTGGTACCTACTATGGTTAATGTTGATGCTAATTTATAGTTCCTACTCTCAACATTAACCCTCTCTCCCTATTTCTCCTACTCCCCTTTACCTATCTCCAATATAATTCCTCTTGTATACATTGTATAAGAAATTTTCTATAGGTTTAATGGAGTATTATTTCTATATGATCCTCAGCTTAAAGGTCACCCCAATTTTTTTATTTATTTTACATTCAATAATGGGAGCCTCCCCATACCCAAGAATGAAGGGATTTTCCCCATGACTATTGGTGAAAATAAATAACCTACAATATGAAAAATTATTTCACTAACACTTCATTATTCAGAATAAAATGTCTAACTACCATATCAACATGTTGTTTATTACCTTGTATTAGGCCCTTAGATGGATAAAATTGTGACTCAATAGCTGCCATATGATCTCTTTCTATGTTTAGTTTTCTTGGTACCACTTGGATGTTAATAACATCAAAAATTTTCAAGAGATCCCAAAATCTATATCGATAAGCATTGAGGAGCTTATTCTTGACACCACACATCCTTCTAACTTGGTGAATAACTAAATTTATTTCGCCAAATACTTGCAAATCTTTGATATTTCTCTTGTATGCTATCAAAAATCCATGAATTAAAACTTCATATTTCATGACATTGTTGGAGCAAAAAAATTGTAATCTATGGGAAAAGAAGAGTTTCTTTCCCATAGGAGACACTAATGCTACACATGCACCAGCTCCATTTATGCTTCTTGAGCCATCAAATAACATCTTCCATAGACCTAAAACATAATATTATTCCTTTTGTAGCATGGTAATAATAAGATTTTCTTCATGAATGCAATATGTTCCCAAACCACTCTCTTCAATTATGTAATAAGGATCAAATTGATATTATTCTTTGGCCTATTCATCTAATAAGAGGTTAGGTACTAAAGAAGGAGTATTGGTCTATTATACTGATATTAATTCATTTCCTTCCTCTTCTTAGACCATACAATTAGAATTTAGGGGAGTAAGGTTTATACACCAATTTTTTCACTTTTCATTCATACGTTACTAAAAAATTCCTTTGTACAGATAATGGTGATTGATGCATCTATTACTTGAGATGATTCCTTAAGGGGCCTATTAGGAATGGGGAATGATTATTCATGTAATCATTATGGGTTAGAGGTAACACATAAAGAGAGTATCACTATGTGGTCCTTAACCTTAATTATCCTTGTATTAGTCATCCTTGTCCCTTTATGTCCCGTACACATCGTACTCTCGACACCTTGCTTGCATCTCAACATTTGACACTTGTTCATCTATTTCCATGATATATGACATCTATTTTAACTTTATATGGAATTTAACATCCTTGGTCGATGGTTTCATTATTAGTTTTTTCCTAGTTTCTGCCATTGCCCATGGGCGATGGCATCATATATATACTTACCATATCTTTACATTCATGAAGTATTCCTAAATCATAGGAACTGACATTTTCTCTTTTATTTTACACAAAATTTATATATTCTCACTTATCTCTTATTTCATCTTTCACTTGGCTTGGATTGTATCAAACACTCTTCTTCTTGGTTGAATTACTTACACTATTGGGTCATCTAAAGTGAGTTTAGGATAGGAAGAGTGTTCCCCTTCTCCACGTAATAGAGATTCTCTCTCAGTGTGCTACTTCTCTGGAGAGATAAATGCATCAATGACCACCCTACAAGTGAGTTATCTAAATATCTTTGTCATTTTGCATAAATTAGTTCATTTCCCTTCCCCAGTTCTCTATGTTATCTTAGTGTTACATGTAAATTGATACTATTTAACATAGTGCTCTTATTTGATCAACTCTTTAGATTTCATATATTTACATTTCATTCATATTATGCATTATTTCCTTATTAGTTATTAATCTATACCTCTTCTGACACATTTACCAATAGATAAGGAGGGTAATATATTCTATCTTAACTATGGTCCTTAGAAACACTAGGTTTACCTAGTATAGGGATTACTACCCTCTAGATATGTGACCCTAGTGCTCACTGTAGCCTCTTTAAATCTATCCACTACATGTTGGTTCAGGTATGCCTCTTATTCATTGGATCAATAACCTTGTAGAATGGAAGACTTATGAGTGCAAGCCATTAAGACACATTCTTAGACCACCATAAATTTCTAGTGAACTTGACGTGAATCATACAAACTTCTCGATTGAGAACAAATCATTAAAAGCATTCATAACTCCAAATTTGTACTCATTATTTTGATTGAATCATCTTCATATTTACTTTTTTCTATACCATTAGTCTTCATATCAGCTTCATACATTTTTGGTGAAAAAGACATGAATCCTACAGACGTCTTGATCAATCAAAACTTGTTAAAAGCATCCATCTTCAATCTTGATCTCATTCCAAATCTCCAAAATTTTCAAAAACCCTAAAAACTAGTTTACATAGATTCCATCACCCAGGGGCGATCTTGTCTATTTAAGAATACTTATTTCCAGACATCATCGACCCATGTGCTAACCTTCTTGCAAGACCGATCCCTTATGTTTTTCTAAATTTTCTCCTAGACGCCATCAAATATTGTGTAAATTTTTCTGCAAGACAATTTTGTCTATAAGCTCCACCATATGACTTGTTCTCAACTATATCATTAGTCCATCATGGAGTATCTAGGCCTATGGTCTTTTGATTCTGTTGTGCAGACATTTCCTAAGACCTACTATCCTCAAGTTGAGTTGCCATTTTGCATGGACTATTGTGTCATAGGAGAACCTATAAAGAAGCCTTCTACCTGCCACAATGGCCCACCCAAGGATTAAGAATAAGAAATCCAAAATGATGATACCTTTCATCATCATCCTAATATTCAAAAGTTCCTCTATCAGTTTCCCCAATACAAAAATGAATCAGAATAAATGCTGAGCAAACATCTTTCTTGAGTTTTTCTCCAAACAACTTGACCATAGGGAAGAAAAATGAAAAGGTCCAGAGGTATTTTCATCTAAGAAAAACTCTAATTTGACCCTACCAATCTCATTATCCAGATTATTGATAAGATAAGCCAACAAAAATTTTCTACTATAGCTCAATTCCTTCGAATGGAGGCCAATGTGGCTCAATTAGTCAATCGCCATACAACAAGCTCTCAAAGGCACCATGCCCCATCCTTTACCAAATGGACCTGATGTGGTAGTTAAGAAAATATAGAATTTAAAAATGCCTAAATTTGATTGCAATGTAGCAGTAAATGAGTAAACAATGAAACACATAAATTGACCCAAACAAATAAACAATTAAGATTTAAAACCCTAAGTGTAAAAAGGAGATACAATGGCTTATCGATTTTTCAATTAAACTTAGGATGTGGTAAGTGACGAACTGGAAAATATGAAGTGCATACTATCATAATAAGACCCATAAAAATATAGAGATGGAGGAATATTTTAGACTGGGGCACCTGAAGTGGGTTAGGGGAACCTGTGGGTGTTACAAACCAGTTTTGGGCACCCGTGACTGCCAAAAATCTCAGAAAACCATATTTGAATAGTCATAAGGTGTTTAATGGCCTTCATTTATTATCACTAGTAGGTCACATGATGATTGTTGATTTCATAGATAACTTGAAATAAAGATTTCATGTGTAAAAACCTCAAAAGAAAATCAAATCGAAAAATAAAAAAATGCAAATGAGGGTTCAAACTATCCTCAGCTGTCAAAAAAGTTATCTTTCGAATGAGTGTTGCACTACATTTCAGACCCAATATAGTTCTATGTGTGTGTAACACCCTGAACTGTTGTTACTTTCTCCTGAGCATTCAAGTGTTGATATATGATTTCTTCTGTAGAAGGACATGTTCCTTTGGTTTTGTGAAGTCATGCTTGATATGGATTGTATCTTCTTTACTCTTGAAGATCTTTGACTGAGCCAGAATATGCTTTGACTCTTTTGTTTCTTTCATTCTTCGCACTTGAGTTCAATTTGATTTTTGGATGAATTGTGGATTTATCCATCTTTATGACTCAGCCTTGGATCAGTTGCATTGATCCAAGGAATGTTTTAAGCTTATTCAGGATGAACAAAATTTATTGACCTTACGAAAGTTACAAGGTCTGAATGAGTTTGAATGATCAATCCCAGAGTTTAACTCAGGCTGATCATGAAAAATGGACTTTGGTTACAGAATTCGTAACATCAGGAAGGCCTAGACCTTAAGCCAGGTAAGATGTTCATGTTTATACTGTAAGCTTAATTTAGTGATGCCAAATAGAATCATTTACAAGAATGTTTTGCCCTGTATGGACTCTAACTTTGATTGGTCCTATTTTGGAGACCTAGATTTGATTCATTAAGGTTAATAATCTTAACCTAAACTTTAACCTATTGGTTAAAATAATTGCTAATCTAACCTAGCCCTAAACTATAAGCTTAATGCTCCTAAGAGTTAACTACACCTAGCGCTATGGAAGTGAGACTAATGTCTTAACCCTATGATCTAACCTATCTTAACTAATGATAAGAATGGAGGGGGACCTATGAAGGGTCACGAGTCATGGGCGGTGGTTTCCATGGCATTTATGAGGGGGATAAGGTTGAAGGACTTGGGATGCTGTCAGGTTTGGCGGAGATTATAAATGGCTAATATGACCTGACATGGCAGTATCACCAAGTATGGGAGTGTTTGTTTGTTTTCTTTTGGCGATCACCAATTTTGGTGGTCGGTGGTAATGGAGAATAGGTGGGAGGATGACAGTTAATGCAATTAATGAACTTTGGTTCCCAAGCGCGGATTGCTTGGGAAGGCATGCAAATGGAATATTTTTTGGTTGTTTGGTTTTCCATGCATTCCATTTTTCACTCTGCTTAAGCACTAGTTCTTCGAACCAGTCATCTACTCTGTGTTGCATGGAAACTTTGAAAATTTCTAGCTTCCTTCTCTATCGGGGAAAGTTTATAAGGCATGAAGGTAACAATTTATTGTTGTTTAATGTATAGTGGAAGAAGAAGAGAAGTTGCGAGCACATTCAGAGGTCTTCTTCGAATTTTTAAGCGACACTATCAGGCATGATAGGCCCTAACTTTTAAAAATATTGCTTTCCTTCAAATAATTTCATTAGAACAACTCTGTTCAGATGATTTTTTTTGTACAGTTGGCTTGGCTGGAAGCAATGTATTGGTTTTCTTCTTTTCTTGTTGATTTGTGAATCCCTGGTTATACGAAGACTCTATTGAAATGTTTTTCCGTGATTAATTTATGGATACGACTACTGTTGAAGTCCTTGCAGTGTTTTCATATGAATTCAACTTCTGTTGAAGTGCTTGCTGTGTTTACATGTTGGTTTGACTTCTGTTGAAGTCCTTACTGTGTATATATTATGGGTTTGACTTCTGTATATGTTGTTTCCTAGTCTCTTGTTTGATTGAGGTAATGAGTTCCTAATTGTACCATGTTAGACGTTGCATTAGATGATTTCATGTTTGAAGAATGACATGGAAGGAATTTTTGTGTCTAATTTGGTTAGTTTATTGATTATTGCTTGGTTGCAAGAGCTCTTTTATTGCTTGACAGCTTCAGGTGATTATATAATTGAATTGTGATGAAACTGTAGTTCCTTCTTTTGAGCTCGACTGATTTAGTCGCATACGTAAGAAATATGTTGAATTTAAGCCTGTACCTCTATGAAAAGGGTCTGGATGGTCAATGATTATGGGTTCTGTATGTGATGAAATATTAGTGTAGCTGTTGTTTTCTTTACGAATTTACTTGGTTAATGGGAACACAGCCTGACCGAGAGAAATCTTTCTTTGAGGAACTCTGATTCTTAATAAGGGGTGGGTAATCCTAGATCTTTATGGATGGAAATTAGGTTTTGTAGTTGGAAGGGAAGGGATTGTGTTGATTTCACCTATAGTGACCTTGAAATCTATCATTAGAAATCATATAGTAATACTGGAAGTGCTATTTGTTTGGTATCCTTGAAACACAATAAAAAATTATCCACTGTAATGACTGGAAATAGTTAGTGTTACCTATCAGTAAGTAATGATAGTGGTTACCTGAACTCGTAGTCTAAAAGGATTCGAGTCCTAGGTGAAGGGAAGACTGTTTTAATTGGGCCATGATTGTGTACTGATATTGAATGTATATGTATTTCATTTATAACAATCTGTGTCTTTTGTTAATGTGCAATTCTAAGACCCTTGGAATCTTAGGGTGACCTTTTTAAACAGTTCTATTCGATTGGAGCTAATGGTAAACTTGGGTGTTGATTTTCTTGCTTTCTTTTCTTCCTTAATTGAATTCAAGATTGAATATATATGCATTACTCCTGGGAGGTTGGTACAGTCCTGAACCTATTTGGAATGGAGATCTGAATGCCTCTGTTTCTTTCTCCTAAGCTATAAAGTATATGTTGATATAGGGCTTTTGTAATAAGAAAATATTCTCTCCCTTGTCTGGAAATTATGAGTGCTCTCTTCTTTTTTATATCTATGTGAACTCTACGGTACGTGCATAATAAGAATAGATTGTTAAATTTGTAAGGAGAGACTAGTAAGTATTGACTCTTGACCGGAGTCTTCTTTCCTTATCAATGGTTATATTATTATCCTATTTGAGTTACTCGGTTATCCACTTTTATAAAAATAGTATTGTAGTAGAAGTTGGTATACTTATCAATGTCATTGAAATAATGCTATGAGTATAAAGGAATCCCGTCAGTTGAACTTGCTGGAGGTTATAATCTGTCTTTTCTTGAATTGTTAAGTACACATATGTTGGATACACGTACTGATAGGAATTCATTCTTGAATGGAGTAATTTTGTTGGATTATTACTGTCCTTGGTTTTCAGATGGATGGATATTGTGGATTCATTTTGTTTCTTCTTAGTCTCTAATATATATGATGAATCATCTGAAAAATATTTAGGTTTAACTGGCAGCTATAATATGAGTTATGTGTTAAAGTCATATTAGAATTGTAGAAAGTTGATTAGCCTAATTCATGTTTAAGGATTTAAAGAAATGATTTCATTTAAACGGGTTGTTTAATGAGAACAATTTGTGGAATGCAATTTTTTTAAGAATTAGTGCTTATCATGCTCAGTTCACTGAACTAACCTATGCTAGCAATTTTTGCAGATGGACATCGTAAGTGGTAAAGGCACACAAATGTGATATGATGCTCAGATTATTTAATCTGGTTTTTATGATGAATTCCAACTTGATTTCTCTAATTGTACTATAGGAAGAAAGATATTCTTTTGATGTTGATTATTGTATCAAATGTGCCGAAGTGCATAAATTGTAATTGTATGGTCTAGAAAAGATTCAAATGGGGAGATTGTTACTTATGTGGATGAATTTATATTTGTTGGATTGAACTTCTTAGATCTAAATGAATGTGAGTGCATTTTTATTATTGTATACCATGGGAGTTAGTTGGATTCTCTAAGTAGGCCTTGTAAAAATTATGTGACCGAATACTTCATGAATGAATAGTAAATTCTTTTATATTATGAATAAGGCTAAATTGGAATTAGACCACTGCATTTTAGGGAAGTTAAGGTTAAACTACGCCCTGAGATGTAGCTTTAACAGGAAGAGTATTCTATTACTTCCTAATGTTGATCTAAGTCAAGGCAACGTAATTGATGGTTTTAAATCACCATGTTTTATAATAAGCAGTAAGATAAATCTCAGTCTTCGGAGTTGATATAAACCCTTACAGGTTTAGTTAGTTTCCTTATGAGAGAACTTAGGGCTATTGCCCAATTATGAGGAATAAGATTTATTAGGAACCGATGGACACATTGAAGAGGTCTCAAATCTTATTAAACTTATCTCAGTGAAATTGAACTTAATTGAGTAAGGCAACTCAAAGGTGTGGAACCCAGGGTTGGGAAAAGACTACCCAGTTAGGAGGGTCTTTAATTCAATTTCAACTCAACTTAAGTAACTTCTTGAAGTTATGTAAATATTTCCGAAGTAGTTTTGTAGGATGTTGACACATGTCAACTACAGGGTTGTACCTTTGAGAAGATTAGGATCTTCTCGAGGATACAACAATACAGGTGACATTTGGTGACACCCTTTTACATAGATCGTTAAGATTTATACCTGAAAATCAAACAAGGTTTTCCTTTGGGACTGGTTAGGACCATAGTCATGTTATGAGGCTACCCTTTGAGACTCAGGGCACCTTGACACACAGGGTTAGCAGTGGTTGACCCAGTATGTCAACTTATCCCTAGTCTTCAAGAGCATCCTTATAATGTGTGTTATGGTATTAACCCATTCCTAAGTGAATGACTTAGGACAGGGGAGGCTGACAAAAGTCAGTATAAGACATTCTATATAACATTAGAATGGGGTGAAGGACGTATTCCAGATTGACGAGTATGCCGTCAAGGAATACGAGACATGAACAATATGTTTCAAATCTTTGGCCAAAGTATCACAAGCTGCTGATTGCATTTCCTATGTCACCTAGTCTAAGGGATGTGATGCCGATGAATAATGGTAACAATTATTCAGATAGGTTCCTTAGACAGAGCATTCTGAAATCCCAGATTAGGGAAGAGAACTGCAAGAGTGAAGTGTTAAGATAAAAATGCCAACTCTATGATACTCATGAATAGATCAGTAGATCACCGAGTCATGGAATGAATAGATTGGTGGTACACTGAGTCATTACAGCTGCATATAGTTATCTGTTATAAGAATGATTGTTATGAATTGTGAGTTCTAAATTATGTATTTAGAACTAATAATCACCTTTCAAAAAAAAAATCTTGTTCTAATGTACTAAAATGAGGATGTTACATCTTGGTATCAGAGCTGAAGGTTTCAGCTCTTGGACCTATTGTGTCCATAATCTGATAAAAACCTAAATTTTCTTGTAACAGAAAATGGTTAGAACAAGAGGGAACGTTGTGAATAATGCTACACCCGAGGGAGGGGTGGTAACAACCCAAAAACTTGATGAGATCCTTGTTGCCCTATTGGACACAAGAGATCATTTGGCTATACTTGAACAACAAGTAATGGGAAATGAGGAGGATGATGAAGCTGGTAACAACAATCAGCTACCTCCTGAGGAAAACCCCGATATGGGTGTTGGTAATAACACTGGAAATGTACCTGTCCAACTAGAAAACAAAAAGGCCAGGTTGGCAACAGAACTCACTAATGATATAAAAAGGATAAGTCCACCTAAATATGATGGCACCACATTAGGAGATGGAGCTGAGAACTAGCTCAACAAGATGGAGAAGTACTTTGCAATAAGAAACTTCTCGGAGGAAACCAAAGCTATTTGGGGAGCCTATCATCTTTCTCACGAAGCATCTTCGTGGTGGGACAACCGTAAATCTAAGCTAAATATTGATGAGACCAATATCACTTGGGATCAATTTAAGGGCTATTTTAGGCAATGTTGGCTGCCACAACTTTTCTATGATCAGAAAATGACAGAATTCCATAACTTAGTTCAAGGAAAGCTAACGGTAACTGAATACTGGGAGCGGTTTACGAAACTCCCCAAGTATGTACTGTAGTATCGAACTGACGAGAAGTTCATAATACAAAAATTCATCATGGAACTAAATCCCATGATAGGAGGAGAGGTCAATGTTCACAGCCCAACCACTATGGAAGGGGTTTTTGAAAAATACATAAGGTAAGAACAGAAATTAAAGGCTATTTCTGCTCATAAAGAGGAAGTGCGGAAGAAGATTGTAAACCCTTCTTCAACTTCACTTGCACCCAAGAAGGGGCCATGGAAATTTTTTGGAAACAGAATTAAGTTTCCAGTGGATAATAATAAGAAAACCACAGCGAATAAGCTTGCTGGAAATATAAGGGATAGTTTTACCAAAAATTATAACAATGGGTAGAAGCCCTATGGAGGACAACGTGATAATTTTAAGGTTGGAAGTAATTTTGAGCCTAAAAAGGGACCTGTAGGAGGCTGTTATAATTGTGGCAAAGACCACTACGCAAATCAGTTCCCTTTGAATAAGGATGATCGTAATCAGTAGCATAAGATACATGCTGCAGTAGCAAACAAGCAAGTTGAAAAGCAAGTGACACCTATAGAAGTTCTGGGTAAGTTATTTGGCATACCTGTCACTATTATTTTTTATACAAGAGCTACTGAATGTTTTATTTCTAGTAAAATTTCTTCTAAACTTAAAAGAAAAGCTGGAAAAATGGATAAATCTTGGACTGTATAGTATGGTAATAACTCTGTTCATATAGTGAGTATGTGTCTTTTTGGGGCAGTCCTTGACTTACCTAACTTTTCCATGGAAGTTGACCTCTATGTTACACCTTTGGGATCCTATGACATTATCATCGGTGTCAATTGGTTAGCTGACCATAAAGCAAAAGTAGACTGCTTTGAAAATAATATAATATGTTTAGATGATCGGCTGAAAACAACAGAGATTCAAGGTGTGAAACGAGAAATTTCAGTTAGGAAACTGTCAGCTATGCAACTTAAAAAGGCTAAAAACAAAGGATGTACCTTATATGCAGTAAAGATATCTAAATTTTTAGAAGAAGATGGTGATTCCATGAAATGATACCCACTGTTGTAAAGTTTCAAGGATGTATTTCTGGAGGAATTACCAAGTTTACCACCCAAAAGGGAATTTGACTTCACCATTGAAATCAAACCACGGACGGAACCTATTTCTAAAGCACCTTATCCGATGACTACTACAGAGTTAGTCGAGCTTAAGGAAAAATTGCAAGAACTTTTGTCTAAGGGATTAATTAGACCAAGTGTTTCACCTTGGGGAGCGCTAGTAATATTTGTAAAAAAGAAAGATGGAACACTTAAACTGTGTATTAATTATCAGATGTTAAACAAAGCAACAATTAATAACAGATACCCACTTCTAAGAATTGACAATCTATTTGATCATATGCTTGGAGCAGCAGTTTATTCCAAGATAGATCTTCGATCTGGTTATCATCAATTAAGGATTAAAGAAGAAGATATTCATAAAACAACTTTCCGAACCAGGTATGGACATTATGAATTCATGGTTCTACCCTTTGGATTAACTAATGCACCCGCAGTTTTTATGAACTTAATGAATAATATCTTTCAAGAATATTTGGACAAGTTTGTGCTTGTATTCTTGGATGATATTCTCATATATTCTAAAAGTATCAAAGAGCACAATGAGCATTTGAAGATAGTTTTGGAAATTTTGAGAAAAAGAAAGTTATACAGTAAGTTATCCAAATGTTCTTTCTTTGATATTGAAGTTCACTATTTGGGTCATGTCATTAGTAAAGAAGGAATTGTTGTGGATCCTTCAAAAATAGTGGCAATAACCGAGTGGCCTGCACCAAAGAATGTACATGAAGTAAGAAGCTTCATGGGCCTTGTTGGTTATTACAGAAAATTTGTAAAGGATTTTTCTAAAGTGGCTGCACCAATAACTTCATTACAGAAGAAGGATAGGAAATTTATTTGGAATGATAAGTGTGAAACTACTTTTAAAAGTTTGAAAATTCAGTTGACTTCAGCACCTATATTAGCTATACTAGACCCTAATGGGAACTTTATTGTTGTAATGGATGCTTCTAGGGAAGGCCTTGGAGGTGTTTTGTTACAAAATGATCTTGTCATAGCTTATGAAAGTAGAAAATTTAAGTTACATGAGCTGAATTATGCCCCTCATGATTTAGAGCTTGCTACAATTGTTCATGCACTTCATGTCTGGAGACACTATTTACTTGGGAAACCTTTTGAGTTGAAAACTGATCATTTAGGGCTGAAATATATTTTCACTCAGACTAACCTAAATGCAAGACAGCGAAGGCGGTTAGAGTTTTTATCTCAATATGATTTTGATATTAGTTACATCAAAGGAAAAGAGAATAGAGTAGCAGATGCTCTAAGTCATAGGAAGCACATTTCTGCTCTTATAACATTAAGAACTCAGTTTAAAGATGAGGTAAAAAGTTCCTCATAATCTGATATATACTTTCAGCAAGTAAAAGCAACACTTGCTGCAGAACCAAAAGATGAAAAGTATAAAGGTTTTCATTTTGATAATGAAGGAATCTTACGTTATGAAAACAGAGTATACGTACCTTTGCTAAATGATTTGAGAAATAAATTGTTAGTTGAATTTCATAATTCTCCCTTTTCTGGACACCCGGGTATTACTAAAATGCTCACTGATCTAAAACAACAATACTTTTGGAAAGGAATGAAAAAGGATGTTATTGATTGTGTGACTCATTGTCTAGAATGTCAGCGGGTTAAGGCAGAACACATGCACCCTTCTAGTATATTATATCCCCATAGCATACCGCAGTATAAATGGCAAGTAATAAGCATGGAATTTGTACAAGGGTTGCCTATGTCGAGAAATAAACATGATGTTATCTTGGTAGTTGTAGAAAAACTAACAAAGGTAGCTCATTTCATCGCTGGAAATCTGAAGGATGATTCTCCAATGTTAGCAAAAAGATTCGTGCACGAAATTTTCAGGTTACATGGAGTACCAGAATTGATTATATCTGACAAGGATCCTAGAATGACATCAAGATTTTAGAAAATGCTTAATGCAGCTCTTGGAATGAAACTAAAATTCAGTTCTGCATATCACCCAGAAACGGATGGAAAAACTGAGATATTAAATCAGGTGTTGGAAGATATGTTACGAATGTATTGCATGGATCAACAGTATAAATGGGAAGAGTACCTCCCATTATTTTAGTTTGCATACAACAACACATATTACTCTTCTCTTAAAATGGCACCTTTTGAGGCACTTTATGGAAGAAAGTGCAGAACCCCTGTTAGTTGGGATAGTATTGAGGATAGAGTGGTAATTGGACTAGAAATCCTCACTGAAATGGAACAAGTTAAGATGATTCGTGAATGATTGAAAGAAGCAGCAGATAGGCAGAAGAGCTATGCTAACCTAAAGAGGGTTGATCGAAAGTTTGAACTTGGTGAAAAGGTTTTTCTTCGTGTTAAACCTAGAAAGAGTTCTATAACTTTTGGCAAGGCTGCCAAGTTGTCACCTCATTATGTGGGACCTTTCGAAATTGTCAAAATAATCAATCCTGTAGCTTACCGATTAGCATTACCACCTACTTTGTCTCGCATGCATGATGTTTTCTATATTTATTTGCTTAAGAAATACATTTCAGACTTGTCACATGTTTTAAATTGGAATTCCTTGTAGATCCAAGACCCAGGAATAATCGTGGTTAAACCCACACGAGTGCTGGAAACTCACCAATTGAATTTGAGAAATCAAGAAATACAGCAATGTAAGGTCCAGTGGGACAAGTATAACGAAGAAAGTGCAACTTGGGAAAATCTGGAAGAGATGAAAATTGCTTTTCCCTTTCTTTTTGAACAGGATGGAATCTGTTGACAAAAAAAATCTAATTATTATGAACTTATCTTTTTCATGTCTTTACGTAAGCCAAATTTGAGGCAAACATTATTCAGGTTGAATAAATTATATCATGACATTGATTTCTGGAATTATTCAAGTTGGAAATAGTCTTTTGTATTGTGAACTAATAAATTGATTGACCTGAAGGTAAATCAAAGGATGTAATCATCGAGACGATGAATCTTTTAGGAGGGAAGCATGTAACACCCTGAACTGTTACTACTTTCTCCTGAGCATTCAAGTGTTGATATATGATTTCTTCTATATAAGGACATGTTCCTTTGGTTTTGTGAAGTCATGCTTAATATGGATTGTATCTTCTTTGCTCTTGAAGATCTTTGACTGAGCCAAAATATGCTTGGACTCTTTTGTTTCTTTCATTCTTCGCACTTGAGTTCAATTTGATTTTTGGATGAATTGTGGATTTATCCATCTTTATGACTTAGCCTTGGATCAGTTGCATTGATCCAAGGAATGTTTTAAGCTTATTCAGGATGAAAAAAATTTATTGACCTTACGAAAGTTACAAGGTTTGAATGAGTTTGAATGATCAATCCCAGAGTTTAACTCAGGCTGATCATGATAAATGGACTTTGGTTACAGAATTCATAACATCAGGAAGGCCTAGACCTTAAGCCAGGTAAGATGTTCATGTTTATACCGTAAGCTTAATTTAGTGATGCCAAATAAAATCCTTTACAGGAATGTTTTACCCTGTATGGACTCTAACTTTGATTGGTCTTATTTTGGAGACCTAGATTTGATTCGTTAAGGTTAATAATCTTAACCTAAACTATAACCTATTGGTTAAAATAATTACTAATCTAACCTATCCCTAAAATATAAGCTTAATGCTCCTAAGAGTTAACTACACCTAGCACTATGGAAGTGAGACTAATGTCTTAACCCTATGATCTAACCTATCTTAACTAATGATAAGAATGGAGGGGGACCTATGAAGGGTCGCGAGTCATGAGCAGTGGTTTCCATGGCATTTATGAGGGGGATAAGGTTGAAGGACTTGGGATGCTGTCAAGTTTGGCGGATGTTGCAAACAGCTAATATGACCTGACGTGGCAGTATCACCAAGTATGGGAGTGTTTGTTTGTTTTCTTTTGGCGATCACAAATTTTGGCTGTCAATGGCAATGGAGAATAGGCGGGAGGATGACAATTAATGAAATTAGTGAACTTTTGTTCCCGAGCACGGATTGCTTGGGAAGGCACGTAAATGGAATATTGTTTGGTTGTTTGGTTTTCCATGCATTCTGCTTTTCACTCTGCTTGAGCACTGGTTCTTTGAACCAGTCGTCTACTCTGTGTTGCATGGCAAATTTGAAAATTTCTGGCTTCCTTCTCTGTTGGGGAAAGTTTATAAGGCATGAAGGTAAAAATTTATTTTTGTTTAATCTATCATGGAAGAAGAAGAGAAGGTGTGAGAACATTCAAAGGTATTCAAAATTTTAAGCGACACTATCAGGCTTGATAGACCCTAACTTTTAAAAATATTGCTTTCCTTCAAATGCTTTCATTAGAATAACTCTGTTCAGATGTTTTTTTTGTACAGTTGGCTTGGCTGGAAGCAATGTATTGGTTTTCTTCTTTTCTTGTTGATTTGGGAATCCCTGATTATACGAAGACTCTGTTGAAATTTTTTGCCATGATTACTTTATGGATACGACTTCTATTGAATTCCTTGCAGTGTTTTCATATGAATTCGACTTCTGTTGAAGTCCTTGCTATGTTTACATGTTGGTTCAAATTCTGTTGAAGTCCTTACTGTGTATACATTATGGGTTCGACTTTTGTATATGTTGTTTCCTAGTCTCTTGTTCGACTGAGGTAATGAGTTCCTAACTGTACCATGTTAGATGTTGCATTGGATGATTTCATGTTTGAAGAATGACATGGAAGGAATTTTTGTGTCTAATTTGGTTGGTTTATTGATTATTGCTTGGTCGCAAGAGCTCTTTTATTGCTTGACAGCTTCAGGTGATTATATAATTGAATTGTGATGAAACTGTAGTTCCTTCTTTTGAGCTCGACTGATTTAGTCGCATACATAAGAAATATGTTGAATTTAAGCCTGTACCTCTATGAAAAGGGTCTGGATGGTCAATGATTATGGGTTCTGTATGTGATGAAATATTAGTGTAGCTGTTGTTTTCTTTACGAATTTACTTGGTTAATGGGAACACAGCCTGACCGAGAGAAATATTGCTTTGAGGAACTCTGATTCTTAATAAGGGGTGGGTAATCCTAGATCTTTATGGATGGAAATCAGGTTTTGTAGTTGGAAGGGAAGGGATTGTGTTGATTTCACCTATAGTGACCTTGAAATCTATCATTAGAAATCATATAGTAATACTGGAAGTGCTATTTGTTTGGTATCCTTGAAACACAATAAAAAATTATCCACTATAATGACTGGAAATAGTTAGTGTTACCTATCAGTAAGTAATGATAGTGGTTACCCGAACTCGTAGTCTAAAAGGATTCGAGTCCTAGGTGAAGGGAAGACTGTTTTAATTGGGCCATGATTGTGTACTGATATTGAACGTATATGTATTTCGTTTATAACAATTTGTGTCTTTTGTTAATGTGTAATTCTAAGACCCTTGGAATCTTAGGGTGACCTTTTTAAATAGTTCTATTCGATTGGAGCTAATGGTAAACTTGGGTGTTGATTTTCTTGCTTTCTCTTCTTCCTTAATTGAATTCAAGATTGAATGTATATGCATTACTCCTGGGAGGTTGGTACAGTCCTGAACCTATTTGGAATGGAGATCTGAATGCCTCTGTTTCTTTCTCCTAAGTTGTAAAGTATATGTTGATATAGGACTTTTGGAATAAGAAAATATTCTCTCCCTTGTCTGGAAATTATGAGTGCTCTCTTCTTTTGTAGCTCTATGTGAACTCTATGGTACGGGCATAAGAAGAATAGATTGTTAAATTTGTAAGGAGAGACTAGTAAGTACTGACTCTTGACCAGAGTCTTCTTTCCTTATCAATGGCTATATTATTATCCTATTTGAGTTATTCAGTTATCCACTTTTATAAAAATAGTATTGTAGTAGAAGTTGGTATACTTATCAATGTCATTGAAATAATGTTATGAGTATAAAGGAATCCTGTCAGTTGAACTTGCTGGAGGTTATAATCTGTCTTTGCTTGAATTGTTAAGTGCACATATGTTAGATATACGTACTGATAGGAATTCATGGAGTAATTTTGTTAGATTATTACTGTTCTTGGTTTTCAGATGGATGGATATTGTGGATTCATTTTGTTTCTTCTTAGTCTCTAATATATATGATGAATCATCTGAAAAATATTTAGGTTTAACTGGCAGCTATAATATGAGTTATGTGTTAAAGTCATAATAGAATTGTAGAAAGTTGATTAGCCTAATTCATGTTTAAGGATTTAAAGAAATGATTTCATTTAAACAGGTTGTTTAATGAGAACAATTTGTGGAATGCAATTGTTTTAAGAATTAGTGCTTATCATGCTCAGTTCACTGAACTGACCTATGCTAGAAATTTTTGTAGATGGACATCGTAAGTGGTAAAGGCACGCAGATCTGATATGATGCTCAGATTATTTAATCTGGTTTTTATGATGAATTCCAACTTGATTTCTCTAATTGTACTATAGGAAGAAAGATATTCTTTTGATGTTGATTATTGTATCAAATGTGCCGAAGTGCATAAATTGTAATTGTATGGTCTGGAAATGAATGAAATGGGGAGATTGTTACTTATGTGGCTGCATTTTTATTTGTTGGATTGAACTTCTTAGATCTGAATGAATGTGAGTGCATTTTTATTATTGTATACCATGGGAGTTAGTTGGATTCTCTAAGTAGGCCTTGTAAAAATTATGTGACCGAATACTTCATGAATGAATAGTAAATTCTTTTATATTATGAATAAGGCTAAATTGGAATTAGACCACTGCATTTTAGGGAAGTTAAGGTTAAACTACACCCTGAGATGTAGCTTTAACATGAAGAGTATTCTATTACTTCCTAACGTTGATCTAAGTTAAGGCAACATAATTGATGGTTTTAAATCACCATGTTTTATAATAAGCAGTAAGATAAATCTCAGTCTTCGGAGTTGATATAAACCCTTACAGGTTTAGTTAGTTTCCTTATGAGAGAACTTAGCGCTATTTTCTAATTATGAGGAATAAGATTTATTAGGAACCGATGGGAACCTTGACGTGGTCTCAAATCTTATTAAACTTCTCTCAGTGAAATTGAACTTAATTGCGTAAGGAAACTCAAAGGTGTGGAACCCGAGGTTGGGAAAAGACTACCTAGTTAGGACGGTCTTTAATTCAATTTCAACTCAACTTAAGTAACTTCTTGAAGTTATGTAAATATTTCCGAAGCAGTTTTGTAGGATTTTTACACATGTCAACTGCAGGGTTGTACCTTTGAGAAGATTAGGATCTTCTCGAGATTACAACAATACAGGTGACATTTGGCAACACCCTTTTACATAGATTGTTAAGATTTATACTTGAAACTCGAACAAGGTTTTCCTTTGGGACTGGTTAGGACCATAGTCATGTTATGAGGCTACCCTTTGAGACTCGGGGTACCTTGACACACAGGGTTAGCAGTGGTTGACCCAGTATGTCAGTTTATCTCTAGTCTTCAAGAGCATCCTTATAACATGTGTTATGGTATTAATCCATTCCTGAGTGAATAACTTGGGATAGGGGATGGTGACAGATGTTAGTATAAGACATTCTATATAACATCAGAATGGGGTGAAGGACGTATTCCAGATTGATGAGTATGACGTTAAGGAATACGGGACATGAATAGTATGTTTCAAATATTTAGCCAAAGTATCACAAGCTGTTGATTACGTTTCCCTATGTCACCTAGTCTAAGGGACATGGTGCCGATGAATAATGGTAACAATTATTCAGATAGGTTCCTTGGACAGAGAATTCTAAAATCCCAGATTAGGGAAGAGGACCACAAGAGTGAAGTGTTAAGATAAAAACGCCAACTCTATAATACTCATGAATAGATTGGTAGATCACCGAGTCATGGAATGAATAGATCGGTGGTATACCGAGTCATTACAGATTCATATGGTTATCTGTTATAAGAATGATTGTTATGAATTGTGAGTTCTAAATTATGTATTTAGAACTAATAATCACCTTTCAAAAAAAAAATCTTGTTCTAATGTACTAAAATGAGGATGTTACAGTGTGTGTGTGTGTGTGTGTGTGAAGAATTGTTCCCTAGGTGGTTCTTGTGCATGTCACACTTGATAGCAAGCAATAACTAGATGTAGAAAATTTAGATACATGTTTGCATGAAAGAATGAACTTACCCTCCTATGAAGTGTATGCATAATAATGCAGTCCCTTTCCCTTGCGTGGATGGTAGATGAATGCTTGAATGCTCTTGATAATGGCCTTTGGATGTAACGTTAGGTGGTGATAGCTAATGCTTAGTGTTTGGTCATTTATTATGGTCACATAAATTTATATTTATATGATTCTCTTACTTAAATTCCTTAATTAACCCCAAAAAGGCTAACTACCAAAAATATAAGATGCCTAAATGGCTAGAAAGGACCCAAAATATGTCAATAAAGTAAAAAGAGGTTGGGGGTGCCCATAGGGCATGCGGGCACCTAACATTGGTGTCGTGGCTGGGTGCTGGTTTCCAGAAACTGAAGGGTCAGAGGTAAGAGACATGGGTTAATTAGTAATTTTCTTACTTATGAATAATATGAATAGTAGTATTTGATCAAGACTAAATAGATACCTAAAGTGCATAATTTTGTGTCTACATTTTCCCCCACTTTATATTGTTAAGAGAATGCTTAATAACATAAAGTAGATAAGAGATGCATACCTAATAACCATGTAAATTGATGGAGAAAAACATGTAAAGATGGCCAAATACATGGGTTAATTAGTAATTTTCTTACTTAGGAATCATATGAATAGTAGTTTGTGATTAGGACTAAATAGATACCCAAAGTACATGATTTTGTGTCTACATTTTTCCCCACTTTATGTTATTGAGAGAATTATCGATAACATAAAGTAGATAAGAGATGCATACCTGATAACCATATAGATTGATGGAAAAAAGCATGCCGAGAGACAAGGAAAAACATGGAGTGATAAAAATGTGAAGCATGGATGCTAAAGAGGAGGAAGTGCAAAAAGTGTTGATGATGACCCTAGGGCAAGATCGTACGTGTCAATGTTACGTCGTACCTATTTTTGATTTTGGTTACTACTGATGTGTTGTTGATGTGTGATGTGACTACCACTTCCCACAAGGAAAAACCTGCAAAAGTAAAGAATGAACAAATAGTCAAATACATGTGTATATGATAAAAATGTGTAAAAAATATGCAAGAAAGTATCTAAATGAAAAAATTTGAAAAATGAACATGTGCACCTTATCCACAATGAGAAAATAGATAGAAAGGATCCCAAAGATGATGTGGAAGAACACATTTTTTAGGAAATCTCACATTGGTTGCACCCACTGCAATATGTTTTTGGGTGATCTCATGCCAAACATGGAAGAAGTGTATGGAGAAAAATCTGGTGTCATCCTCTAACCTTTAATTTCTTCCTGAAATTTATAACACCACTATATATGGTGTGTAAAAATATGATCTCGTTCAAACAACTCCAATCCAATGTGAAAGTAGAAAATGTTATGTAGTGTATGCATGGTGAGTGAAAAGGACTATGTGCCTTATAAAATCCACTGTGTGAAGTGATGGAAACTATGCTAAAGTGGAAAATGATGTGTATCTTCCCCCTAGTCACAGGCTTCTAGGAAGGGTCAAGGGTGCCTAGGCGCTACTAACCTACATTGGGTGCTAGTGTCTGTGTTGTGCTAAGGACCCAAGTCAAATTCTCACCACTATCTAAGAATAAATGTTATGTTGTACTAGTTCTATGCTATTAAGAACTGTGATTTTAGATTATTGTATGGGGTGAATGATTCACCTAAATTATTCCCCCTCATTTGGGGTGCGTGCAACATTGCTGAGGAGTATGCGACCCAAAAAAGGACCAACCACTATGTTGAAACTGATGTCCTCCAGGGGGAAGGAAGTGTGTTTAGTATGAACCAAGGCACACACAAAAAGTAGCTAGAAAATAAGTGTTAGTGTAAGAAAATGCAAATAGACATGTAGAAGACAAGATGTAAGCTAAGCAGAAAATGTTTAAGCTAAGACGTAAGAAGAAAATATGCAAGAAGAAAATGTGTAAGCTAAGACATAGGAAGACAATGTAGATTATGGAAAGTGGGTTTCAAATATGGGACATCACTCACAATGTCATAAGACAATCAATTCCATAGTGGCCATAAGCATACAAACAATTAGAGAACAAGAAAGACATGGGGAAAATCCTATAAAAAATGGCATACAATGACATATAATGTAACAGACAACCATGGAAGCATATAGACCTGTAAAGAAAATGTTGCACTTGAAGCACACGTTAGCATGTTAGAAAGATAAAAATTATGTCAAGACATGTATAATATGATATAGTAATGTGCCATGAAAAATGAAATAATAGCACCTGTATTTTGTACGAAAGTGGATGCTCCCAGGAGCTAATATGTACTACACCAAACATCCATACTGCATATGTGGATTTGTAGAATCTATGATCAAAACTAGAAAGTAATTGAACATGCACGTGTATATGATAAAGATAATGACATATGAGATATCGATATAGGATCTGTAAAAAGTGTACATGTAAGAATAAGTGAGAAAGAGTAAATGCAACCAAGATGTGGAGTTTAGATGGAAAGGAATGCAATGTGAGTGTGATAGGGACCGTGTTCCCCCCAAGCAGATGTGTATGCATGAGATGAGGTTCATTTATACATACCCTCTCAACAGTCAAGAATGAACTATTGAATAAGAGTCTATCATCGGGAAATGGTTTGAATTATGCATGCTATAAAGATGTGATTTCTAAAACATAGAGCATAAAGAGAGTGCATGAATGAGTGCATGAGTAAGTGAGTGAGTGGGTGAGTGTAGTGAGGTCCATTTGAGATGTATACCCTCAACATTTGATTATGGACTGTGGAACTAGAGTGTGTCATAGGTTAATGAGCGTAATGTGTAAGAGTATATGTAAGAAAGATATGTCGAGAATGCACTAAGTGTGAAATGTGTAGTGTATATGATGTTGTAGTTATTTTTATGCCCTCTCAAAGAACAAGGAAATCCCATGCATGCTGGCCTATCACCCAATGAGTTCTGGGAACTCTCCTGAGGCACACACAGGTGTCGAGTCCCTCCTTTATGTGAGTTGTGTGAGAATGCATTATTTACGACAAAAACTTAAGTGAGTAGATTAGAAAGGCACCATACATTCATCTTAGAGCTCATAATGGCTTCTAGAATAATATGTTCATTCATATAAGAAAAGCATTATAGAATGATAGATCTAAATCATAATAGAAAACAAATGCACAAGGGTTTACATGCCTACTCATATGAAATATATATATATATATATATATAACCAATCCATACAGATGTAAGTATAACTGAGAACCACACATATATTCATGTTAAGCATGTTGATAACCACATTACATTAACTCAGGAAATCACATATTCATATGATAATGTAGACCAATGTCATGCATTGGAACTAGATTTAGGACCTTCATAGTACAAATAAAAATGTTCAGACCCATCCCCTTAATACCACATACTCCTACAGATCCTATAAACCCAACCTATGGAGCTCTCACAATATTCTTGCATGGCTTCACCTCTTTCTCCTATTCTCGGTCTCTCCATCTGTCTCTTTTTCTTCTACCGGGCACGCATATATGTAGCCTTGTCAAGCACCACCATGCCTTTATGAAGTTGTAGAATGCTTGCCATGTGTCCAAGTTGTCCTCCATGCAAGCGTGCTTCTTTAGATGTGAGCTCTCCATCCTTTACCATGATGACCTTTTGAAATCTTCTATCACAAGGTATATTCCTTCCATGTGGACAACTAAGTTGTCAGGTTGGAACCTTATCCACTTTGCATGCACATTCGAGTCATGCTTTCCTCATGTTCAACCCAAAATACCAAATATGGTTAAGTCCCAAGATCTTTTCTCTGCCTTACATGCGTGCCACTGGTTCTACCAAAACCCTCCTAAAACCCTGTCCCATATGCTTTATCCTTACGTGCCCTTCTTCAAATAGGCCTTGTGTGCCGATGCACCTTTTTATACTTAGCCAATATTTTAGGGGCCCAACATCACCCCACACTACGCTTGTTCTCCACCCTCAGGAACACCTTTTCAAAGAATAAAGAATGATTGTCCTTGAATAGTTTGGAGAAATATTAAATGAATGAAGAATTATGGGGAAGAATGGAATAATGGGGAAACTATGATTATTTCTGCAAGAGGTGAGGGAAATCCTTTGTCAGAGTCTACCTCCAACCTATTCCAGGGTATTGACCTCACTTTTTGCCTGTTGACAGAGGTCACCGACTAAGGTGCTCACCTCTTCAAATATTATCCCTTCTCCTTGGGTATTCATCATTTCCACGATCCCCTCTAACTATTTTTCCTAAATCCTTGAGTGCGTTCATCCTTCAAGTGATCTAGGGATATAACTCTTTTAGTCTATTTTTGATTGAGCCCCATAAGGTCTCAATAGCCTCTGATTTCTTCTCAACCTTGGGTAGGATTTTGTCACGTTCCACCCTATTCCCTTTGTTCTTCTCATGGAACTCCTTGAGCTCTACTTCATGGGTGGCGAGAACAGAATGCTCACCACTCTATCTCTATTAGTGCAGTTGTCATAACCAACCTCAATCAACTTAGGTGAAAAAACCTTCACATCTGCGAGGAATTTCTTGTACTGGGAAACAATTAACACAACCTTCATCTTGTACTCCTTTTATTTACATGCGTCGATGCCTCCTCTATGCAGAATCCAAGGCCAAGTGACCATACTTTCCATTGTGAGGATGTGGGTCAGGTCCTCTAAACACTCCAGGGTGGATCCATACTTCTACGGTGGTGGTGTTAGATCTGGATGCTTCAAGAATATGGCATATGTGATCATCTCTGCTTTCTTAGAGACCTTGCACACCCTTTCCTTATCTTCTTTCAACTCATGCCTTAGCTGCACACTGATTAGCTCCTCTCGCTTTAATTCCTTGGTTGTTTTATCCAACTCTTCTTCCTTCTTCTCTAGTTATTCCTCTAGGAACTTCATCCATGTCATTCCTCCCAAATAGGTTATGGCCTCTACTTCCACTGAAACCTTGTTCAATGTGTTGCATATTTTTTCATCTGATAATTGTTGAGCGTTTACCAAGGGGTTTTCACCTTTTGACTATGGTACCTTCATTATTTCCCCTTGGCTTACTTCAAATTCTGGTTTGTCGATGTGGGAATTAAAATCCTGAGAAAACATTTTACACATCTGAGGGTATGTACCTTCCTCATCAAATGATGCTATATCCAAGAGTTGCTCTATTGGTATGGTGATTTGAAAGCGTGTGTGCAACACTTTTTTTCAGATCATCATTATAGCCCATCCTATGAACTTGTGGTGCCTCTATGCTTTTTCTCCCTATGTGCGTGGACTTACGAAAACTCACAGACAAATTGGGATCTCCTCCTAGTCTTCCATGATTCCTTTTCTACACTTTCCTCCTATGCTTCCTTCATCACTAGGTTGACAATGCGTTACATATCTTTCTCTACTCGGTCTTCGATGATCTTGGCTACTTATTTCTCCACAACCTCATCTATTTGTTCCTTAGTGAGGCTTGGGGTCCTCTGTTATTTTTTAACTTCCTCGCTTACCCCCTTCTCTTGAGTATCCTCTTCTTCCTTGTCATTATTTCTCTTGACAAATATGTACTCATTCTCTTCTTCCTCTCCTTCCTACTCTAAGTCATGAACATCATAGATATGATGGTACTTTCCTCCTGGTTCATCTTCATCATCATCTCTCTCGCCTCTATAGGCCTCCAAGCTCTCTGTATCCTCCAAATCATTTTGTTATGTCACCTTCTACTTCTTCCTGGTAGGATATTTTGCTTCCTTCTCCCCCTCCTCTGGTGACTTCCTCTTAGGTGATGGGTTCTTCATGCTCTGATGCTTCTTCCTTTAGAGTCTTTGCTTTCACTGGGGACTTCTTTCTCCATGCACGTAAGGTACTGGACTTAGCGCTTGTCTCCAACACACTTACCACTTGTGTAGCCATGAACACTTGGTGTTTTTTGTCACCTCTTCTCTTTCCCTCTTCTCTGGCACAGGATTCTTTCTTCTTATAGGGTCCTCAGGGATGGATACATTGTTTTCCAAGTATGCACCCTTTTTAATTTTTGGCTTGATGTGAAGGTATATCCTTGCTACAGCCCTTCCAGCGATTGGTAATGTCACTAGATTCATCATCTATATCTCGTAGGAGACATATCTCTCCATGTATGCATGCTTCTTGGGGTAAACTAAATTTTTGTGCATCTCCCTATGGTCTTGATCCACCTCACTAAGGTCGAACATTAGTCTCTTGGCCTCTTTGAATCTATTCTCCCCCACTTGGAAGTATTACATGCGGTGAAGGAGAAGGGAAGCTTGCTCCATGGGTTCATTGTTTCCATCTTTAAACCTAAATCTGATCCAATGGAAAAGTGTTGATATACCGTGCAAATTTTGACTTCTCCTTACACAAGCACTGGGTAACTACTTTGGAATCCTCCATTCCACCCCAAACGTACATCCCTCATGCACTGTAGGTACCATTTCTCTAAATGCACCTTGTGAGTGGCTGTCATGGTCTCACAATTATATTTTGTGAACTGTTTCGCGGGCGAGGGGTCCTCTTCTGGGTACTCTTAAACAAACCTTTCCGGCCCATTGAGTCACTTTGATCTACTGAGATGACAATTGTGTGGAGGAAATTTCTAAATAGTATCTTCTTTCCTTCTTACGTGCTACTAATGATTTCATCTGTGATGAAAATAGATAAGTTGTAGATGGTCCCCTCAGATATTTTCCAGATACACATTCAACCATGCCTTTTTCACTTGAGTCCATCTCTCTTGGTCATTGAGCTTGGTTACCAATCGTGCGGCCATCCTCATCACTAGGGTCTAGGACCTCTGTGATGTCAAAGTATCATGATCCTTTCTTATAGTCATATGCAGGAACTATTTCCTTGATGGTCTCCTTATTTCTTATGTCATCATCAGTGTATATCCCCTTCACAAATAAGGCTTGGGAAATTTGGAAATTAACTAGGGAGTTATGCGCATACTTGCGCCCCATAAAATAAAAATGGTCTTCATGAACACGCGCCATTAGCCGCTGGTAGAGGCGCTTAGGTTTTCTTGAAGTAGGGTAATTCGTAAAGTTTTAGTAACCCTACTTTCTCCAGTTTAACCTTTACTTCGTCACTGTATATGGGCATGCCTTTTGATGTCCTCTTGTTTATTGGGTGAACCAACTCCAAAGCCATTTATTTTTCTGTTGTGCTGGTGCAGTGATTATAGTCACTTACAAACATCTTCTTCAAATGAGATTCCCATTATTTTCCTAGCAATAACCCATCTGGGTATTACATCTCCGCATGTACCATTCTTCATTTGTGCTTGTGATGATAGCCATTTGTCTTCCCCTTCCCCTTTCCCTTCTGCTTCTTAGGTGAGATGGTTGCTTTCTTTAGTGCCATTCTTCTGGTTAGGTTATCACTTCAAGCATCTTTTCCTTGCTCTGCTCTACCACTTTATCCAACCCTAATGTAAAACCTTGCAAAGAAATCCTCCTACATCGTGCCCCAGCTGCCAAACCCTAACTAGAACAATTCTTCCACAAGACAACGCTTGAACAAATTCCTTCTCAAAAACTTCTCTCATGCCCATGTACTCCTTTCTTACTGGTTTACCCAGCTCTACCCTAGTCACTTCCTCTTAGATATCTTAATATTTTTCTTTGCACATATCACCTTTGATATGCCCTAGTTTGCGAGAGATCTTTTGTCTTTGTAAATGCAAGGTAAATAATGAAGTGCCCAACTTTTTATTTATAGCTTTTCCTTCTTTTCAACATTAAATGCTATTTTACCTACCACTGTACTTATTACTAAATGTTACTTTTGCCACCAAGCCGACATTACGTGCCTTCACTCACGCGCCCCATCTTACGTGAAAAAATTCTACAACCTTATTACGTGCATAAAAAATCCATCCTGACAAAAGTACTCTTACGCACGTGTTGACAGTACCAAAGGCACTTCTCTTACCTTTCACCTGATTTTTTCTCTCGCCTACCTCATGTTGTTTATGTGCTTCTTCCTCTGTATGTGGCTTTCTTTAAATTCTTATCCTAACACCAACCCTTTTCATCCACATCTTCTTCCATGTGCTTCCTTCATCTTTACGCATGCTTTGTATCCATTAACCGGGCAATTCACTACAACTTCTACTGTTAGTTCAACTTGTATATTTCGGGCCTATACTTCACATTACTCTACCCCACACTAAAACAGATGTGTGGTCCTCTAAGCATGCACAACCTTCAAAACGTAATTTGGTTACTCGAACGCCTAAGGTGAAAAAAAAACAACAGAACAAATGACTAGAAAGGGAACCACAAGAAAGGAAAATTGCATAAAGGGAAACTTATACTAAATGGAAAAACTACCTTATTACAAACACCTAAGAAGACTTATTTATAGTAGGGATTCAACCTACTCCCATTGAAATTGCCTGGTAATCTTGTTCCATCCAACACTTTCAACTAGCACATGCACCTAAATTAAGTATGTCTGAGATGATATAGGGACCCAACCAATGGATTTTCAGCTTTCCACAATGGTGCAGAAACTTAGAATCATATAACAATACCATCTAGCCCATCTTAAATTGTTTGCTTTTGATGTGGAGATCATGCCATGATTTATTTTTAGACTTTGAGCCTTTTGAATCCACTTGGCCAATGATCGTATCTCGTCCAATTTCATCAATTCATCAATATTTTCCTCCAGCACTTGTTCATTAGCTAATCCTCCCGTGCGCGCGTTATACGTAGAGTAGGTATCATAAATTCAATGGGTAAGACATCCTCTACTCCAAACAAAAATTGGAATGGTGTGGCTTTATTCAACATCTTATAGGTTGTGCTTATACGCCCATAGAAAACTACTGACACTTTTTCATGCTCAATCTCGTCTACCAACGTCACAAATTTTGGTCATGGTATGACTCAGTATTTTATTAAATGCTTCGGCAGTTCCATTTTCTTGTGGATGGTAAGGAGTAGTCTTATGATGAGCCACCATGCACTCTGCTAGCAGAATCTGGATGGTCTCATTTAGGAAATGCATACCTCTATCACTAGTTCATACTCAATGGGCATCCATATCATGTAATAATATTTTCCCATAGAAACCTGGCTATTGTAGCCACTGTACAATCCTTGGTAGGCATTGCTTCTGCACATCTTGTCAAATAATATATTCAAGTTATTATATAGTGTGATCCTGTCCTATGCGTGGCTAGCGAAATGGGGCATAAAAAATATATGGGCCACTTTTCAAATGGCTTTGTACTTGGAATAGGGTGCAAAGGAATTTCATCCCTCCACCTTGGTTTTCCAAGACACTGACAATTATCACATGCCTTGCAATACTCTTTGTAAGCTTAATATAGGGTTTCCCACCATAACCTAGCTTGTAATATTTTGTGGGCAGTGGCATCCCCTGCATAGTGTCCACCTGCACTTCCTCCACGCACCTCCTCTATAATATCTTGACACTCATGTTATAACACATACCAGCACAAGAATTCATCACATTCTAGTTTGTACAAATCACCACTAACCAACATGTAGGGTGCAGTGCATATGGATAACTACTTCCTTTCTAATGCTTTCATCCCTTATGGCACTATACCTATTTTGAGAAACACCACAATATCTTCTAAGTCTGAGGGTGAGCACCGAAACCTAAACATCTATGTGTCTGGCATGGTTTCCTCAATGCTTTACGCATCCTCTCTTAAGTCAATTCTAGATAAGTGATCGAACCCAGAATTACTCTTTCTTGGCTTGATAACCACTGTGAACTAAAATTCTTGGAGTAGCAGGACCCATCGACATATGCGTCCTTACAGAATAGGATTTTTTACCAAGTATTTTAATGCCATGTGGTCCATGTCAAATGCAAATGGTGTTGCCAGTAGATATTTCTAGAAATTTTGTAGTACATAGATCATGGATAGTGCTTTGTTCTCAATAGTGGTGTAATTCTATTCTACTGATGTTAAATTTCTTCTTACAAAGCATAAAGGATGGTCAACAATCCCTTCACCAGGTTGTGTAAGTACTGCTCCAACGGTTGTACCAGAGGCATCCACATGAACATGGAAAGGTTTATCTAAAATGGGGAAACAAATAATGGGTTTTGTGATAAGTCTATCCTTCAGAGTGTCGAATTCTCTCTGTTGCGTCTTTCCCCAATGAAATGCACTCTTGTGTCTAAGTAATCCCTCCAAGTTTGTGGTGATCTTGACATATCCCTTGATGAAATTCCTATAGTAACCTGTATTCCTAAGGAATCCACGCATGATGCTTTGGCTAGTAGGCTCCCCTAAACCCACGATGGTTGCAACCTTGGCGGGATCTACTAGTATGCCCTCCTTGCATATGATATGTCCTAATAAGGTTCCAAATGGGGTAGCAAAGACACACTTCTTGATGTTGAGGGATATCCTCAACTATCAACACCTTTCAAACATTAGTCTTAAGTTATCACAATGGTCCTTGACCTAAAGAAATTTATGGATGAAGTCCTGATAGGATTGCACTACAATGCATGAGAACACAACAGACCCATTCTTCAATAAAAAGGCATGAATGTATAGGAAAAAATTCCCCATTCAGTTGTGAAAATTGTATTTCTCTGGTATTCCTTTGTAATCCATACCTGATGGTACCCTGAGAACCTATTGGTGAGGAGTAGACTTTTCACCTAGCCACTCCCTCTAAAATTTCTTCAGTAAACGGGGTAAGGAAGGGATCAATGCCAAATACTACATTCAGGTCCCTGTAGTCAACATAGATCCTTATCCTCTCATCCTTTTTATGCTAATGACCATTTGGATTATCCATTTCGACTCTTTCATAGCTTCAATGATACCTGACACTATCAATTTTTCAATCTCCTCCTTGACCCATATGTACAAATTTGGATTCATTGGGTATGGCCTTTTCCAGATTGGGCTCGCACCTTCCTTCTATTTTATCTTCATCTCCCCTAAGGAATGGTGGCTTCCATCATGGGAATAGATCTTGGAATTCATGTAATAGATCAATGATTTTGAGACCTTCTTTTCTGACCAGCAGTCTCCAATGATTACTTCCTTGTCTTCTGCCTCTAACCCAATGTTAACTTTTTTTAAGGGCTCATGGTAAGCACGTTTCCTTTCATCAACGCTATCTATAACATTGTGCGTACCTATAGAGTGGTTAATATCTAAATCTCCATTTCCTCTCCATCTATGACATAAACCATCTTTCCTATTTCATTTTCTATGTAGATAACTCAAACTACATCTCCTCTGACTCATCCTCATTGAAATGTTCCTCTAAACTAGGTTCACCTAGAAAATATAGAAGCATGTCTTCTACCATGGCATTATCCCCCATCGTAAAGAACTTGATCACTTGCAATGCCTTTTCCACTAATGGCTTTGTGCTCCGATATTCAAAATCTTGGATGTGATTAGTTATGAGATCCTGCCAATTTCCTGTCTGGCATCATGTTTCTGAATGGATATACCACGTACGTGCACAACCTTGTAATGTGGAATACATCTTATGTACCCATAATGATGGTGGAAAATCTTATGTGCCTCCTATCTAGGCCTTCTCACATGCTTGGATATAAAATGAAGCGGTCTCTTTACCATGGTAGTCTTGAATGATCGTGGGCGCATTTCTCCTGGAAAACCTTTCAAAGAACGTGATTCTTACCTCACGTCACTCCAGGAGGATGTCATAATGTGTAGCCCACTAGCGCACTACATTCTTGAGTATGTTATAACTAAGCATCCCTCTTCTCTCGTCTTCATTTTTCCATGGAGCTTCTATGTCCTGCAAGAAAATTTTAGGGTATGCTGCTCTAGAGAAACTTGGCAACTTAATTCCTCCTAGGTGCTTGAGTGAGCACACCTTGGTGAATTTTTTAACATACCCCCTCAACTACTGCCCAACTAAATCATAGGTCCTGTGTGCCCAATCATCACACACCATGCCTGTGGTATCACTCACAAACTGGGCATCCTCAAATTAGATAATTATCTTTGGGTCTCTAATGGAGCACACATAAATTCTATCAAGGACCTCTTCTCCCAAAGGTTCAGTGTAAGGTGCCAAATTCCCATCCATAAGAGGGATGATGACCCGTTCTTCCTTGTTCTCAAAAATGATATATCATTTGTTAAACATCAGGTCAATGTTGTTCTTATAGCACCATGGGTGCCCAATCAATGCTGGAAAATTGTCTACCTCAGCGAGTGCCAATAATTTGAAGTCTCTAGTAAACTTGTCCCCTTGAATGGTAATCACTGCATCCTTTAATACTCCAATGGGCATTGCCTTAGTTTTTTTTCCATATACAACACATTTGAAGATGGTTGTAATGCAGGAATTCCCATTTGATGTGAAGCATCCAATGTAAGAACTTTGACTTCTACTCCCGTGTTAATCAATATGTTTCTTGTAAGCCAACCATCCACAACTACATTTAGAGTGATTTCCTTGTCATATTCAAGGCTATGGGGAGGGAGGTTTACATGCAACATCTACCTTTTATGCTCTGCTCTGGTTTTTGGTATATTATTTTATAGCCATTCTCCTTGTAAAGGAATAATATTCTCTTGCCTTAACATTTTTCATACTTCATTGACCTCATCCAGGTCCTTTTACAGAGCTTCGACATTCCTTCTTTTCTCCTACTGCCTGGATTGCTCCTTTAGACATTGGATTTCTCCATGTAAACTCTGAATGACATCCATTACCTCTTGATACACTTCATTCTGGTGGATAGGGTATGGATACTTCCCATGTGCCACTTCTTCCCTTGAGACTAGAGCCTTTTTACTTGGTACACATTTTCCACGTGCGGTCTCTACTTGTGTTATCACCAGAATAGGTTTTAACCCTAACTCACGCGCCACTCTAGGCATCCACTATGTGTCAGAATTATTTATACTCACCATCCCAGTGCCCTTTTCCTTCTGGTGCTACAATATCATGTGCTCAAAACAATTAGGGCACTCCTCATACTTATGATTTTTCCTTAATGACGAGAACTATAAAAAATCTAGACACTCACACCTGTAATGTTCTATATATCCACAGTTGTAGCAAGTTCCTCATGGGAACTCACTTCTTCCTCCATGGTTACTCTGACCATGGAATCCTCCGTGAGAACCTCTCCCACATGCCCCTCCATTCACGTGTCCTCATAAGGGCAATTATCTTCTTTGGAACCACTAACAAGGCTGGTCTAGCACACACCATGATCAATGGCCTCATGGATCTAGTCAATGATCCTATAATCCTTAATATTATGGGTCATAGAGATGTAAATATCATAGTAGAAAGACACATTCTTCAAAATTACATGCTATAATAAGGGGCATCTACTCACATAAGGCTCCCCGTGAAAAATTTCACAATCTACCACTATGGCATGTACTGAATTTCGAGGGAAGATATCCTTGGCATGCCCTTATACTTCACAATCCACGCACCAAAGACCACTATGAGTCTCATGTGCAGAGATTGTAGACAACTTCTCTAACTGTTTGGCCATGGCAGTAATTTGAGCCTCTAGAAAAGGGCTTACACCAATATCAACGCTCCCAACTACTTCAGTGTATAATACAACCTATAGAGCCTCACGTATGTCAATAAATGTTTTATGGGACAATTCCCTCCTAAATGGAGTGATCAACCCTCCAAAAAACCATTGAGCATGTTGTGAAGGGTGAATTTCATATGATAATTTTGACATGAGAGTATTAAACCATGCATTATACTCTCGTACACTCTCTGTCATTCCATCCTGGATCTCCTTCAAAGCACTGATGCTATTCTGTTTGAAATCCGGTATATGGAACTCTACTAGGAAGTAATTTTTCAATGCAGTGTAGTCTACCACCATCTGATAGGGGGCATACTTCCTATACCAGCTATGTGCATGTCCTTACAATGTTGTTGCAAACTAACTTGCCTACCACTCGAGGGTAGTGATCCCCTTTACTTTCCATAGAAATTCACACTTGTGCATGTGTTCTGCAACATCCTCTATACCCTAGTAATTTGGAAAGTGTAAAGACATTTCAAAGCCCACTTGAGGAGGTGCATGAGGCCCTTATCCTCCTAATCTAGATCCTTAGTTCCCTCCAGTGTTCCCTCAACTAGATCCACTAGATCCACCAGGTCTTGTTCCTCCATATCCACTAGTTCCACCTCAAGATCCTCCTGTAACTTGAAATGGGCTCGAATTGGTTACGCCTAGTGTCCCCAACATCCCACTAAAATATGCATCAATGATCTGTGAGATTGATCCACTACCAGAAGTGTATCCCATGCCATTCCACCACTTCCTAAACCTTGCGTACTTGTACTCTACACAAAAATTCCTCTAAACACCGGAATGGTATGTGGAGCCATGGATATCCTAAATGAAAAATTATACCTCCTAGGTGCCGATCGGTCACTCACACTGATACCAACTAGGTTATCAATACTCCTTTGGTTTGGAAAACCAAGTGCAAAGGGTTAGTCACTAGGTGGGTCCAGATGTGTGCCAATGGATTTCCTTTCTCCATGTAATGAAATCTCATCACAAGCTGAAGGGGCATCTCTCCTACACTTGCATATATGGTGTAGTATAGAATTCTTAGGCTCCACATCCTCCATGTGAAATTCAACACCCTCAGAAAATGTCTACCTCCATAGATCCATGACACTTATAACCTTGCATTGTTTAGTCATCTCCTTTTCACGAGCTTCACTATACTTGATCCATCTCTCCTCCCTTTCCTTTTAAACCTTAATGTCTGCCATCTTCATCAACCATAGCTTCCTCACCCAGCACTCATAGTAGCTTAGCTGGCCACGGGGAATGCTTTAAAACTCAAAGTAATGACCAAAATATTTATAGCCAAAGGAATAACACTCAAAACTGAACCTCTAGGCTCCCTTAGAAACTCAAACTCAACAACTTCTGAGTAAGAATACATTGAAATGACATATTCTAAAATGTAACTAGCCAAGAATCCCTTCCACCAGTGATCAAAAACACATGTCCAAGTTAGATATGCATCTTGTAGCCTCTGATAGTCATCTTGGGTCCACATGCGCAATCTATAGAACTAACTTGATATAGATGTGTATGCCGAGAGTCATTCATATAGCTCTACTGGGAAGTAGCAAAATAATGTCTCATACAACTCATGGTATATCTTATCTTCTACCCATCCACATGCATTGAACTCAGGTCTAGTGCTGAATTTTTGAGCAAACTTGTCCTTCATGCTCTTGAACCACGTTTTAACACTTTCTAGAGTCAAGTGATCTATCATTACACATCACAAAGATAAATATGCATGTAATTTCTCACAACTTTGAAAAGAGGTCTTGGTAATGGAACCAAGATGTATTCATTTTTATGCCCTCTCAAATAACAAGGAAATCCCATGCATGTCAGCCTATCACCTAGTGGGCGTTGGGAGCTTAACAGAGGCATGCGTAAGTGTTGAGTCCCTCCTTTATGTGAGTTGTGTGAGAATGCATTATTTATGATAGAAACTTAAGTGAATAGATTGGAAAGGAACCATACATTCATCTTAGAGATCAGAACGGATTCTAGACCAATGTGTTCATTCATATAAGAAAAGTATTATAGAACATAGATTTGAATCTTAATAAAAAAGAAATGCACAAGTTTTTACATCCACTCATATGAAATATATATATATAACCGATCCATATAGATGTAAGTAGAACTAGAACCACACATATATTCATGTTAAGCATGTTAATAACCACATTACATTAACTTAGGAAATCACATATTCATATGATAATGAAAACCAATGTGATGCATTGGAACTAGATTTAGACCCTTCATAGTACAAATAAAAATGTTCACACCCATCCCCTTAATACCACACACTCCTACAGATCCTCTAAATCTAACCTATGGAGCTCTCACAATATTCTTGCATGGCTTTGCCTCTTTCTCCTATTCTTGGTCTCTCAATCTGACTCTTTTTCTTCTACTGGGTGCTCATATATATTTCCTTATCAAGCACCACCATGCCTTTCTAAAGTTGTATAACACTTGCCATGTGTCCAAGTGGTCCTCTATGGGAGCATGCTTCTTCAGATGTGAGCTCTCCATCCTTTGCCATGATGACCTTCTGGAATATTCTATCCTAAGGTATATTCCTTCTATGGGCACCAAGTTACTAAGCTAGCACCTTATCCACTTCGCATACACAATTGGGTCATGATTTCCTCATGTTCAACCTGAAATGCCAAATATGGCTAAGTCCCAAGATGTTTCCTCTACCTTGCACATGTGCCACTAGTTCTACCAAAACCCTCCTAAAACCCTATCCTACGCACTTTCTCCTTGCGAACCCTTATTCAAATAGGCCTTACACCATGCACCTTCTTGTACTTAGCCAATATTTTAGGGGCCCAGAAGATGTGTAAAAAAATCTACAAGTAATAGATGTGATGAATGTGTGATATTGAAGTGTAAAGTGTGTGAGGTTCATGTGTATAGTATGCCCTCAATAGTCAAGTGTGAACCAAAGAACAAGTGTGTGTCATAGGGTGGTGAGGTGAGAAAAATCACCTATCAAAGACCAAATGGACATGGGGCAGTGGAAGATGGTGAAGTGGAATCAAAATGAGTGTATGAGAGAAATTGAATGTCTGATGAGATGGTGCCAATGATGGGAGATGTAATAGTGTGAAGCACATATGCTGACAACTTAGGAAGCCAATGTGTAGTAGAAGCATTACACAGCAGATGAGATGGTGTAGTGGTGGATGTTGTGCATGAATAATGACTTGAGGTGGTGGATGAATAATGGTCTTAGAAGTGAGTGAAGGAGATAAGTGAACTGGAGTAACAACATGCTTAAATGGAGTTGGAGACATAGACCACTCATGAGAGCAAGAGAAAAAGGAAATGACACCCTTGTCTTCTCATTGTTTTAATCTATCATGAAGGGTGCAACAATAATTATCACAATATCCATTGATGTGATGATAATTGTAATAAGGATGATCATGTTGGCATTGTAAATGATGTTGATTAGAAGGCAAGTGAATCAAATTCTTATCAAGAAAAAGACACAACACATCTTGAGTCTTAATAGCATGAGAAAAGTGTAATGTCTCCTGAGTAGGAGATGTAGAATTCTTAGGAATATCCTGATGTGATGGAGGTAATGAATGACACTTATACGATGGAGGAGACTAAACTTACTTATGGGCTATAGAAGACATAGACCTTGGAGGATGCTTGTTAGATGGAAGAAGAGAAGAATCAGAAGGCAATATAGCAGTTGAAGAAGTATAAGGGGGATCTATAACATGTGTAACAATTAGATCTTGTTCTATATCAATGACCTTATAACTTAAGAGTGTAAATGATTCACATGTGTCATATTAAAAACATTTTTTTAGCATAGGAATCAATCCTTGACAAAATATAAATTGATTTTCTAGATCAACAGGCTGAAACATTAGCTTATGCATGTAAGAATTAAATCATAGGATTTAATTGAGAATGGGCGTTGTCTTACCTTGATGTAAGCCAGGTAGTTGATCATGTGTGACTCTATGACCATTGTTGAGCATATTTTTTTGAGAAAACATCTCCCATGTCATAATATGTCCTCATGGATACAAAAGGTAGATGAGTTTACATTGAAAAGTTTCACCTACTAGAATATGATAAAAATGTTTGAGAAATAATCAATCATTTGAGTAGGAAGCCATAACCAAACAATAATTCTTGAGATATAGATATGGATTGCCAGTATCGTCAAAGCAGGAGAATGTAGGCATGATGAAATCCTTAGGAAATTTTGAATTGTAATTTTTTTTTGGAATGGGATTTCCATGAAGAGAATTATTATCAATAGATGCATAGTAGGCCTTGCTTTCAAGAGTGAGAGATTGGACTTGAGATTGATATTTTTCTACAACATGCATGAGTGATAAAATATCATGTGAAGGAATGGTGGGAGATGTGAGAGGTACATTGAGAGTTTTCAATTTTCCATTATAATTGGTCATGGGAACATGAAAAGAGGAAGTGGAGGATAAAGTTGTGATATGAACACTAGAGGTAGGTGTAGAAGAAGTGAAAAATGGTATACTAGGGGGAATAGAAGAAGCAATATGAATATATTATAGAGAAGAAGGATAAATAGGCATAGATGAACATGGAATATTGAGAGTAACTTTAGAAGAAGTGATAAAAGACAACATAATAAAAGGAGAAGAATCATCATGCATGATAGTAAAGACAAGCTCAGAAAGAGATGAAAGTAGAGTAGAAAGTTCACATTTAGCAGAATCAAGAGACACGACATCCTCACTAATATAATCATCGTCGCTAATAGATAGATTTTCACATGAAAGTATTTCATCGAATGAATCATCAACATATACATAATTAGGATAAGAACTATCGAAAGATGTATCATGAAAATCATTAGAATAATTTTTAGAAATAGTGTAACATTCCCATTTTAAGACTTTAGAAACAAGGGATTTTTTTATAAGGTTTCTTGATCTAAATAATCATAGTTTAGAACGCACATTCCAATTTTGAATAATGTTCTCTATTTTAATATTCATAATATAGAACACACATTCCATGCCATTCAATTTTATAACATATAACCATATGTAGTTGTAATCACTTGATGAACTAGCAATCTCTCATTTCATGACTCGGTTTCTTACCAATCTCTCATGTTAACTCAATGTATTGTATACTAAGTATATTTTGTTCTCTTACCCTTTTCAGGGTATTGAAGTGTTTTTTATAAGAGGCCTATCTGAATATTTGTTACCAATATTCATCTGAAATCTTTCTTCTTAAACTAGGTGAAATAGGACAACGCAACCAGTAGCTTGCGATACTTTGGCCAAAGATTTCCACATGTTATGCACATTCATATTCCTAGATGACATACTTGTCAATAGAATATTTCCTTCACCCCACTTAATCTATTATCTAGAATGGTCTTCATTGACTCTTATAAGTCCTCTTGTCCAAGGTTTAACCATAACCTAAGTTAGTAACATAGATTGGTATAGAGGACCACTCGTGGTGACTAAGGGTACATAGACATACTCAATCTACCTAGGTTGATTGTGTGAGTCTAGTTACCTTAAGTCATCCGGAGTCCTTCCCTATACAAAATCATGTTCCTAAACTAACCTAGAGTGTAACCAAGCCAATTCCAAGTGTATGTAAACCTAGATGATCTAATTCGGAAGGGTGTTGCGACATGTCAGCTAAAATATTGTGTCTTCATGAAGACCCTATCTTCATGATGAAAAATTATTGCAATTGGAATGTACCAACATCCTACAGAATCACCTCATCTAGAGGTACATATCCAAATAAGAGGTTAAATGATTTCTTATCTTATTAATTTAAGATTTAGTTTCAGCCACCTTGTTGAATTTCTAACCTCTTTGATCATACAATTGCTAGCTATAAATGACTTATAATTTTCATGTAGATTAATTTGGAACCAATCCCTCTTCCTGAAGGTTTGTGTTTTGTTCTTTGGTTCCATAATTTAAGTTTCAAAATTACAATCCAAATAAGCTTAACAACATTAAGATTAACTTACTTAGCTTAACCAAGTTTATACATGACTAAATTAAGATTCAAATTCCTTGATAATAGAATTCATTAAGATGAAGTCTATTTCTTATATATCTATTCATCCATTTTAAGTTAACTTATTTTGGTTTAATGTTTAATAAGAAGGGGTATAATTCCCTCTTTTTGAATATCCTTTGGGTATGATACCCAAAAAAGATCATAACAAAATATATATGCCAAAGACTAATTGTCTTTCCCTTGAAATCTATTAATTAGGGTCCATGGAAACAATTGACTTATATAAGACCCATATGTAATTTACTCTTCTATTAATGTCAATTAATAAACCATATTGACCTAGTTGAGTGTTCATCTATGCATGCCAACTTAAATGTTGCATTTAAGAAAATAATAGAGTATCAATTCCCTTTTTCTCTATTTCATTTGAGTCTAACTAAAATGATTCAAATAGATGTGATTACGAGAGAATAAGAATAAGTTTACAAATTCCCTTTGTAGTATGCCCAAAAATAGTGACACATCAAATATCAATAACACTCAATTCCTTTTTTCATTTATCAACAAAATACATAATTTACAGGTCTAAACATTTCAGACATATTTCATGCCAATCAATGTTAATAATTTAGTAAGAATAATTTTTTTTCCATTTTTCAATTATATCTCAAAAAGAATTAGAATTCCTCATTAAAGATGCAACCTTTAGGTAAACATAAGAAGCATCATAAAAGAAATTTTCTTCTCTTATCACTCATGGAATCCGTCTGCAAAAATTACTAGCACGGGTCAGTTTGTCAAACTGAGCATGATAAGTGCTAAAAATTAAAATGATGTGATTTTAACTAACTGTATCATAAAAAGAACTCTGATTTTATGAAACATTAAAGCATTTTAGATAGATATCTCATAGAGGAATAAGGATCATAAAAGGAAGAACTGAAAGAGAAGCCACATTACATCAAGTAAGGATCAAGATCAAAACAACACTCTTCAATCAGTGACTTCATAAGAAGGATTACAACAGATAAGTAATATTACATCCTAATTACTTATTAGACTCATACTTTAGATATCTATAGTTCATTCTTGATTCCAAAAAACGTTCAAGAAGGATACTAACTCTAATATGTATCAAAATAGAATTATTTTAAAGAAGTAATGAATCACAATTCACAATACTAACATAATTATTCATATAATACCAAATACCAATTTCATTTCATCTTTAAGAATGAGATTTAGGATGGAACAACTATGATCCTAAAACAAAATTTCCATCCACCCAACATTAAACTCATTTAAATTCCAGTTTCAAATTATTGGTTCAAGGAGATAAGACATGAGGATTTTCCTTCTAATACCCACTCAACTTAAACCAGGTTTAATGTAGAAGATAGAAAAGTGAACAGATGGAAATCGAAACAACTTTTGTCATCCTTAAAACTTCAATGAAAACAACATTGTATTCAACAACTCAGAGAGAGAAAACATAATGTAAATTCCTTTGGATTTCAAAGAAAAAAAATAATGAATACCATGCTCAGAAAGAGAGGGGTTCTCAATAATCGATCCCATTAAAATAATAACATAGTCGGTATCCCAAGAAAACTGAAACCATTCCTTACCTAACCGCATCCAAATTTAACAACCACTGCCACACAAACAACATGGTCAAAATTGATTCGATATAAAATAAACAACTAAAACTATTATGGCAAAGATAAAGTGAGGGCTTCTCGTTAAATGAAGAGAAAAATCACTCGAGTATAGAAAACTAATACAAGTTTTCAAGCAACAAACTCAATAAAAAATTCTTTAATTTCATTTAAGTGAAGATAGCATTTTCCCAGATAATTCCCCATTTCCCGAATAGAGAGAAACGTACAAGGTATGTGTATGCCCCCAAGGGAAATAAATACAAGTTATAGCTAAGCCAACCATGTACCCACTTTACAGGAATCAAGAAAGAATTCAATAGGTAAGAAGGAAAGGACTACAACTCATATTTGAACAAGATGAAGGCAAATCAAATTGATTTAACTCCAAGTTGATTCTCAAAATCAAACAAAAAGGAGAAGAATAAAAATCAAACATTCCTACTCATTTTGTTTAATTAATCAAATTGAACTAATCTAAAGTTCACTAAGATAATCCATTCTTACAATAACTTCAGTAAATGTCAATAAAAAAGGTTATCCACAAACCATTTCATACATGCATGTGAGAGAAACAACAATATCCTCACACAGTCCCAGGAGAAGAAGTTAACTCATATTTTACTAGATTTCAAGCAAGGAATAACAAATCAGAACAAAATCCTTTCTTAACAATCCAATAAAGTTCACAACTTCAAAATATATTTAACTTAGAAAGAGTAAAAAAATCACTATTTCTTTCAGCAAGTTCAAATACACAAGACATCAAATCCACATAAATTTTCCAAATTATCTCAACAGAACAACAAGATTCAAAGTGATTTGAGTTTCATAGAAGACGATACAATTCATACTTCCCTAAAAAAAAGAAAAATAAACCTAATAAAATATTTATCACACAATGTTTTCCTTAATCCATTATGGACACAAAATCATAATTTCACACAAGCTTAACCACATTCTAGTTTCAGACCAAGATATAACACGATCAACTCAAGCAATTACCAAAAAAATACCCATATCGAATATTTTTCCAAACAACAAACCTATTGATCAGAGAATAATTGTTAGAGAACACACAAGGAGTCTGTGCAGGAGAGAAGGTCATGATTAATGGTGTGGAAGGAAAGAAAGGACCCATGCATGGAAGCCAAATTCAACATTCAGGACTTAGCCAATTTTGAGCATGATGACCTATTTTTAGAAAATGGCGTGCGGAACACACCAACGATGTAGAGATGTGTGCACCATACATTGTCTATTTTTGGAGGATTGGATCGAAGTTTTTTTCATGGAGATGAGATAAGAATAAGATTGACACTTCAGTTAATTGTAAGAGGCCTATAGATAGCACACTTGTATGTGTGTCTATGCTTGTGAACAACACATGGCTATTAATAGCATGCAGCCTATTTCTGGAATAGATAAGCGGTGAAGGGAAAGTCCCCACCCTATATATATAATGTGAGGTACATAGTAGATAGGAGAGGGAGTGAGATGGAAGTATGAAGGTATAGAGATATATGCATTGACTAAATTACTGTATCAAATCCATATGTACATTGGTATCGATTGACATTATTGTAAGGAGTTTCTATGTCTATTAATAGATGGAAGATATTGGATGAATATAAGTGTCATACCTATGTGTAATCGAGTAGTGCATGTTATTGATTCAGTCATGATTATTGTTTAAAGCTTGTTCTTTCATAGATCTGAAAGTAGCATACATTGTAGAATGATATATTACTTATGAATCTATATGTTTCTTCCTTCATCATGTTAACATCCTACTACAACAAACCTAAAGAGGGACCTGGTACCTTTGCACACTTCGGGTGAGCACTCATTCTAGGTTGAGTAATGTGCCAGCGCATCTAGGGAGTTATTTGGTAAATTCTAGGTTGCATCAAAACCCATGCAAAAGAATACAGAAAAAATACACCAAAGTATTTCCATAAAACCATTTATTTCTAAGAGAAAAGTTGTTCTTATGAATACATTTAATAAAAAGTAGAAAAATTTAATAAGAAGAGCCTCTCATGCCTGATAGTGTTTTCTTTTGATCTGTAGAAGATCTCTAGGCGAGCCTCTCAAAAACCTCTTTTTACAAAAACAACGTTAGAAATCAAATCTCCCAGCTTCCTCTATATTTCTACCAGTTTAGAAACATCTCAAAGATACCCAACATCACAATGGATCAAGAAATAGACTTTCTGGTTTGAAGAACTTGACCCTTTATGCAGAGCAGAAACCAAAAAGATCAAATGACCAAAAAATTCCCACAAAACCTGCTTCACATCTTTCCTAGGCGGTTTCCTCACTGAAATCGATGTCATTAAATGCATTAAATTCCTATTCCCTCCTCTTTCCTTACACCATTTCCAATTCAAATTTGGGAAAGTTTAATTCAAAAATTTCCATGCCTTTTAAATTTAGAAATGGTGCTAGCTAGGTATCCTACCAACCTTCCCTACCTCTGTCAACTTGCCAAATTAAGATGTAAGGACCAAAACTTAATCCACATTAATACCTTAGAAACCATCACCACTAAATTCCCATTTTCCACGTAACCCTTAGGTCCCCTTTAGGCTTAGTAATATTTTATGTTACATTAACATTAGTTAGGTTTCCACCTTAGTTCTTAGATAATTAGATTTCCTTAGGTTATTTCCAAAACCCCACAACCACAAATTGTATCTCCTTAGGCTAGCTCATAACCCCTAGATTAGAATCCATAGAGGGTAGGGAACTACAACATATGTTAAGGCATAACTGCAGTAGTTTAGTAATAGGTCCTAGGTAAGTATTGTTACCTTAGGCTAAAATCCAACTAGGATAAAAAATTTCAATTTAGGTCAGATCCAAATAGCACCAACCATTCTGACCAAGGATAAGTTATTTGCCTTAACGACTCAATAACAGATCCATAATTACCTCACATTTTTCAGTGTTATAAAACACTTATAAAGGAGGTCCATGTTCAACATTTACAACATGATGCAAGGTAAGGACACCTGAACTAGATTCATGTAATCATAACCAAAATAAGACTTGGCTCCGTCTCACCTTTTCATTTCCAGATGTCAATTAACAAGATGAAAATAAAGAAGAACTGAAGCATACCTTGGATCAATGGAATTGATTCAAGGTGTGCTGTTAACATATGGAAAATGTGAAAACAATAGTATAAATTTACAATTTATAATTCACATAGAAAAATGGCTTCACTTCTAAGTAAACAAAATTACAACAAGCATGAATTCTAAATAGTAACAACTTATCCATTGTAAGCATGATTTTCAACATCAAAATAATACACCTTCTTAAGAAAAATCACATGTCAATGTTTACAATGTCTAAAGTGGAAGTCATCATAGTAACAGTCATGACCAAGACGTTACATACCTTCCTTCTTAAAAGAATCATCATCCCGATGATTGATGTAATAAAACCATTAAAGTTTAGGAAAAAGCTTAATTATTGTCCTTCCATTCATATGTTCATAGCATAACTAAATTTGAAAAATTCAAGTTTTCAAAATAATATTTAAAATAACTGTGAAATAGTTCAATAACTACCCAAGTTTGGTAGATTTAGCATCAAAATATGAATAATTTTTTAAGATTTTATCAGTTTTTAGAACCAACTCTGATCAAACAAATATGGAAAAGAAGATCTCATTTCTTTGAGATTTTCCCAAGTTGCACTTTCTTTGTTACACTAGTCCCACTGAACCTTACATTGACTTATTTTACGATTTATTAATTGTAACTAGTAAATTTCAAGCACTCGAATGGGATGAACCATGATTATTCTTGGGTCTTAGAACTACAATGAATTCCAATTAAACACATGTGATAAATCTGAAACATATTTCTTAAGAAAGGAAATATGGAAAACATCATGCATTTGTGATAAAGGAGGTAAAGCTAAAAGATAAGCTACAGGGTTGATTACTTCAACAAATTCTAAGGGTTCCACATAACGAGGTGATAACTTGGCAGCCTTGCCAAAAGTTATAGAATTTTTTTTTCGCTTAATCCAAAGAAAGACCTTCTCACCAAGTTTAAATTTCCTATCAACCTGCTTTAAGTCTACATAACTCTTTTTCCTATCAGTAGCTTCCTTCAAGCATTCATGAATCATTTTAACTTGTTCCATTTCTGTAAGGATTTCTAGCCCAATTACCTCTCTATCCTTAATGTTGTCCCAGATAACAGGGGTTATGCATTTCCTTCCATATAATACTTCAAAAGGTGTCATTTTCAGAGAGGCGTGATATGTGTTATTATAAGAAAAATCAACTAATGGAAGGTACTACTCTGATTTATACAGCTGATCCATGCAATACATTTGTAACATATCCTCTAAAACTTGATTAACTCTTTGAGTCTGTCCATCCATTTCTGGATGATACACCGAACTGAAATTTAGTTTAGTTCCTAGGGTTACATTAAGTGTTTGCAAAAATATTGATGTCATTCATGGATATCTATCCGATATGATCAATTCTGGTACTCCATGTAGCTTTAAAATCTTATGCACAAATCTTCTTGCTAACACAGGTGAATAATCCTTTAGATTACCAACAATAAAGTGTGCTACTTTTTTTAGTTTATTAACAACAACCAGAATAACATCACGTTTATTTTTTGACATAGGTAACCCCTGAACAAAATCCATACTTATCACTTGCCATTTGTACCGTGGAATGATGTGAGGGTACAATAAACCAACTAGATGTATATGTTTCTCTTTAACACGTTGACACTCTAAGCAGTGTGTCACAAATTCCATCACATCCTTTTTCATCCCTTTCTAGAAATATTGTTGTTTTATATCAGTAAGCATCTTTGTAATGCCAGGGTGTCTAGGAAAAGGTGAGTTGTGAAATTTAACTAATAATTTCTTTCTTACATCATTTGCCAAAGGTATGTATACCCTATTTTCAATCCTCAAAATTCCTTCATTGTCAAAATGAAAACCTTTATATCTCACATGATTTGGATCTACAGAAAGTGTTGTCTTTACTTGGTGAAAATAAGAATCAAATTCCATAACACTTTTCACTTCATATTTAAACTGATATCTCAATATTATAAGAGTAGAAATATGCTTCCTATAAATTAGAGCATCTACTACTCTATTTTCCTAGTCTTTTACGTAACTTATGTCAAAATCATATTAAGATTACAATTCTAACCATCTTCACTGTCTTGCATTCATATTTGGTTTAGTAAAAATATAATTCAACCCAAGATGATCAGTTTTTAGTTCAAAATACCTGCCAAGAAGATAAGGCCTCCATATTTGAAGTGCATGAACAATGGCAGCAAACTCTAGGTCATGTGCAACATAATTCCATTCATGTAACTTGATTTTTCTACTTTCATATGGTATGACATGGTCATTTTGTTATAGAATACCTCTAAAAGCCTCCCCAGATACAAGCGTTATAACCATAAAATCTCCATTGGCATTAGGTACAATAATAATAGGTGATGTAGTTAACTGATACTTTAGAATCTTAAAATCAGATTTACGTTTGTCATTCCAAAAAAATTTATGGTCTTTCTTCTCTAATGAAGTTATTGGTGCAGCAATATTAGAAAAGTCTTTAAAAATATTTTGATAGTAATGAACAAGACCCATGAAGCTTCTAACTTCATACACATTCTTGTGTGCAGGAAACTCAGTTATAGCTATGATCTTTGAGGGATCTACCACTATTCCATTATTTCTTATAACATGGCCCAAATAGTGCACTTTCATGGCATAGAAAGAACATTTAGACAACTTACCATACAACTTTCTCTTTCCAAGTATTCTTGAAAAATATTATTCATCAAATTCATAAAACCGGCAGGTGCATTTTTCAACCCAAAAGGTAAAACTGTGAATTCGTAATGCCCATACCTTGTTCTAAAAGTTGTTTTATGTATGTATTCATCCTTTATTCTCAACTGATGATATCCAAATCAAAGATCTATTTTAGAATACATCGATTCTCCATGCATATGATCAAAAAGATCATTAATTCTAGTAAGCGGATATCAGTTCTTAATATTTTCCTTATTCAACATTCTATAATCAATGCACAATCTAAGTGTGCCATCCTTTTTTTTCACCAAAATTATCGGTGCTCCTCAAGGTGAGACACTCGGTCTTATCAAACCCTTATACAAAAGTTCCTGCATCTGATCCTTAAGCTCTACTAATTCAATGCTAGTCATTTTATAAGGTACTTTGGATATAGGCTCGGTTCCTGGTTTGATCTCGATCGTGAAGTCAAACTCCTGTTTGGGTGGAAGACTCGGTAACTCTTCCAGAAATACATCACTAAAATTTTGTAAAAAGGATATTTTTCCATAAAATTATTACCTTCTTCTGTAGTTTCATAATTTTTTTATTGCATACAAGGTACAACCTTTGTTTTTGGCCTTTTTAAGTTGCATAGCCGACAATTTTGTAACTAAAATCTTGTGTTTTACACCCTGAATGACTGTTTTTTTCTATAGATAATCTAAACAACTAATCTATTTTTCAAAATAGTCAACCTTTTCTTTATGCTCAGTTAGCCAATTAACACCTATGATTACATCATAAGACCCTAAAGGAGCAACATAAAGGTCAAATTCTATGGAAAAACTAGGCAAGTTAAGGAATGCTCCAAAAAGACACTTACTAAATGTATGAACAACATTATTTCCATAATGCACAGCCCACAATTTATCCATTTTCTAATTTTTTATTTTTTATTTCATAACTAACTTAGTAGAAATAAAATATTCAGTAGCTCCAGTATCAAAAATTATAGTCATAGGTATACCGAATAACTTACTTGAAACTTCTATGGGTGTGACTTGCTTTTCAACTTGCTTGTCAGCTACTACAGCTTGTATCCTATGCTGCTGATTACGGTAATCCTTCTTCAAAGGAAAATGAATCATGTAAAGATCCTTGCCAAAATTAAAATAGCCTCTAACAGGCCCCTTCCTTACACTATAATTTATTTCCAGCCTCGAATTTATCATTCTAGCTTATGTAGGACTTCTATCCATTATTATTGTTCTTGACAAAGCTATTCCATTTACTAGCAGCATGTTTATTTGTTACTGTTTTCTTATTGTTATTAGTGGAATTTTTTTTTCATGTCAAACCTCTTCTAGGGTCCCTTTTTAGGTGCAAGAGACGAAGAAGATTTTGGAACTTTCTTCCTAATTTCCTCCATATGAGCAAATATTTACCTTAATTTATGTTCTTTCCTTATGGATTTTTCAACAACCCCTTCCATAGTGGTTGGACTATGAACATACACCTCACCACCTATAATGGGATTTAATCCCATGATAAATTTTCTCATCAGTTTGATACTGACATAACTTAAGGAGCTTAGTAAACCTTTCCCAGTACTCTGTCACAGTTAACTTTCCCTGAGATAAGTTCTAAAATTCAGTCATTTTCTGATCATAATAAAGTTGAGGTAGCCACCATTTCCTAAAGTAACTTTTAAACTTGTCCCAAGTTCTATCTATTTCGACAATGTTCAACTTAGTCTTATGGATTTCCCACCATGAAGATTACTCATGGGAAAGTTGATACACTCCCCATATTACTTTTATTTCCTCTAATAATTTTCTTATTGCAAATTATTTCTCTAATTCATAGAGCCAGTTCTCATCCCCATCCCCAAGTGTAGTTCCATTAAACTTAGGATGAATTGTTCTTTTTATATCACTGGTGAGTTCAGCTACTAATCTTGCCTTTTTATTATCAAGATGATTAGGTATGTTTGCATTACTATTATCAACAGCCAGATTTCCCCCTTTTTTGTTGTCCAAAGGAGGTGGTTGATTGTCATTATCAACATCTTCTTCCTCCTCCTCATTTCCCATTACTTGTTGTTCTTGATCCCTCGTGTCCAACAGGGTAGAAAGGATCTCATCAATATTTTGGGTAGTAGATGCTTCTCCACCTGGTGGTGGGTTGTTTACAACATTTCCTCTTATTCTAACCATTTTTTGTTTAAGAATAAATTGTAATTTTTTATTAGATTATGGACACAATAGGTCCAAGAGCTACAACCTTCATCTCTAATACTAAGATGTAACATTCCCATTTTAAGACTTTAGAAACAAAGGAATTTTTTTTTATAAGGTTCTCTTATCTAAATAATCATAGTTTAAAAAACACATTCCAATTTTGAATAATGTTCTCTGTTCTAATGATCATAATATAGAACACACATTCCATGTCATTCAATCTTATAACAGATAACCATATGCAACTGTAATGACTCTATGAACTACCGATCTCTCATTTCATGACTCGGTTTCTTACCAATCTCTCATGTTAACTCAATGTATTGTATACTAAGTATACTTGGTTCTCTTACCCTCTTCAAGGTATTGAAGTGTTATATTTAAGAGGCCTATTTGAATATTTGTTACCAATATTCATCTGAAATCCTACTTCTTAAACTAGGTGACATAGGACAACGCAACCAGTAGCTTGCGATACTTTGGCCAAATATTTCCACATGCTATGCACGTTCATATTCCTAGATGACATACTCATCAATGGAATACGTCCTTCACCCCACTTCATCTGTTATCTAGAATGGTCTTCACTGAATCCTTTCAGTCCTCTTGTCCAAGGTTTAACCATAACCTAGGTTAGCAACATAGATTGGTATAGAGGACCACTCACGGTGACTAAGGGTACATAGACATACTCAATCGACCTAGGTCGATTGCATGTGTCTAGTTACCTTAATTCATCAGGAGTCCTTCCCTATTAAAAAGAATGTTCCCAAACTGACCTAGAGTGTAACCAAGCCAAGTCTGAGTTTATGTAAACCTAGATGATCCAATTCGAAAGGGTGTTGCGACATGTCAGCTGTAATACTATGTCCTCATGAAGACCCGATCTTCATGATGACACATTATTGTAGTTGGCATGTACCAACATCCTACAGAATCACCTCATCTAGAGGTACATATCCAACTAAGAGGTTAAATGCTTTCTTATCTTCTTAATTTAAGATTTAGTTTCAGCCACCCTTCTAAATTTCTAACCTCTTTGATCATACGGTTGCTAGCTATAAATGACTTATAATTTTCATGTAGATTAATCTGAAACCAATCCCTCTTCTTGAAGGTTTTTGTTTTGTTCTTTGGTTCCCTAATTTAAGTTTCAGACTTACAATCCAAATCAGCTTAACAACAGTAAGATTAACTTACTTATCTTAACCAAGTTTATACATGACTGAATTTAGATTCATATTCCTTGATAATAGACTTCATTAAGATGAAGTCTATTTCTTATATATATATATATATATTCATCCATTTTCAGTTACCTTATTTTGGTTTAAGGTTTACTAAGAAGGGGTATAATTCCCTCTTTCTGAATATCCTTTGGGTATGATACCCAAAAAGATCATAACAAAATATTTATGCAGAAGACTAATTGTCTTTCCCTTGACATATATTAGTTAGGGTCCATTGCAACAATTTACTTATACAAGAACCATATGTAATTTACTCTTCTATTAATGTCAATTAATAAACCATATTGACCTAGTTGAGTGTTCATCTATGCATGCCAACTTAAAAGTTACATTTAAGAGAAGAATAGAGTATCAATTCCCTTTTTCTCTATTTCATTTGAGTCCAACTGAAATGATTCAAACAGATGTGATTACGAGAGAATAAGAATAAGTTTACAAATTCCCTTTGCAGTATGCCCAAAAATAATGACACATCAAATATCAATAACACTCAATTCCTTTTTCATTTATCAACAAAATACATAATTTACAGGTCTAAACATTTCAGACATCTTTCACGCCAATCAACGTTAATAATTCAGTAAGAATTACAACTTTTCCCTTTTTCAATTACATCTAAAAAAGAATCATAATTCCTCATTAAAGATGCAACCTTTAGGTAAACACAAGAAGCATCATAAAAGAACTTGTCTTCTTTTATCACTTACAGAATCCATCTGCAAAAATTGCTAGCACGGGTCAGTTCATCAAACTGAGCATGATAAGCACTAAACATTAAAATGATGTGCTTTCAACTAACTGTCTCATAAAAAGAACTCTACTTTTATGAAACATTAAAGCATTTCAAATAGATATCTCATAGAGGAATAAGGATCATAAAAGGAAGAACTGAAAGAGAAGCCACATTACATCAAGTAAGGATCAAGATAAAAACAACACTCTTCAATCAGTGAATTCATAAGAAGGATTACAACAGATAAGTAATATTACATCCTAATTACTTATCAAATTCATACTATAGATGTCTATAGTTCATTCTTGATTCAAAAAAATGTTCAAGAAGGATACTAACTCTAACAGTTCTCAAAATAGAATTATTTTAAAGAAGTAATGAATCACAATTCACAGCACTAACATAATTCTTCATACAATATCAAAGACCAATTTCATTCCATCTTTAAGAATGGGATTTAGGATGGATCAACTACAATCCTAATATAGAATTTCCCTCCATCCAACATTAAACTCATTTTAATTCCAATTTCAAATTATCAGTTCAAGGAGAAAAGGTGTGAGGATTTTCCTTCTAATACCCACTCAACTTAAACCAGGTTTAATGCAGAAGAGAGAAAAGTGAACATATGGAAATTGAAACAAACTTTTTTCATCCTTCGAAGTTCAATGAAAACAACATTGTATTCAACAACTCAGAGAGAGAAAATCAAATGTAAATTCCTTCAGATTTCGAAGAAAAACAAAAATGAATACCATGCTTAGAAAGAGAGGGGTTCTCAATAATCCATCCCATTAAAAGAATAACACATTCGGTATCCCAAGAAAACCAAAATCCTTCCTTACCTAACCACATCCAAATTCAACAACTGCTGCCACACAAACAACATGGTTGAAATTGAATCGATATAAAATAAACATTTGAAACTAGCAAGCAGAGCCAAAGAGAGGGATTCTCATCAAATGAAGAGAACAATCACTACAGTACAAAAACTAATACAAGTTTTCAAGCAACAAACTCAATAACAAATTCCTTAATTTCATTTCAGTGAAGATAACATCTGCCCAGATGTTTCCCCATTTCCCAAATAGAGAGAAACGTACAAGGTATTCCTATGCACCCAAGGGAAATGAATACAAGTTACAGCCAAGCCAACCATGTACCCACTTTACAGGAATCAAGAAAGAAGTCAATAGGTAAGAAGGAAAGGACTACAATCCAGATTCGAACAAGATGAAGGCAAATCAAAGTGATTTAACTCCAAGTCGATTCTCAAAATCAAACAAAAAGGAGAAGAGTAAAAATCAAACATTCCAACTCATTTTCTTTAATTAATCAAACTAAACTAATCCAAAGTTCACTAAGATAATCCATTCTTACAAAAACTTTAGTAGATGTCAATAAAAAAGGTTATCCACAAACCATTTCATACATGCAGGTGAGAGAAAGTGAAATATCCTCACACATTCCTAGGAGAAGAAGTTAACTTGTATTTTACCAAATTTGTAGCAAGGAAGAACAAATAAGATGAAATCCTTTCTTAACAATCCCACAAAGTTCACAACTTCAAAACATATTTAACTCAGAAAGAGTAAACAAATCACTATTTCTTTCAACAAGTTCAAATACACAAGACATCGAATCCGCATAAATTTTCCAGCTTACCTCAACAGAACAACAAGATTCAAAGATTTGAGTTTCAGAGAAGACGATACACTTCATACTTCCCTCAAACAAAAGAAAAACAAACCTAATAAAATATTTATCACATAATGTTTTCCTTAATCCCTTATGCACAAAAAATCAGAAGTTCACACAACCTTAACCACATTCCAGTTTCAGACCAAGATATAGCACGATCAACTCAAGAAATTACCAAGAAAATACCCATATCGAATCTTTTTCCAAACAACAAACTCATGTAGAAGAATACAACAAAAATACACCAAATCATTTCCATAAAACCATTTGTTTCCAAGAGCATAGTTGTTCTTATGAAGACGTTTAATAAAAAGAAGAACAATTTAATAAGAAGAGCCTATCATGCCTGATAGTGTTTTCTTTTGATTTGCAAAAGATCTCCAGTGAGCCTCTCAAAAACCTCTTTTTACAAAAACAACGTCAGCAATCAAATCTCCCAGCTTCCTCTATATTTCTACCGGTTCAAAAATAGCTCGAAGATACCCAAGATCACAATGGATCGAAAAATAGACTTGCTGGTTCGAAGAACCTGAACCTTCATGCAGAGCAGAAACCAGAAAGATCAAATGACCAACAACTTCCCACAAAACCCGCTTCACATCTTTCCTAGCGGTTTCCTCACCGAAATTGATGCCATTAAATACATTAAATGCATATTCCCTCCTCTTTCCTTATGCCACCGCCAATTCAAATTTGGTGAAGTTAAATTCAAAAATTTCCATGCCTTTTAAATTTAGAAATGGTGCCAGCTAGGCATCTTACAAACCTTCCCTGCCTCAACAAACTTGTAAAATTAAGATGTAAGGATTGAAATTTAATCCATGTTAATACCTTAGAAACCATCGCCACCAAATTCCCACTTACCATGTAACCCTTAGGTCCCCAATTCAAAGAACCTAAACCTTCATGCAGAGCAAAAACTGAATAGATCAAATGACCAACAACTTCCCACAAAACCCACTTCACATCTTTCCTAGGTAGTTTCCTCACTAAAATCAATTCCATTAAATTCATTAAATTCCTATTCCCTCCTCTTTTCTTATGCCACCACCAATTCAAATTTGGTAAAGTTAAAATCAAAAATTTCCATGCCTTTTAAATTTGGAAATGGTGCCAGCTAGGCATCCTACCAACCTTCCCTGCCTCCACCAAATTTCCAAATTAAGATGTAAGGATTAATATTTAATCCATTAATACCTTAGAAACCATCACCACCAACTTCCCACTTTCCATGTAACCCTTAGGTCCCCTTTAGGCTTAGTAATAGTTTAGGTTACATTAGCATTAGTTAGGTTTCCACCTTAGTTCTTAGGTCATTAGAATTGCCTTAGGTTATTTCCAAAACCCCACAACCACAAATCATATCTCCTTAGGTTAGGTCATAACCCCTAGATTAGAATCCATATAGGGTAGGGCACTACAACATATGTTAAGGCGTAACTGCAATAGTTTAGTAATAGGTCCTAGGTAAGTATTGTTACCTTAGGTTAAAATCCAACTAGGATAAAACATTTCAATTTAGGTCAGATTTGAATAGCACCAACCATTCTAACCAAGGCTAAGGTATTTTCCTTATTGGCCCAATAACAGATCCATAATCACCTCACGTTATTCAACATTATAAAACACTTATAAAGGAGGTCCATGTTCAACATTTACAACATGATGCAAGGTAAGGACACCTGAACCAGATTCATGTAATCATAACCAAAATAAGACTCAGCTCCTTGTCACCTTTTCATTTCTAGATGTCAATTAACAAGATGACAATAAAGAAGAACTGAAGCATACCTTGGATCAATGGAATTGATTCAAGGTATGTTGTTAACATATGGAAAATGTGAAAACAATAGTACAGATTTACAATTTATAATTCAAATACCAGAATGGCTTCACTTCTAAGTAAACATAATTACAACAAGCATGAATTCTGAACAGTAACAACTTATCCATTGCAAACATGATTTTCAACGTCAAAATAATACACCTTCCTAAGACAAATCACATGTCAATGTTTGCAATGTCTAAAGTGGAATTCATCATAGTAACAATCATGACCAAGACATTACATACCTTCCTCAAAAGAATCATCATCCCAATGATTAACTAATAAAACCAATAAAGTTTAGGACAAAGCTTAATTACCGTCCTTCCATTCATATGTTCATAGCAGAACTAAATTTGAAAAATTCAAGTTTTCAAAATAGTATTTAAAATAGCTATCAAATAGTTCAGTAACTGCCCAAGTTTGGTAGATTTAGCATCAAAATATGAATAATTTTTTTATATTTTATCAGTTTTCAGAACCAATTCTGATCAAACAAATATGAAAAAGCAGATCTCATATCTTTGAGATTTTCCTAGGTTGAACTTTCTTTGTTAAACTGGTCCCACTCAACCTTACATTGACTTATTTCATGATTTCTTAAGTGCAATTGGTGAGTTTCCAACACTTGAATGGGCTTAACCATGATTATTCCTGGGTCTTGGACCTGTAAGGAATTCCAATTCAACACATGTGATAAATCTGAAACGTATTTCTTAAGCAAGAAATATGGAAAACATCATGCATTCATGATAAAGTAGGAGGTAAAGATAAATGATAAGCTATAGGGTTCATTATTTAACAATTTCGAAGGGTCCCACATAACAAGGTGATAACTTGGCACCCTTGCCAAAATTTATAGAACTCTTTTTTGGCTTGATTCGAAGAAAGACCTTCTCACCAAGTTCAAATTTCCTATCAACCCGCTTTAAGTTTGCATAACTCTTTTGCCTATCGGAAACTTCCTTCAAGCATTCACGAATCATTTTAACTTATTGTTCCATTTCTGTAAGGATTTCTGGCCCAATTACCTCTCTATCCTCAATGTTGTCCCAGCTAATAGGGGTTCTGCATTTCCTTTCTGTATAATGCTTCGAAAGGTGCCATTTTTAGAGAGGCATGATACATGTTATTATAAGAAAACTCAACTAATGGAAGGTAATCCTCCCATTTATACGGCTGATCCATGCAATATATTCATAACATATCCTTTAAAACTTGATTAACACTTTCAGTCTGTCCATCTGTTTAGTTCCTAGGGTTGCATTAAGTGTTTTCCAAAATATTGATGTCATTCGTGGATCTCTATCCGATATGATCAATTCAGGTACTCCATGTAGCCTTAAAATCTCATGCACAAATATCTTTGCTAACACAGGTGAATCATCCTTTAGATTACCAATAATAAAGTGTGCTACATTTGTTAGTTTATCAACAACAACCAGAATAACATCATGTTTATTTTTTGACATAGGTAACCCTTGAACAAAATCCATACTTATCACTTGTCATTTGTACTGTGGAATGATATGAGGGTATAGTAAACCAACAAGGATGCATATATTCCGCTTTAACACATTGCACTCTAAGAAGTGTGTCACAAATTCCATCACATCCTTTTTCATCCCTTTCCATAAATATTGTTGTTTTATATCAGCAAGCATCTTTGTAATGCCAGGGTGTCTAGAAAAAGGTGAGTTGTGAAATTAAACTAATAATTTCTTTCTTAAATCATTTGCCAAAGGTATGTATACCCTGTTTTCAAACCTCAAAATTCCTTCATTGTCAAAATGAAAACATTTATATCTCACATGATTTGGATCTGCATAAAATGTTGTCTTTACTTGGTGAAAATAAGAATCAAACTTCATGACACTTTTTACTTCATCTTTAAACTGAGTTCTCAATGTTATAAGAGAAGAAATGTGCTTCCTACGACTTAGAGAATCTTCTACTCTATTTTTATTTCCTTTTATGTAACTTATGTCAAAATCATATTGAGATAAAAATTCTAACCATCTTCATTGTCTTGCATTCAGATTTGGTTGAGTAAAAATATACTTCAACCCAAGATGATCAATTTTTAGTTCAAAAGGCCTACCAAGAAGATAATGCCTCCATATTTGAAGTGCATGAACAATGGAAAAAAGCTCTAGGTCATGTGGAGCATAATTTCATTCATGTAACTTGAGTTTTCTACTTTCATATGCTATGACATGGTCATTCTGTAACATAATACATTTGAGACCTTCCTCAGATACATCCATCACAACCTTCAAGTCTCCATTAGGATCAGGTACAGTCAGAATAGGTGTTGTAGTTAACCGATCCTTTAGAATCTTAAAATCAGATTCACATTTGTTATTCCAAACAAATTTTTGGTCTTTCTTTTGTAATGAAGTTATTGGTGCAACAATCTTAGAAAACTCTTTAACAAACTTTCTTTAGTAACCAGCAAGACCCATGAAGATTCTAAATTCATGCACATTCTTGGGTGGAGGACACTCACTTATAGCTATGATATTTGAGGGATCTACCACTATTCCATTCTTGCTTATAACATGGCCCAAATAGTGCACTTCCATGTCATAGAAAGAACATTTAGAAAACTTACCTTACATATTTATCTTTTTTAATATTTCCAAGACTATTTTCAAATGCTCATGATATTCTTCAATGATTTTAGAGTATATGAGAATATTTTCCAAGAATACAAGCACAAATTTGTCCAAGTATTCTTGAAAAATATTATTCATCAAATTCATAAAAGCTGCAGGTAAATTTATCAACCCAAAAGGTAAAAATTTAAATTCGTAATGCCCATACATTTTACGAAAAGTTGTTTTATGTATGTCTTCATCCTTTATTCTGAACTAATGATATCCAGATTGAAGATCTATTTTAGAATACACTGATGTTCCATGCATCTGATCAAACAGATCATCAATTATAGAAAGTAGATATCGGTTCTTAATAGTTTCCTTTTTCAACATTCTATAATCAATGCACAATCTAATTATGCCATCTGTCTTTTTCAAAAAAATTACCAGTGCTCCCCAAGGTGAGACACTCAGTGTTATCAAACCCTTTGAAAAAATTTCCTGCAACTAAGCCTTAAGCTCTACCAATTCAATGGTATTCATTCTATAAGGTTCTTTAGATATAGGTTTGGTTCCTAGTTTGATCTTGATTGTGAAGTCAAAATCCTATTTGGGTGGAAGACGTGGTAACTCTTCCAGAACTACATCATTGAAATTTCATAACAAAGGATATTTTTCCATAAAATCATTACCTTCTTCTGTAGTTTCAGAAATTTTTACTACATACAAGGTATAACCTTTGTTTTTGTCCTTTTTAAGATGCATAGACGATAATTTCCTAACTGAAATCTCGTGTTTTACACCCTGAATGAATGTTGTTTTCTATAGATTGTCTAAACAACTAATCTATTTTTCAAAATAGTCAAACTTTTGTTTATGCTCAGCTAGCCAATTAACACCTATGATTACATCATAAGACCCAAAAGGAGAAACATAAAGGTCTACTTCTTTGGAAAAACTAGGAAATTCAAGGACTACTCCAAAATGACACTTACTAACCGTATGAACAACATTATTTCCATAATGCACAGTCCACAATTTATCCATTTTATCAACTTTTCTTTTTAATTTCGTAGCTAAATTAGTAGAAATAAAACATTTAGTAGCTCCAGTATCAAAAATTATAGTCAGAGGTATACCAAATAACTTACCTGAAACTTCTATGGGTGTGAATTGCTTTACATCTTGCTTGTTAGCTATTGCAGTGTGTATCATATGCTATTGATTATGGTAATCCTTCTTCAAATGACAATGAATTGCGTAATGATCCTTGCCATAATTAAAACAACCTCCAACAAGCCCCTTCCTAGGCTCAAATTTATTTCCAGTGTTGAAGTTATTATTCTGGATTTCGTAGGACTTGTGTCCATTATTATTGTTCTTGACAATACTATTATGTATATTAGTAGCATGTTTATTTGTTGTTTTATTATTATTATTAGTGGAATTTTTTTTTTCATACCAATCATCTTCCAGGGTTCCTTTTTATGTGCAAGAGATGAAGAAGAGTTTGGAACCTTCTTCCTAATTTCCTCCCTATGAGCAGAGATTGCCCTTAATTTCTATTCTTTCCTTATGGATTTTTCAACAACCCCTTCCATAGTGGTTGGACTATGAAAATACACCTCACCACCTATAATGGGATTTAATCCCATGATAAATTTTTGTATCCTGAGCTTCTTGTAAGTTTGATACTGACGCACGTAATTAAGGAGCTTAGTAAACCATTCCCAATACTTTTTCATAGTTAAATTCCCTGAGATAAGTTTTGAAATTCAGTCATTTTCTTATCATAATAAAGTTGAGGCAGCCACCATTGCCTAAAGTAACTTTTAAATTGGTCCCAAGCTATGTCTATTTCGACAATGTTCAACTCAGTCTTACGGGTCTCCCACCATGAAAATGCCTAGTGGGAAAGCTGATACACTCCCCATATTACTTTTATTTCCTCTGAGAAGTTTCTTATTACAAATTACTTCTCCATTTCACTGAGCTAGTTCTCAGCCCCATCCCCAAGTGTAGTTCCATTAAACTTAGGAGGACTTATTCTTTTTATATCATTAGTGAGTTTAGCTGCTAATCTTGCCTTTTTATTCTTAGGATGATTAGTTATGTTTTCTTTACTATTATCAACACCCGAATTTCCCCCATTGGTGTTGTCCATAGGAGGTGACTGATTTTCATTGTCAACATCTTCTTCCTCCTCCTCATTTCTGATTACTTATTGTTCCAGTACAGCTAAACGATCCCTTGTGTCTAATAGGGAAAAAAGGATCTCATCAATATTTTGGGTGGTAGCTACTTCTCCACCTGGTGGTGGGTTGTTTACAACATTTCCTCTTATTCTAACCATTTTCTATTTAACAAGAAATTATAAGTTTTTATGAGATTATGGACACAATAGGTCCAAGATCTGCAACCTTCATCTCTAATACTAAGATGTAACATTCTCATTTTAATACTTTATAAACAAGGGAATTTTTTTTGATAAGGTTCTCTTCTCTAAATAATCATAGTTTAGAACACACATTCCTATTTTGAATAATGTTCTCTATTCTAATGATCATAATATAGAACACACATTTCATGCCATTCAATCTTATAACAAATATACATATGCAACTGTAATGACTCGATGAACTACCGATATCTCATTTCATGACTCGGTTTCTTACTGATCTCTCATGTTAACTCAATGTATTATATACTAAGTATACTTTTTTCTCTTATCTTTTTTAGGGTATTGAAGTGTTCTATTTAAGAGTTCTATCTGAATATTTGTTACCAATATTCATCTAAAATCCTACTTCTGGAACTAGGTGACATAGGACAACGCAACTAGCAGCTTGCGATACTTTGGCCAAATATTTCCACATGCTATGCACGTTCATATTCCTAGATGACATACTCATCAACGAAATACGTCCTTCATGCCACTTCATCTATTATCTAGAATAGTCTTCACTGACTCCTATAAGTCCTCTTGTCCAAGGTTTAACCATAACCTAGGTTAGAAACATAGATTGGTATAGAGGAACACTCATGCTGAATAAGGGTACATAGACATACTCAATTGACCTAGGTTGATTGTGTGTGTCTAGTTAACTTAAGTCATCGGGATTCCTTCCCTATATAAAAGTATGTTCCTAAACTAACCTAGAGTGTAACCAAGCCAAGTTTGCATTTATGTAAACCTAGATGATCCAATTTGGAAGGGTGTTGTGACATGTCATCTGTAATATTGTGTCCTCATAAAGATTATGATCTTCATGATGAAACATTATTGCAGTTGGTGTGTATCAACATCCTACAAAATCACCTCATCTAGAGGTACATATCCAACTAAGAGGTTAAATTCTTTCTTATCTTCTTAATTTAAGATTTAGTTTCAACCACCCTACTAAATTTCTAACCTCTTAGTCATACGGTTACTAGATAAAATGACTTTTAATTTTCATGTAGATTAATCTGTAACCAATCCCTCTTCCTAAAGGTTTGTGTTTCATTATTTCATTCCCTAATTTAAGTTTTAGAATTACAATCCAAAACAACTTAACAACATTAAGATTAACTTACTCAGCTTAACCAAGTTTATACATGACTGAATTAATATTTAGATTCCTTGACAATAGACTTTAGTAAGATGAATTCTATTTCTTATATATATATTCATCCATTTTCAATTACCTTATTTTGGTTTAAGGTTTACTAAGAAGGGGTATAATTCCCTCTTTCCGAATATCCTTTGGGTATGATACCCAAAAAGATCATATCAAAATATTTATGTAGAAGACTAATTGACTTTCCCTTGACATATATTAGTTAGGGTGCATTGCAGCAATTTACTTATATAAGAACCATATGTAATTTAATCTTTTTATTAATGTCAATTAATAAACCATATTGACCTAGTTGAGTGTTCATCTATGCATACCAACTTAAATGTTGCATTTAAGAGAAGAATATAGTATCAATTCCCTTTTTCTCTATTTTATTTGAGTCCAACTAAAATGATTCAAACAGATGTGATTACGAGAGAATAAGAATAAGTTTACAAATTCCCGTTGTAGTATGCCCAAAAATAGTGACACATCAAATATCAATAACACTCAATTCCTTTTTCATTTATCAATAAAATACATAATTTACATGTCTAAACATTTCAGACACCTCTCACTCTATTCAATTTTAATAATTCAGTAAGAATTACAAATTTTCCCTTTTTCAATTACATCTAAAAAAGAATCATCATTCCTCATTAAAGATGCACCCTTTAGGTAAACACAAGAAGCATCATAAAAAAACTTGTCTTCTTTTATCACTTACAAAATCCATCTACAAAAATTGCTATCACGGGTCAGTTCCTTGAACTGAGCATGATAAGCACTAAACATTAAAAAGATGTGATTTCAACTAACTATCTTGTAAAAAGAGATCTTCTTTTATGAAACATTAAAGCATTTTGGATAGATATCTCATAGAGGTATAAGGATCATAAAAGTAATAACTGAAAGAGAATCCACATTACATCAAGTAAGGATCAAGATCAAAACAACACTCTTCAATCGGTGACTTCATAAGAAGGATTGCAATAGACAATTAATATTATATCCTAATTACTTACCAGACTCATACTATAGATGTCTATAGTTCATTCTTGATTCAAACAAATGTTCAAGAAGTATAATAACTCTAACAGTTCTCAAAATAGAATTATTTTAAAGAAGTAATGAATCACAATTCACAACACTAACATAATTCTTCATACAATATCAAATACCAATTTCATTCCATCTTTAAGAATGGGATTTAGGATGAATAAAATACAATCCTAAAACAAAATTTCCCTCCATCCAACATTAAACTCATTTGAATTCCAATTTTAAATTATCGGTTTAAGGAGAAAAGGTGTGAGGATTTTCCTTCTAATACCCACTTAGCTTAAACCAGGTTTAATGTAGAAGAGAGAAAAGTGAAATGTTGGAAATTGAAACAATTTTTTTCATCCATCGAAATTAAAAAAAACAACATTGTATTAAACAACTCAGAGGGAGAAAATAGAATGTAAATTCCTTCAGATTTCGAAGAAAAAAAAAACAATGAATACCATGCTCAAAATGAGAGGGGTTCTTAATAATTCATCCCATTAAGAGAATAGCATAGTCGGTATCCTAAGAAAAATGAAACTGTTCCTTACCTAACCATATCCAAATTCAACAACCTCTTCCACAAAAACAACATGGTAAAAATTAAATCGATATAAAATAAACATTTGAAACTAGCAAGGAAGATCCAAAGAGAGGGCTTCTCATAAAATGAAGAGAAAAATCACTGTAGTACAAAAAATAATACAAGTTTTCAAGTAACAAACTCAATAAAAAATTCCTTAAGTTCATTTCATTGAAGATAGCATCTTCCCAAATTTTTCCCCATTTCCCAAATAGAGAGAAATGTATAAGGTATTTGTATGCACCCAAGGGAAAGGAATACAAGTTACAACCAAGAAAACCATGTACCCACTTTACAGGAATCAAGAAATCATTCAATAGGTAAGAAGGAAAGGACTACAACCCCAATTCAAACAAGATGAAGGAAAATCAAAATGATTTAACTCCAAGTTTATTCTTAAAATCGAAAAAAAAGGAGAAGAGTAAAAATCGAACTCTCTAACTCATTTTATTTAATTAATCAAACTAAACTAATCCAAAGTTCACTAAGATAATCCTTTCTTAGAAAAAATTCAGTAGATGTCAATCAAAAAGGTTATCCACAAACCATTTCATACATGTAGGTGAGAGAAACAACAATATCCTCACATAGTCCTAGGAGAAGAAGTTAACTTGTATTTTACTAGATTTCGAGAAAGGAAGAACAAATCATAATGAAATCCTTTCTTAACAATCTCACAAAGTTCACAACTTCAAAACATATTTAACTTAGAAAGAGTAAAAAAATCACTATTGCTTTCAGAAAGTTCAAATACACAAGACATTGAATCTGCATAACTTTTCCAGCTTACCTCATCAAAACAACAAGATTCAAACCGATTCGAGTTTCAGAGAAGACGATACACTTCATACTTACCTCAAACAAAAGAAAAACAAACCTAATACAATATTTATCACATAATATTTTCCTTAATCCCTTATGCATAGAAAATGAGAAGTTCACAAAACTTTAACCACATTCCAATTTCAGACCAAGATATAGCACGATCAACTCAAGCAATTACTAAGAAAATACCCATATCGAATCTTTTTCCAAACAACAAACCTATGAAAAATAATACAACAAAAATACACCAAATCATTTCCATAAAACCATTTGTTTCCAAGAGTAGAGTTGTTCTTATGAAGACATTTAATAAATAGTATAACAATTTAATAAGAAGAGCCTATCATGTCAGATAGTGTTTTATTTTGATCTGTAGAAGATCTCTAATTGCGCCTCTCAAAAACATATTTTTACAAAGAAAATGTCAATAATTAAATCTCCCAGCTTCCTCTATATTTCTACCAGTTCAAAAATAGCTCGAAGATACCCAAGATCAAAATGGATGGAAAAATAGACTTGCTGGTTTGAAGAACCTGAACCTTCATGCAGAACAGAAACCAGAAAGATCAAATGACCAACAACTTCCCACAACACCCACTCCACATATTTCCTAGGTGGTTTCTTCACCGAAATTGATGCCATTAAATGCGTATTCCCTCCTCTTTCCTTATGCCACTGCCAATTCAAATTTGGCAAAGTTAAATTCAAAAATTTCCATGCCTTCTAAATTTAGCAATGGTGCCAGCTAGGCATCCTACTAACCTTCCCTTCCTCCACCAACATGCCAAATTAAGATGTAAGGATTGAAATTTAATCCACATTAATACCTTATAAACCATCAACACCAACTTCCCACTTTCCACGTAACCCTTAGGTCTCCTGTAGGCTTAGTAATAGTTTAGGTTACATTAGTATTAGTTATGTTTCCACCTTAGTTCTTAGGTCATTAGAATTTCCTTAGGTTATTTCCAAAACCCCACAACAAAAAATTGTATCTCATTAGGTTAGGTCATAGCCCCTAGATTAGAATCCATATAGGGTAGGGCACTACAACATATGTTAAGGCGTAACCATAGTATTTTAGTAATAGGTCCTAGGTAAGTATTGTTACCTTAGGCTAAAATCCAACTAGGATAAAACATTTCAATTTTGTCATATCTGAATAGCACCAACCATTTTGACCAAGGTTAAATTATTTTCCTTATTGGCCTAATAACATATCCATAATCACCTCACGTTGTTCAATGTTATAAACCACTTATAAAGGAGGTCATTTTTCAACATTTACAACATGATGCAAGGTAAGGACACCTAAACCAGATTCATGTAATCATAACCAAAATAAGACTCAGCTCTTTATCACCTTTTTGTTTCTAGATGTCAATTAACAAGATGAAAATAAATAATAACTGAAGCATAACTTGGATCAATGGAATTGATTCAAGGTGTGTTGTTAACATATAGAAAATGTGAACACAATAGTACAAATTTACAATTTATAATTCACAGAGCATAATGGATTCACTTTCAAGTAAAAAGAATTACAAGTATGAATTCTAAGTAGTAACAACTTATCCACTACTAACATGATTTTCAACCTCAAAATAATAAAGCTTCCTAAGAAAAATCACATGTCAATGTTTGTAATGTCTAAAGTGGAAGTAATCATAGTAACATTCATGACCAAGACATTATAAATAGGAGAAGCATGAGATATAACCTTACACTCATCCTGATTATTATGAGAAAAAACATTATTCATATGTATATTTGCATTAATAAAAATCACATAATCAATGATAGCATCATTAATAGTTTCAGGATAAATAGAAAAAGGTAGAGTATTTGTAGAGCCCATGGAATAACAAGGACTAAAGCCCAAAAAATTGTCTTTTGGAGAAACAATACTGAAAGAAGAATGGGTAAAATTAGTAGGAATGTTACATTCAATGGTCTGAAGGTGTTTTTGAATTTTATAATCAACATGAGGATTGGGATAAAGGACATTAATTTTAGCATCAGAAACCTCAATAGGAATAGGGTTGACACTCTCACGATGCATGGCTTTCCTTGGAGAATAAGAACTAATTTTATCCATTAGGGTCAAGTGGATTCTATGGAAATGAGTTCTAATATATGGGTTCACCAAAATTATTAAGAAAATATAGAATTTATAAATTCCTAAATCTGATTATAATTGAGTAGTAAATTAATAAACAATGAATTACAGAAATTGACCCAAGCAAATAAGTAATTAAGATTTACAACCCTAAGTGCAAAAAGGAGATAAAATGACTTTGTTATTTTGCAATCAATCTTGGGCTATGCCGAAGTGATAAACTAGAAAATCCAAAGTGGATACTATCATAGTAAGATCCAAAAAAATTTAAAGATGGAGGAAAATTCTGGACTGGGGCACCTTGATTGGGTCAGGGGAACTTGCAGGCACTACAGACAAGTTATGGGTTCCTATGACTTCCAAAAATCTCAATAAACCATCTTTGACTGGTTGTGAGGTGTTCAATATCCTTTGTTTATTGTCGCTAGTAGGTCACATTATGATCATTGATGTTGTTGATAACCTGCAATAAATATTTCACCTGTAAAACCCTCAAAAGTGCATCAAATCCAAAAAGAAAATAATAAAAATGAGGGGTTAGACTGTACTTAGTTTTCAAACAAGTGATCTCACGACTGAGATACAAACTACACTTTAGACCCAATGTAGTTCTATATGTGCATGTGTGAAGAATCATGCCCTGGGTGGTTCTTGTGCACGTTGCACTTGATAGCGAGCAATAGCTAGATGTAGAAAATGTAGATAGATGTGTGCATGAAAGAATGAACTTCCCCTCTTATGAAGTGTATGAAAAATAATGTAGTCCCTTTCCCTTGTGTGGATGATAGATGGATTCTTAAATGCTCTTGATAATGGCGTTCATATGCAACCTTAGGTGGTGATAGCTATTTCTTAGTGATTGGTCCTTTATTATGGTCACATAAATTTATATTTATATGATTCCCTTACTTAAATTTCATAGTTAAGCCCAAAAAAGATGACTAAACAAAATATAAGATGCCTAAACGGTGAGAAAGGACCCGAAATATGTGAGAAAAATACAAAGAG